>JARQOD010000002.1:215372453-215402037 GCA_033576555.1 Oophaga sylvatica
CAACTTAGAGCCCCAAAATTTGAAAAAGGGGAAGAGGCAGGGGAGTACATTAGAGGGAAACCCAAGTGTCTGTCCCATCTTACGGAAAAGTTTCTTCCTGGGGGACTGGACCTTTCCGGATGGTGTAGCCCTTGTGGCGCGTCACAAAATTTTGCCACATTTGAACATCGCTCTTGCCTTTGCGAGGCTGCTTCGCCCCCCTTTGTTGAGAGGTTTAACTGCCCACGCCAGAGCTGCTTTGTAAAGCAGTAGCGCAGCAGCAGCCTCTGGGCTGGAATGTAAACAGTATGGATTGCCCGTGTGTTTTGGACTCCTGTTTTTTCGGTCCCGGTTAACGGTGTGAGAGGGTTTTAAGTTGTCCCGGTAGCGAGGGTTTGGAGGGTTTACCCCCAAAATTGATGGTGAAAATTGGGCTTTTCGGGGGTGTTTTCAGGCATGAAGCATGAAATCAACCATGTGCTGCGACTCCCAAGGGCCAAAAAAGGCTGCCCTTGGAAAGGCGTCATCTCTGCCTCCTCGATACCCCACCCGCTTACATACGACTAGAGCGTTGGTCTCCCTCTGAGGGATTTTCCTCCTCCATTGATCCCCCCCCCTCACCCCCCTCAAAAGTGAGCCCTCCGCCTTTGTGGGAAAAACCCGTTCGCTGACTGTCCTAAAGGGAATTTAATTTTTGTGATCCTCATCCCCCCCCTTTTCCCAAAAAACCCTTCCTTTTTTGCTTTCAGTGATTTCGAAGCAGGAAAAAGGGGGGGCAGTCTTCTGCTATGCAACACTCACTCGCCATCCCTGAGACATCAAACGCACGCAAAAGTCGCAGATTTTTCTAGAGGCCCACCATAGTGGTGAATGTGAACCCAAATTGCGATTGTTGATTTGCAGCTGATCTCCATTATGTGCTGCTGCTCCACAACCGCTCTAAAATAGTAACGTGGAATTCCCCGGGGGTATGAAAAAAATGCTTTTTGGGAAGGCGAAATTACTTGCAAGTGCAACGCATCGGATGCGGGGAAGTCGCAAGTGAGCGCACCTGGGGGACCTTGTGCAGCGGGCATCAAGATCCGGATAGCCCCTCAAAAAAATTGCACGACCAATTGAACATGTGCCAGACAGGGGATTTGGTGGGGGTTCCCCAAGGCCCAGAGCTGCACCAGTTTTGGGGCCATTGTCACACACTACCAAGCCTGGTGCATTACTGAAAAAAAACCAAACGTCGTCTCCTGTTTTATGCATCCCGAGCTCCTGCGCTGGTGGCTTCGTTTTTCCCGGAAATTAATTTGGCGGGCCGTTCGTTTCCACGGCTGGTCAACGGCGAAAGGTAAGGTTCAGGGTCCTGGGGAGGATACCTGACGGCCGTGCAGCGATGATCGGGAAAAAATGGAGTAGGAAAAGGGAAAACAATGTGTACAGACTGGATTCCGCAACCCCTTGGAGTTGGCAAAAACTTTACGGGCCCAGGCAAGATCTTCCCCGGGTCCACAAAAATTCCCCCTGGGCGTGGGGGAAAAGGACATCCGGCCGGGGAGTCCACGCCGGTGGCAGGTGGACCCTGCTACTGACGCTTTTAGACGCTTTTTAATGTTTCCCCCGACATGTTTTTTCAGAGAGGGACAGTTTGCTCTGAAATAAAATGGGTTTTGGACATTTATTGGGACTGCCAATGCCATAAATTTTGAAACTGTCAGTCCCCACCAGCCTGAATGACAGCATTTAAAGGGGAAAGGGGGTTTTTTAAAAAGCAGTTTTTAGAGCCTTGTCGGGAGGGTTTTCCGGTAGGGGCCTCTTTACCCCTGCCGTGGTACCATGGTGTTTTTTTTTTCTGGGGTGTGACGATGACTGTGAATTGCTGCTGGGGGGAATAACATTTTTATGGACAACATGACGGGTTTTTCCTTGAGCCCCGTGAGGAAGCCGAACCGGGTTGTGTGAGTGGAGTTAGAGGCTCGAACATGACCTGAAGATGTAGGTGCTGCTGGGTTTGGGGCCTACACTCCAATGTGCTTTAAAATTACTACGTGCTTTGCCGTAATTTTCCACAATTTGTGGTATTGGGGTTATGATTTTTTCCCTTTTTTTAACTTTTTGTTAACAGCTTGTTTTAAATAGCAAATATCATCTAAAGTTGTCAAAAAAGGACCGCAGTGCAAGTCTGGGAGCCCAATTTTGACATTTCTAAGAAAGTCCAAAGGTGCCAAAGGGGAGGCTACAAAAAAGGATCTGCAGCCTACCTCTCCCTCCTCTTTGTACTTTTGGGGCAACTTTCCCTTCGAGCTGCCCCCAAAACCCTTTCCGTTGCTCACGCCATGTTGGGTCTCAGACTTCATCATCTCCATACCCTTTCCAACACCTGCTGCGTTGGGGAGTCGGGCGCACCCCCCCTCCACAAAATGGCACCTGGTCTCACATCATATAAAAAGGTTCGGGTGTGCGTCCATGGCACTGGCTCCCGCCCCCTTAGTTGAGAGAGACACGCGTTGCGCTCCATGCATACTCTCTTCTTCAAATTGAGAATGCTGCTTGCTGTGCCCGTGTTTTTGGAGCCAAAAGATTCTAGAACGAACAGAGACTCAGCTGGTCCCCTACAGAACTCTTATGCCCGGGGGGAAATTTTACGGCGTAACAAAATGGTGTCAACGTGTTTTTCCTGAGGGGGGGAAGGAATTGAAAACGTGCATTGGCTGCCCCAACCAAAACGGGGTTAATTTGTTCTTCCCGCAGCATGGGGGCACCGAGCTCCTACCAAAGTGGCATAAAGGAACCTCACAATAAAAGGGGATGCTTGTCAAGGGGGGCGCGCCACAAATCCCCCTCCTTCCGCTGAAATCCCGGCCACGCCCGTGCCTTTTTCATGCCTTCTTCATCTTTGGGGTTTTTAAAGAAAGTCAGAAAAGTTATAAGGCCAATGTGGTTATTAGCGGGGTGAATGAAATGAAAAAAAACTGTTACAATCTGTGAAAGGTTCCTTGTCCCCCAAATTTTTAGGTTTGCAACCAAAGTATTGGGTACGGATGGAAGCGCGCACATAATAGATTATATTTTAAATGGAAGGGGGACAAAACCCAAATTTGGGATAAAAAAAGGAGAGGCACAAGACCGCCAGCAGAGTAAACAGGGGTTTTTCAAGTAACTGGAGGTTATGTGCACTCAAAAAAAAAAAAACAAATGAATTAAAACTGAAACAAACTGTTCACAATCGTGAAAGGATCCTTTTTCTATTTATGTGTTGCAACCAAAGTATTGGATACGGATGGGAAAGGGGGCACATAATAGTTTTTTTAAAAAGGAATGGAGCAAACCCAATTGGAGATAAATGAAAAGGATGAGGCACTGAGACACGCTCGCAGAGACAAGCACAGTGCTTGAACAAAAAACTGGAGCGTGATGTGCACTCAAAAAAAAAAAAACACAGTAAGTGAACATAAACACAACTGAAAAAATTGGAAACTACCCTTTGTCTACTTCTATGTTTTGAACCAAGTATTGGATACGGATGGAAGGCGTCACACTAATGTTAAATGCATGGAGCTAAAATTTTACACTAAGAAAAAAAAAAGTCGGGGATGCAGTGCAACCCCTCAGACAGGTTGCATGCAGAAAACTCCGGTCACCTGCATCAACACCCTTGCAGAGCTGTTAAAAACAAACTGCGGAAAAAAGGAATTTTTACAAGGGGGTTGGGCAGCCCCACAGACAGTACACTAATTCGAATCTTAACGTCCCTAAGTCGACAGCAGTTTTCTGTCCCTTACTGAATTCACAGCACAGTGACGCAAAAATGGCGGCGGGCCTTTTTGTGCTTCTGACATAATTTCAGCCCCAATCACGCCATGCCATTAGTTAACATAGCAGCAGTACAGGATGGCCCACTTCTTAGGATTCCTCTTGGGGTGACTAAAATCACATTCCTCAAAAAAAATTTTAGGGTCTTCGTTCCCGGGGTAAAGAATAGGAAAATATCGAAAAAAAAGTATAAAAAGGCCGATAGACAATTCGGCGATACCTGAATTGGGGGTATGATCGCCCATTTGTATTTTTTAAAAAAAAAATGCTTTTAGAGCGGACAAATTTAACAAAGCTGATTTGGGAAATTTTTTTTTTAGCATTCCGAGGAACCAAAACATCCCATTTACTTTTAAGACCAAAAAAGTTTGGACACACTTTTTAAAAAAAGATTTTTTTTTTTTTCTCATCCTATAAAATTTTGTACATTCCACTGAAGGCCCAAAAATAAATTAAAACTTTAAAATTTATTTAAAAAAAAGTGTGAAAAAATGAAAATTTTTTAAATTTCTCGTTTTCAAGAGCCACCTTTTTGCTTTGATTACTGTTTCACACTCTTGGATCCTTTGATGATTTTTAAGAGGTAGTCCCCGGAAATTTTTTTTCCAACAATCGGGGAAGGAGTTCCCAGAGATGCTTAGCACTTTTGGGGCCCTTTTGCCTTCACTCTGCAGTCCAGCCACCCAAACTATTAATTGGGTTCAGGCTGGGACTGTGGAGGCCAGGTTGGGGCGTAACACCCCTCTCTCTCCTTTTGGGGTCAAATAGCCCTTACCGCGGGGGGTGTTTGGGGTTTGTCATTTAAAAAAAAATGATGGCCAATAAACGAAACCGGAGAATTGCATGCTGGCAAGTGCTGTGGTAGCCTGCGTTTCAGTACCCCCTTAAATTTTTAAAAAAAAATCCACAACAGCGTCCCAAAAGCAAAGCCCCCCACCTATCACATCCTCCCCATCTTCACGGGGGGAAACCCCGGGCATGTAGGCCCCTCCGTTCCTTTTCTGCGTCGCTAAAAACACGATGGTTGGAACCAAAGATCTAAATTTGGACACACAACCAAAGCACAGATTTCCATGTCAAACCACCTTGTGTTCTTTACCCCAAAGGGCTCTTCTGCTTGTTCCTTCCTTAGCAGTGGTTTCCTGACTTTTTTCCCTTAAGGCCTGTCCAAATTCCCCCTTAACAGTTTTTGTAGGATGTATCTGCTGAGAACTCTGTGTGGCATTACCTGATTCAATCTGAGTGCTGAAACCTGCTTTTTGAGGTTGTTTTATAAATTACCTCAGAAACAAGGGATCTTGGTCTTCCTTTCCGGGGGGGTCCCTGTGAGCAGTTTCTTTTAGCGCTTGTGGTTTTTGCAACTGCCTTGGGGACACTTTTAAATTTTCCAATTTTTCAGACTAACTGCCTTCATTTCTTAAATAATGGGCCCTCTTTTTCTTTTTTTAGTGCTTTTTTTTTTCTATACACATTCAAAAGTCTACGAGGCTTCAGCTGTGTATCCACCGATTCGACAACAAAACTGAGGGGCCCCAAACCCCAAATTTTTAAGGGGCCGAAATCCCACTTTTTAAAAACCACAGGGCCACCTGTGATGGAAAAAAATTTCCTTGACTACTTTGAAGAACCCGATATGAGACATAATTTCGTTGTTAAAAAATTTTTTTTTTTTAAAAATATAATCCACTTGTTAATTCTAGTTTTGATGCCTTCGGTGAATTTACAATTTTCATTTCCTGAAAATACAGAAAAATCTTTAAATGAGAAGGGTGTCCAAACTTTTCACCTGTACTTTATATATTACCTCTAAAAGGGTTTAAAAAAATAAAATTAAGGTGTATTTTTCTTTTGGGGTCACTGCAGGGGATTTTAAAAAGTAAAATTTCAGAATAGATTACAGTTGAAAAAAATTTAAATCCCCGTATTTTGGGGGTATGTTTTTAAATTTTTGTTAAAAAAAAATTTCAAAAAATGATTGCCCAAATAGAAAATCATTTTAATTTGTTTTTTTCTATGGACATAGATTTCCATCTAGTTTAGTAGTATGGCGTGAATTGATTGCACACCCAGTCCATCCCCCTTCAGTAATTGCGACGCTGAATAGGAGTCCTGAGGACTGTCTCCTACTTTCCCACTCCCAGCTCTTTTATGGATTAGCGGGGCCGCTGGCACAACTTTCCCGCCGAAAACAAGTGACATTTGGCAAGTGGTTCTAGGGTTCCCTAAGGGCCCTGTTTCCCCCTGGCATAGAATGTACCCCCCAATCAATTTGAACAACTTATAAAAAGATAAAATGTTTAAAATTTTTTAAAATTTTCTTGCGTCTTGTTGAACATTTTGAAATTCTGAATATAAAATTTTTAAAAATCATGCTCTCAAAAATTTAAAAGCAACCTAAGAAGGAAAGGCCATGGTTATTTAAACAACACAAATTGCATGTTGCTTTGCTACTGTGATTACTTGATGGCTTTAACATTCTACAAAATACGCCAGAAACGCGTCAGGTTCTTTTTTGGTTTTAATCATGGCTGACATGCCCCAAAAAGCATTTTGATTTTATCATACCCAGAGGGGTTTTTGCCGATCAATTTTTTTCCCTCCTCCATTTTAAGGCTGTGCCACCAGCGAAATCCACACCCTCCTATGATCCATTCACACCCACCTCATTGAATTAACATTGCTAAGTTGAAGCTCCCTGTACCTATTCTCTCCTGCAAATTTAGCATGCTATGTGTCATTCCAAAATTGATACTGAGTAAATCAGGATATTTTGAATGTTTCTATCTTTTCATCACTTGCATGTCTTTTAAATTTGTATCGATCCGTCATTTCCCTAAAACAACTTTTCTTTCTTGGAAATAATTTCATTGAAGGAATATATACATATACATTTATTTTTTAATTAATAATATTTATATAATAAAAATTGTATATACTAGAAAAGGCTATCACTCGGGGTGCCGTGAAATTAACATCGGTTTTTATTTTAGGGGTTGCTGACAGGGCAGGGCATGTAGGCGTGCAGCTGTGGCTTTAGGCGCATGAGGGGAATTGCGGACCAAAACTGCACCTGCGCGTACATAAACGTCACCTCAAACCCCGTGCATAGTAATGACTTGGTGTTATGTGCCTGCGTGGAACAGCAGGACGGTACCGTGTAAAACCCGAGATAAGCCGACCTGAGTTTGAGCCGAGGCACCTAATTTTGCACAAAATGGGTAAGCTTATTGACTGGTATAACTGGGTATGCATTGCCCCCCGTCCTGTCCTGGTTTGTGTGGCTACCCCACCCTGCTCTATGGTGGCTCCCCCGCCTTCCTGCTATGTGGGCTCCCCCCATCCCTGTCCGCTATGTGGCTCTCCATTCACTGCCTGCAGTGTGCTCCCCGTCCCTGCCCTGTATTGTGGCCCCCTAGTCCCTGTTGTGGAATTGTAGCTACCCCCCGTCCTGTCCTCATGAGTGGCTCCCCTCACTGTCCTGCAATGTGTGGCTCCCCCAGTCCCGTCCTGCGTGTGTGGCACCCCCCTTCCCTTTTGAGAAAGCAAAGTGAAATGCACTTCAGGGTGGCAGTGGCTCCTGGGACATGAGCACCATACTCATGGGTAAACCTAAACACTTTTTCATCATCATTCAAAATTTTATTTTCTTTTTTTGGCATCCTTAAAGGGTGTGATTTAGTTTGGTCCCTTTATAGAAAAAGCATCATTACAATTAGGTTTTTTTCATGCTCATGTTTGAGGTTAAGGATTAAAAATTGTTACGATGTTGGATATTTGTTATTGCTCTGGTTTTTTTATTGCCGGATCCAGAAAAAGCACGGGGGTTTATTGTGATATACCACTAGATGTGGTTTTTAGCCATTTGGTGAATTTTAAAGTAATAAAATTATTCTTTTATTAAAACAATTTTTTGTGATAGACTCCATTTTTTTTCTTTTCTTATTGGTTATGGTTTGGAGTATATTTACAATTTTTGTTATTTTATTTGGTATAGGAAAGGATAAAAGTCCCTTGGACTATTTACTCAGATATATAATTGTTGATTTTTACCCCCTAGGTGTTTGGGAGTTAATAAACTGTCGTGGAATGGGGTAGTTTTCCCCCCTACCTTCATGATATGTATGGCTCCCCAGTCCCTGTCCCGCTATGTGTGGCTCCCCGTCCGTCCGTATGGTGGCCCCCCCCATCTGGTCATGCTATGTGGCTCCCTCCCTGCCTGGTATGTGTGGCTACCCCCGTCCCTTTTCTGGTATGTGGGCTCCCACTCCTGTATGTATGGCTCCCTAGTCCCATCCTGTACATGGCTCCCTGGTCCCCATCCTGTATGCATGGGCTCCCTGGTCCATCCTTATGCATGGCCCCCTGGGTTTCCCTCCGTATCATGGCTCCCTGGTCCCATCCTGTATGCATGGCTCCTGGTCCCATCCTGTATGCATGGCTCCCGGGCCCTTCCGTATGCAGGCTCCCCTGGTCCCATTCTGTTGCATGGTTCACGGGGCCCTTCCTGTAGGCATGGCTCCCTGGTCCATCCTGTATCAGGCTCCCTGGGCCACCTGTATGCATGGCTCCCTGGGCCCATCCTGTAGCATGGTCCCTTGGCCATTCTGTATGGATGGTCCCCGGTACCTCCTGTATGTTGTCCCCGGTCCCATTCTTATCATGTCTCCCGGGCCCTTCCTGTATGCTGGCTCCTTTTGGGCCCTCCTTATGCATGGCTCCTGGTCCCACCTGATGCATGGCTCCCTGGGCCATGCTGTATGCAGGCTCCCTGGCCCATCCTGTATGCATGGTCCCTGGTCCCATCCTTATCCATGGCTCCCTGGGCCCATCCTGTATGCATGACTCCTGGTCCCATCCTGCATGCATGGCTCCCTGGGGGCCCTCCTGTATGCATGGCTCTGGGCCATCCTATATGCAGGCTCCCTGATCCCTTACTGTATGCATGGCTCCCTGGGCTTTTCCCCGTATGCATGGCTCCCTGGGCCCATCCCGTATGCATGGCCCCTGGGCCCATCCTGAGCATGGCTCCCTGGGCCCATCCTGTATGATGGCTTTGCCTTTGCTTGGCTCCCCTGGTCCCACTCAACCTCTCCGGTCCTCCATAACTTCCCAGGTCCTCAATCATCCCCCCGGTCCTCTCCATCCTCCAAGGTCCTCACTCTTCCTCCCGGTCCTCCTCCGTTCATCCTCCATCCTCCCCAGTCCTCCTCACGTGATGGCTGCACGATTCCTGCACTCTCTCTGTTTTTCCCGGCTTTCAGCAGCACTTCCTGTATTCATTGTTCAGGTGATAACACTCATTAAAGTAATGAGTAAGCGCTCCACACATATCGGAGTGGAGACAGTCAATATTCATTACTTTAATGAGCGGTACCATGTGTCCGCTTGAATACAGGAAGTGCTGCTGGAAGCCAGGAAAGTAGAGAGAGATACAGGGACATTGCAACCACCACACCAGTAGTGGGTGAGTATGCTGTCACAGCTGCTCTCTCCTGCCGCTCCCTCACCCCCCGCTGGCTTGCTGGCTTATAGTTGAGTTATACCGTATGTCACTGTTCGTGGTGCCTTATGGGATTGATGACAGCTGCCAACTGGCAATTTTATATATATAATATATATATATATATATATATATACTATATATATAATACATATATATATATAATATATATTAAATTATATTATATAAAGATTTCAAATTGACTGAAAAACAATTATTGCAGTAAAATTGAGCAATAGTGGTCTTTTTTTTCTGTGAGCAAGGTTAATGTGAAAATAATGTTCAGACTGTGTGCTTCTCCAAATAAATTATCTAAACAAAGAGTGCTTGATGTATGTATCAACTCATTTATTTCTATTAAAAACAAATCATGAAAACAAGTCTTACCAAGTCTGATCAAATGACCAAATGCACTAGCAGGATGCAGCAGGCTCCCATAGATAAAGGCTGGAGAAGCACAGGTGCTTACCACTGATAAAAGCAGCCACCCTATCACAAAAAACAGTGATGATGAAGGTGTTAACTGCTTAGTGGGAAAAAAGCACACAAATGTAAGTTGCTTAGGACATGAATGTCATGCACAGTGTCTGGATAACAGCCTATTTTAAACGCCTATGATGGAAGGCGGGTGGTCAGCACTGAATGTGCACAACACAATAAAACCAAGCCATCAAAAAGGAGCCTGGGTGCACCCTGCAAAAATTGATAAAAATGCAAAAAAATGATGCATATGATAAATGCATCAAATGAGGTATTAGTTACTATTTTGGCCAAAGCCGATAAGCTCGCAACCCAACGTCAAAGGTCCCCATTTTATTGCGAGTCACTAACTAGACATAAATTTAAAAAATCACATTAAAAACTTTTTAGCAAAAACAAATCATGAAAACAAGTCTTACCAAGTCTGATCAAATGACCAAATGCACTAGCAGGATGCAGCAGGCTCCCATAGATAAAGGCTGGAAAGCACAGGTGCTTACTACTGATAAAAGCAGCCACCCTATCACAAAACAGTGATGATGAAGGTGTTAACTGCTTAGTGGGAAAAAAGCACACAAATGTATGTTGCTTAGGACATGAATGTCATGCACAGTGTCTGGATAACAGCCTATTTTAAACGCCTATGATGGAAGGCGGGCTGGTCAGCACTGAATGTGCACAACACAATAAACCAAGCCATCAAAAAGGAGCCTGGGTGCACCCTGCAAAAATTGATAAAAGTGCAAAAAATGATGCACATGATAAATGCATCAAATGAGGTATTAGTTACTATTTTGGCCAAAGCCGATAAGCTCGCAACCCAACGTCAAGGGTCCCCATTTTATGCGAGTCACTAACTAGACTTAAATTCAAAAAATCACATTAAAAACTTTTTAGCAAAAAACAAATCATGAAAACAAGTCTTACCAAGTCTGATCAAATGACCAAATGCACTAGCAGGATGCAGCAGGCTCCCATAGATAAAGGCTGGAAAGCACAGGTGCTTACCACTGATAAAAGCAGCCACTCTGTCACAAAAACAGTGATGATGAAGGTGTTAACTGCTTAGTGGGAAAAAAGCACACAAATGTAAGTTGCTTAGGACATGAATGTCATGCACAGTGTCTGGATAACAGCCTATTTTAAACGCCTATGATGGAAGGCGGGCTGGTCAGCACTGAATGTGCACAACACAATAAAACCAAGCCATCAAAAAGGAGCCTGGGTTGCACCCTGCAAAAATTGATAAAAAGTGCAAAAAATGATGCATATGATAAATGCATCAAATGAGGTATTAGTTACTATTTTGGCCAAAGCCGATAAGCTCGCAACCCAACGTCAAGGGTCCCCGTTTTATTGCGAGTCACTAACTAGACATAAATTCAAAAAATCACATTAAAAACTTTTAAGCAAAAACAAATCATGAAAACAAGTCTTACCAAGTCTGATCAAATGACCAAATGCACTAGCAGGATGCAGCAGGCTCCCATAGATAAAGGCTGGAGAAGCACAGGTGCTTACCACTGATAAAAGCAGCCACCCTATCACAAAAACAGTGATGATGAAGGTGTTAACTGCTTAGTGGGAAAAAAGCACACAAATGTAAGTTGCTTAGGACATGAATGTCATGCACAGTGTCTGGATAACAGCCTATTTTAAACGCCTATGATGGAAGGGGGCTGGTCAGCACTGAATGTGCACAACACAATAAAAACCAAGCCATCAAAAAGGAGCCTGGGTGCACCCTGCAAAAATTGATAAAAGTGCAAAAAAATGATGCATATGATAAATGCATCAAATGAGGTATTAGTTACTATTTTGGCCAAAGCCGATAAGCTCGCAACCCAACGTCAAGGGTCCCATTTTATTGCGAGTCACTAACTAGACATAAATTCAAAAAATCACATTAAAATCTTTTTAGCAAAAACAAATCATGAAAACAAGTCTTACCAAGTCTGATCAAATGACCAAATGCACTAGCAGGATGCAGCAGGCTCCCATAGATAAAGGCTGGAGAAGCACAGGTGCTTACACTGATAAAAGCAGCACCCTATCACAAAAACAGTGATGATTAAGGTGTTAACTGCTTAGTGGGAAAAAAGCACACAAATGTAAGTTGCTTAGGACATGAATGTCATGCACAGTGTCTGGATAACAGCCTATTTTAAACGCCTATGATGGAAGGCGGGCTGGTCAGCACTGAATGTGCACAACACAATATCAACTCATTTATTTCCATTGCTGCTTGGATATTTTGAAATTTCAATTATTTGACTTCACAGAATTTTCCCAAAAAATTCAATCAACTGAAAAAATTTGTGCAAATTTCAATACTGGGAAGCATAAAATTGCTTAAGCACACATAGGAGAAGGAAAGAGAACCATAAGAACATTCACTTTATGGGAAAAAGAGAGAGAACTCAGTTGACCATAAGAGGTTACATTCTGCAGGAAGAGAGGACCCTGCTGACCATAAGAGCTTACACTCTACAGAAGTGAAAAAGACATGACTCCTCTAGAGCTTGTACTGTACAGAAGAGAGAGACTTACCCAGCGAATCTGGAAGTGGGAAATGATTCTACAGTACAAACTACGCTCCACTGGGAACCACTGATTTCTGATGTCTCAGATTCTGACCATTACTGTACAAGGTGTGATGGTCATCATGGGGAATCTCACAAAGCAATGCAAAATGACTTTTACCTTCTCTCTGATGCTTCAGCAGTGTAGAAAATGATGACGAGTAAAGTAGTTTTTTTGCAAGCCTCAAACCAAATTTTAAAACATTAAAATTTGCATGAACCGTGAATTTCAGATATCTCATATAGTAACACATCTATCGAAATGACTCCACATGCCATGTTATCATCATAAAAACATACAGAATATAAAGGAAGAAACCTCTTACATGGTTTGCCTCTGGCGTTTGATATCTGGACAAAGCTTATAACTTCAAATAATATTTTACAGCTGCTTTCAATTGGCTGCACATTAGTAATAAAAGAAAAAGAATGGTGATGGATAGTTTATGACTTTGGTATAAACCACTGACTAGCGGTGAAATGTTGTGCTGAATATTGATTAAACAATACTTTTTCATACCTCAGTGACATTAGAGAGAATCTTGTCACATTACCTTAAAGCATGCTTAGAAAAACTGTCACACATAGGGAAAATGAATGCATATAAATCATTCAGGTGGCTACTTTATGGATGCTTATACACAGGGGTGAGACTATCTGTCTCATGGGAGGCACATAATTGCACGTATCACTACTTGCCTTGCAGTTGGAAAGCATTAATACGAAGATGCAATATCACAATGTGATAGAATGGTCTACTATTTATCTTCTTTATATTTGGATGGAGAAAGCTATAAAACATATTCATTAGACATGGAAAGTTTCAGGAGAACACAATGCATTTTTATTCCTTATTTTGAACCAAGAATATGCGTCTTATAACATTTAATCTTTCCACCTTGAAGCAGAGAACAAAGTGCTAAAGAACTAAAATGAAAGTGCTTTGTATATCTGTAATAGTGCCTGGGGTGGTTGCTGAAGGCAAGTGTCATGTATCTGACACCCTGGAACGTTACATTAAAAAACAAAAGTTCTGGATGAGAGTGGGAGTACTTGCAGCGTTGCTATGGGTACCTTCACCTACAGACCGGTCCCATTACACTCCCACTCCTCATGAGGTCCATTAGATTTCAATAGCAGGACGCCAAGTGCCTGCATAAAGATAAAGCACTTTTTACTTGGCAACACATTAAAGTACACAAGGCAGCAAGCAGTACACTTACAACTAGAGATGAGCGACTTTGCCTCCGGGAGGGTCGAGTCGGGTTTCGGACCACCCGACTTTCTCAAAGTCGAGTCGAACGTAATCGGCCGACTATCGGAAAAAGTCAGAGTTCCGACAGAAACTCGACCCAACCCCAATGCAAGTCAATAGGGAAGAACAGTCGGCAGTGAGTGGAGGACAGTAAACACACCTACAGCGCCCATTTCAATGCCAACGACATCAATTCTTATTACTTAAGCTTGTCAACCTTAATTTACTTTTTAATAATAGTAACGCATTGAAAACTGGGGGTTATTTGGCTAAAGATGTGGGGGGGCAGGGCTGTCTCCAGGTTTTTCGTGGCCCTGGGCGAAAGAGTGTCAGTGGGCCCCTTTAACACATACCACAATTCATGATGCTCCGATATGGCAGAGAAATATAGGTATAGTACAATGCCAAATACTTCACTTCTTACATTACATGAGTGATATCTATTGAAAATTCTACAATAGCTCAAAAACCGGACAGTATAGTCCTCCATACAGTATTATGAGCACCACATAGTGCGCCATAAAGAAAAATGAGCCCCATGTGATGCGTCATATATAATGGGACCCACATGATGCTCCAGTATATCATGTGCCCCATGGATGATGCTCCAGTGTATGATGGGCCTATATAATGCTCTATATAATGGGCCCCATATCATGATCCAGTGTATAATGGGCCACGTATATGATGCTCCAGTGTATGATGGGCCCCATTTATAATGCACCAGTGTATGATATGCTCCATATATAATGCTCCAGTGTATAATGGGCCCTTTTTTTGGAAGTGCATTTGAGCAGCAGGGTGATTTGCTGCTGAAGGAGAAAAAAAAACAAAAAAAAAACTCTCTTTAAATCTTCTGCTTCAGCGAGTGTGAGCGAGCTGAGTGTGACCGGTGCGCAAGTGCGAACGGTGGTAAGTGTGACTTGAGATTCAGTGACTTTGGATTCAGGGAGTTTCCAAGGAAGGAATTACTGAATTGCTGGTATATTTTATTAATACTTTTTATTTATTTTTACTTATCTTTGCTGTCTGGTGAAATCCCCATTAGAAATGTGCTCCACTATTGCCAATGCCATCCAGTGTACATCTTGCCACATGTATGCAGTCCTTGAACAGCCGGTCGAGGGTGCATACTGCTGCGTGAGATGTGAGCACATTGTTCATTTGGAAGCCCAAATATTGGATCTAAATGTGCAGCTGGCAACACTGAGATCCATAGACAATATGGAAAGGAGTCTTCTGCTCACTGAGCAGACGCTCAATGGGATAGATGAGGGGGGATGCAAGGGTGGAGCTGCAGGACACTGAAGTAGGAAGCTGGGTGACAGTTAGAAAGCGGGGTAGAAGGAAGAGCGCCAGGGAGGCTAGTCCTGATCTGGCACACCCCAATAAGTTTGCAAAGTTGGCAGATGAGGGGGTTGTCAGTACAGGGTAGCACTGCTGCAGCCAGGCAAGTCCTCTGAAAGCCGGGGGAGTGTCTGCTCCAGTAAGGGGGCAATTAGGAGAGCAGGGCAGGCCAGACAGGTGCTGGTAGTGGGGGACTCAATTATTAGGGGAACAGATAGGGCAATCTGTCACAAAGACAGGGATCGTCGAACAGTGTGCTGCCTACCTGGCGCTCGAGTCCGACACATCGCTGATCGGGTTGACAGATTACTGGGAGGGGCTGGTGAGGACCCAGCGGTCATGGTGCACATTGGCACAAATGACAAAGTTAGAGGTAGGTGGAAGGTCCTTAAAGACGATTTCAGGGAATTAGGCTGTAAGCTTAAAGCAAGGACCTCCAACGTGGTATTTTCTGAAATACTGCCGGTACCACGTGCCACACCAGAGAGGCAACGGGAGATTAGGGAGGTTAATAAGTGGCTCAAGAATTGGTGTAGGAAGGAGGGGTTTGGGTTCCTGGAGATCTGGGCCGACTTCTCAGTTGGCTACAGGTTCTATGCTATGGACGGGCTGCACCTCAATGGGGAGGGTGCAGCTGTGCTGGGTGAGAAAATGGCTAGAAGGTTGGAGGAGTCTTTAAACTAGGGACTAGGGGGAGGGTATTCATTTTATAGGAGGGGAAGGCAGTGCAGATAGAGACCTGGGCACAAATAATGAAATTGGGGGTGGGGGTGGCATGGGGGTGGGGTTAGAACAGTTAATAATTTAAGAAAGAATAGAGGTTCAGAGAGATACATAAAGTGCATGTATACTAATGCCAGAAGCCTCACCAACAAAATGGCGGAATTAGAATTAATTTTGTTGGAACATAATTATGACATGGTGGGGATATCTGAAACTTGGCTGGATGGGAGCCATGACTGGGCGGTTAATTTACAGGGCTATAGTCTGTTTAGGAATGACCGTAAAAATAAGCGAGGTGGGGGGGTGTGTTTATATGTAAAATCATCCTTAAAACCCATCTTGAGTGATATCTGTGAATCTAATGAAGATGTAGAGTCTCTGTGGGTGGAGATTAGGAGAGGGGGGAAAAATAATAAATTACTGATAGGGGTTTGTTATAAGTCTCCTAAAACAATGGAAGCAACAGAGAATATCCTCGTAAAGCAAATAGATGAAGCAGCAACTCAAGGAGAAGTCATTATTATGGGGGACTTCAACTACCCTGAAATACATTGGGGAATAGAAACCTGTAGTTCCAGCAAAGGTAATAAGTTTTTGGCAACTATGAGAGACAATTACCTTTCACAACTAGTTCAGGACCCAACAAGAGGGGGGCACTGCTAGACCTAATATTATCCAACAGGCCAGACCGCATATCAAATATAAGGGTTGGGGGTCACTTGGGTAATAGTGATCACAAAATAATAAGCTTTCATGTATCCTTTAATAAGATGTGTAGTCGAGGGGTTACAAGGACACTAAACTTCAGGAAGGCAAATTTCCAACGGATGAGAGATGATCTTGGTGCAATAAACTGGGACGACATCCTGAGACATAAAAATACGCAAAGAAAATGGGAGACGTTTATTAGCATCCTGAATAGGACCTGTGCACAGTATATACCCTATGGGAATAAACATGCTAGAATTAGGAGGAAACCACTATGGCTAAATAGAGCTGTAAGGGGCGCAATAAGGGACAAAAAGAAAGCGTTTAGGCAATTAAAGCAAGTAGGTAGTGATGAGGCATTAAATAAATACAGAAGACTGAATAAATTCTGTAAAAAGCAAATCAAGACAGCAAAGATTGAGGCAGAGAGACTCATTGCCAGAGAAAGTAATATTAATCTCAAAATATTCTTTAACTACATAAATAGCAAGAAACTAAAAAATGATAGTGTTGGTCCCCTTAAAAATAGTCTGGGTGAAATGGTGGATGAGGATGAGGAAAAAGCCAATATGCTAAATGACTTTTTTTCAACTGTATTTACACAAGAAAATCCCATGACAGATAACATGATCAGGTATAAAAAAAATTTCTCCATTAAATGTCACCTGCTTAACCCAGCAGGAAGTATGGCGGCGTCTAAAAATCACTAAAGTTGACAAATCCCCGGGCCCGGATGGGATACACCCCCGAGTATTGCAGGAATTAAGTACAGTTATAGATAGACCATTATTTTTAATCTTTAAAGATTCCATAATAACTGGGCCTGTACCACAGGACTGGCGTATAGCAAATGTGGTGCCAATATTCAAAAAGGGGGCAAAAACTGAACTGGAAATTATAGGCCAGTGAGCTTAACATCTACTGTGGTTAAAATCCTGGAGGGTTTTTTAAGGGATACTATATTGGAGTAGCTGAAGCTGAATAACCTCATGACACAGTATCAGCATGGGTTTACGAGGGACCGTTCTTGTCAGACTAATCTGATAAGCTTTTATGAAGGGGTAAGTTCAGGACTGGACCAAGGGAATGCAGTGGACGTGGTGTTCATGGACTTCTCAAAAGCTTATGATACAGTGCCACACAAAAGGTTGATACATAAAATGAGAACAATGGGGATAGGGGAAAATATGTGTAAGTGGGTTAGAACTGGCTCATGGATAGAAAACAAAGGGTGGTTAATAATGGAGCACACTCGGACTGGGTCACGGTTAGCAGTGGGGTACCACAGGGGTCAGTATTGGGGCCGCTTCTCTTTAACATATTTATTAATGACCTTGTAGGGGGCATACAGAGTAGTATTTCAATATTTGCAGATGACACTAAACTCTGCAGGGTAATAAATACAGAGGAGGATAATTTTATATTACAGGAGGATTGAGGATTTATGTAAACTAGAAGCTTGGGCTGATAAATGGCAAATGAGCTTTAATGGGGATAAATGTAAGGTCATGCACTTGGGTAGAACAAATAAGATGTATAATTATGTGCTTAATTGTAAAACACTGGGCAAAACTGTCACTGACAAAGACCTGGGTGTATGGGTGGACGACAAACTCACATTTAGTGGCCAATGTCAGGCAGCTGCTGCCAAGGCAAATAAAATAATGGGATGCATTAAAAGAGGCATAGATGCTCATGAGGAGAACATAATTTTACCTCTATACAAGTCACTGGTGCGACCACACTTAGAATACTGTGTGCAGTTCTGTTCTCCGGTGTATAAGAAAGACATAGCTGAACTGGAGCGGGTGCAGAGAAGAGCGACCAAGGTTATTAGAGAACTGGGGGGTCTGCAATACCAAGATAAGTTATTACACTTGGGGTTATTTAGTTTGGAAAAACGAAGGCTTAGGGGTGATCTTATTACAATGTATAAATATATGAGGGGACAGTACAAAGACCTTTCTAATGATCTTTTTACTCTTAGACCTGTGACGGGGACAAGGGGGAATCCTCTACATCTGGAGGAAAGAAGGTTTAGCCATAAACACAGACGCAGATTCTTTACTGTAAGAGCAGTGAGACTATGGAACTCTCTGCCATCTTATGTTGTAATGAGTGATTCCTTACTAAAATTTAAGAAGGGATTGGTACCTTTCTTGAAAAGTATAATATTACAGGCTATATTCACTAGTTTCCTAGATACAGCGTTGATCTAGGGAGCTAGTCTGATTGCCGTATGTGGAGTCGGGAAGGAATTTTTTTCCCCAATGTGAAGCTTACTGTTTGCCACTTGGTTTTTTTTTGCCTTCCTCTGGATCAACATGTTAGGGCAGGTTAGGATAGGATATGGGTTGAACTAGATGGACTTAAAGTCTTCCTTCAACCTTAATAACTATGTTACTATTGTTACTATCTAACATGCTCAAAAAAATGATGGGCCCCATATATAATTCTCCAGTGTATATTGCTTCAAACATTAAAAAAAAAATGAAATAACTCTCCTCGCTGGGCACTGCTCTACTCTGGATTCCTCAGCGTCACCTTCTTCCAGCTCTCTGCACTGTGACTGTTCAGGCAGAGGGCGCACAGACGTGACGTCATCGCGCTCTCTGACCTGAATGTCACTGTCAGGAAATGTGGAAGACGTCACAGCAGTGGAGCAGGGAGAGGTAAGTATTGCAAGTGCTGGGGCCCTGAGCAAAAAGGGGAGCACACTCATGGGCGCCTGCACTGGCACAGAGCCCCTCATAGTACGCCGGTGTCTCAGACGGCGAGTGGGCCCCCCACCTGCTCAGGGCCCCGGCATTTGCCCGGGTGCACCAGGTGCTGACGCCGGCCCTGGGGGGATACAGCCCAGTTAGGGAGGTGGAAAAACTGGCATATGTTGACATGTAGGCTGGACGTTCAGCAGCTGCAAATGGAGGAATTGGAGAAGTCGGAGGAAGAGGAGGACAAAGAGAGCCATTTTGCTGGCAAACTATGTGTCATCAGGGGAAGGTGGTACAAAATCCTTTGAAACCCAGGCATGGTTAATTTTAATGAAGGTGAGATCACCTACTTTTTGGGTCAACAGCCGGGTCCTTCTTTCTGTCAGGATTGATCCAGCAGCACTGAAGATTCTTTCTGATAGCACACTACCAGCAGGGAAAGCAAGCTCCTGTAAGTCATATTGTGCCAATTCAGGCCAGGTGTCCAGTTTACAGGCCCAGTTGTCAAAGGGGAATGAACTGTGAGGGAGAACATCGATAGGGGAGGAGAGGTAATTTTGAGCTATAGTTGACAACTGCTGTCTCCTGTATGTTGCAATCGATTCAGTATTACCAGTCGTGTGAGAGTTACTCGAGAAATCAGTCCACAACATGGTCATGAAACCAATGTCTCCAATGCCACTTCGGCTGTGTGCACCACGAACACCTCTTCCATTTGGCCCAGAACAGCTCGTGGTAGAACCTGCACCACTGCTGTGTGCTGGGAATGCCTCTAACAAACGGATTATCAGAGTTGCTTGTTTGGTCGCCAATATTAGATCTAGGTTCTCCTGTGGCATGATGTTCTGTAATTTGCCTTTATAGTGTGGATTGAGGATGCAGGCCAACAAGAAGTCGTCATCCTTCATAATTTTGGCAATGCGGGGGTCCCTTCTTCGGATCTGCAAGACATAATCACACATGTGGGCCAATGTTCCAGGTGTCAATGATGCACTGCCAGTGGTGGGTGGAGGAGCACTTTCTGCCAAATCCACATCCCTCCACTTACGCACAAACCCTGTACCTGACCTTGGCAAGCCAACGTTTTCTCTTGCCCACTGAGATGCAACCTCCTCCCTAAAATAATCATCCTCCTCATCCTCCTCCTCTTCTTCTCTTCCTCCACCTCGTCCACGACAGTTCCCTGAGCAGACAATGTCTGACTGTCATCAAGGCTTCCCTCCTCCTCCTCCTTTTTCCTCCTTCGCTGCAGACGCCTAATCCTTAATGTGCGTCAAAGTTTGCATGAGAAGACGCATAAGTGGGATGCTCATGCTTATGATAGCGTCATCTGCGCTTAGCAGCAGTGTGCATTCCTCAAAACACTGAAGGACTTTACAGAGGTCTTTCAGCTTTGACCACTGCGCACCGACCACTCGATCTCTGCCCTCAAACTGCCTGCCCGTGTATCCTCCCACAAATGCATTACAGCCTGCCACTATTCGCACAGCCTCTCAACCATGTGCATGGTGGAGTTCCACTTTGTTGCAACGTCTATGATTAGGCGGTGCTTGGGAAGGTGGAGCGATCGCTGCAGCCTCTGCATATGACTGGAGTCTACGGACGAGCGACGAATGTGCGAGCACAGTCTTCGGACCTTATGGAGCAGGGCTGGTAACTCCAGGTAATTATTTATGAAGCACTGCACCACCAGGTTCAAGGTGTCAGCCAGGCAAGGTATGTGTCTGAGTTTTGCCAGGGCTATGGCTGCCACAAAATTATGGCCGTTATCACTGACTACCTTGCCTGGCTCAAGATGTAGAATGCCCAGCCATGACTCAGTTTCTCGCTGCAAGTAGTCGGCCAGTACCTCTGCGATGTGTTTGTTGTCGCCCAAAGACATCATCTTTAAAACAGCCTACTGACGCTTACCACTAACTGTTCGATAGTGGGACACCTCCTGTGCAACACTGGCAGCTGCGGATGGAGTGCTAGTGCAACTGCGCTCTGTCGACGAGCTTTCGCTTTTGGAGTAGGAGGAGAAGGAGGAGGGTCGAACGCCTACAGCCGACTTGCCTATACCGTGGGCTAGGCAGCACTGTCCCACCTCTGCTGTACCCTGTGGACCCTGCATCCACCACATTAACCCAGTGCACAGTGATGGACATGTAACGGCCCTGGCCATGCTTACTGGCCGTTGCATCTGTTGTGAGGTGCACCTTTCCACTCACTGTTTGTTTGAGTGCATGGACAATGCAGTCTTTCTCATGCAGGTGGAGGGCAGAGATGGCTTTTCTAGAAAAGAAGTGGCGACTGTGTAGGTCATAGCGTGAGACAGCGTAGGTCATGAGCTCTAGGAACGCTGCCCTTACAGCCAAACGGAAGGGCATCATCTCTAATGAAATCAGTATGGCAATGTAGGCATTCAAAGTCAGTGTACGCGGATGAGAGGATGAGTACTTTCTTGTCCTACTCAGAGTGTCTGCTAGGGTGAGCTGTACTTGAGAGCTGCAAATGGGGGAACTAGCGGTGGACATGGCGGACTGAGAGGGGGTTGGTGATGGTGATGGTGGTGGTGGTGATGGCCTAGATTCAGTCTTTTGTTGGAAAAACATTGTGATTCCCAGACTGCTTTGGCCTTGCGACAACACCTCAACATTTCTTGCTGGTAGTGTGCTAACCGATGGGCTTACAGTGGGGGAAGCGATGTAGCGTTGCTGGCTACCTTCAGTCGGAGCATGTGTACGTGTGCTACCTGAGGTTTTGTAGTCCGTCCACTCTTGCAAGTGCATGGTGTTTAAATGTCTAAGCATGCAACTGGTATTCAAATTTCAGAGATTTTTCCCTCGGCTAAAGTTTCTTCCGCACTTCTTACAGATAATCTTTGCCTCATCAATAGGATTTTGGTCAAAAAAAGTGCCACAGTGCACTCTTCCTACTGTGGGATAAATTTTCAAGGCTTGCACGCTGTGCTATTTTGACCGTCTGGCCAAGCTGTCCTGCAACTCTTTTTGTTTTTTAACACATTTTTGGACTGCTATGGGCCTGCCAGATAACAGCAGCTGTGATGTCGATGCCTGCTGCGGATCCTCCTCCTCTTCTGAGCTTTTGCCAGCCGCACCCTCTTCCCCAATGGATGTCAATCCGGGTGAACAACTGGGTCATCCATCACCTCTTCACCAATTTCAGCTGCACCTTCCTCTGTGTCACCGTGTAGGGTGGTATAGTATGCGGGAAGGGGCACCTGAGTTTCATCAGGGTCAGAATCTGGCTCAGTAGACTGCGAGGGCAATGCAGTGCTCTGGGTGAATGTACCAGTAGAATCATATAGCAGTGGCTGTGCTTCAGTGCACTACATGTCATATTCATCTTGGACTGGGGAATTCAGGATTTCACTTGATAACCCAGGCATGGTATTTTAAAAGAGCTCCATGGAGTAATCTGAAGTGCGGCCTACCGCATCCTTCACTTTTGGTGGGGGTGAAGGACACAAGGAAAGGTGTTGTTCCTGACCAGGAGCCTGCACTGATGACTCAGTGCTTGCATTTTTTGAAACTTCAGAAGAGGAGGCAATAGAGCTGGAGGTTGTTTCGGCAATGTAAGCCAAAATCTGTTCCTGATGCACCGGCTTTAAAAACGGTTTACCTACTCCCAGAAAAGGGAGCCTTCCAGGTTTTCTGGAGCCAGAAAATGACGCAGGTTCAACACCTCCTGCCTTATGTGCTATTGTGCATTTGGCACTACAAGCAGATGCACCACCACCACCATCAGTACTAGCCGCCCCACCCACCCACGTCCACGGCCTCTTCCGCCATACTTACTCATGTTTGGGAAAATATAAAAAAAATACCAGCAGATCTATGGTACTTTATGAGGAGCGTACAGCTGTATACGGTGTAGGGGAAAATTTAAATCTCCGTATATATTTCCGGAGTCACACACAGATGCTCACTCAGTATGGATTTGACCGTAATACAAAAGGCAGAAAAGCGGTACTGTATCAGAAGCGTACAGATGTATACAGTGTAGCAGGATAATTTAAACCTCCATATATATTTCCGGAGTCACACACAGACGCTCACTCAGTATGGATTTGACCGTAATACAAAAGGCAGAAAAATGGTACTGTATCAGAAGCGTACAGCTGTATAAAGTGTAGCGGGATAATTTTAATCTCTGTATATATTTCCGGAGTCACACACAGACGCCCACTCAGTATGGATTTGACCGTAATACAAAAAGCAGAAAAACGGTACTGTATCAGAAGTGTACAACTCTATGCAGTGTAGTGTAAATTTAAATCTCCATATATATTTCTGGAGTCACACACAGACGCTCACTCAGTATGGATTTGACCATAATGCAAAAGGCAAATGGTACTCTATCAGAAGTGTACAGCTGTATACAGTGTAGGAAAAATTTAAATCTCCGTATATATTTCCGGAGTCAGACACAGATGCTCACTCAGTATGGATTTGACCGTAATACAAAAGGCAGAAAAGCGGTACTGTATCAGAAGCATACAGCTGCATACAGTGTAGCAGGATAATTTAAACCTCCATATATATTTCCGGAGTCACACACTGACGCACACTCAGTATGGATTTGATCGTAATACAAAAGGCAGAAAAACGGTATTGTATCAGAAGCGTACAGCTGTATACAGTGTAGGGGAAAATTTAAATCTCTGTATATATTTCCGGAGTCACACACAGACGCTCACTCAGTATGGATTTGACCGTAATAGAAAAGGCAGAAAAACGGTACTGTATCAGAAGCGTACAGCTTTTATACAGTGTAGCGGGATAATTTAAATCTCTGTATATATTTCCAGAGTCACACACAGACGCTCACTCAGTATGAATTTGGCCGTTATACAAAAGGCATAAAAACGGTACTGTATCAGAAGCATACAGCTGTATACAGTGTCGGGGAAAATTTAAGTCTCCGTATATATTTCCGGAGTCACACACAGACGCTCACTCAGTATGGATTTGACCGTAATACAAAAGGCAGAAAAACGGTACTGTATCAGAAGCGTACAGCTTTTATACAGTGTAGCGGGATAATTTAAATCTCTGTATATATTTCCAGAGTCACACACAGACGCTCACTCAGTATGAATTTGGCCGTAATACAAAAGGCATAAAAACGGTACTGTATCAGAAGCATACAGCTGTATACAGTGTCGGGGAAAATTTAAATCTCTGTATATATTTCCAGAGTCACACACAGATGCTCACTCAGTATGGATTTGACCGTAATACAAAAGGCAGAAAAACGGTACTGTATCAGAAGCGTACAGCTTTTATACAGTGTAGCGGGATAATTTAAATCTCTGTATATATTTCCAGAGTCACACACAGACGCTCACTCAGTATGAATTTGGCCGTAATACAAAAGGCATAAAAACGGTACTGTATCAGAAGCATACAGCTGTATACAGTGTCGGGGAAAATTTAAGTCTTCGTATATATTTCCGGAGTCACACACAGACGCACACACAGTATGGATTTGACCATAATACAAAAAGCAGAAAAACGGTACTGTATCAGAAGTGTAGAGCTGTATGCAGTGTAGTGTAAATTTAAATCTCCATATATATTTCTGGAGTCACACACAGACGCGCACTCAGTATGGATTTGACCGTAATACAAAAGGCAGAAAAACGGTACTGTATCAGAAGCGTACAGCTGTATACAGTGTAGTGGAAAATTTAAATCTCCATATATATTTCTGGAGTCACACACAGACGCTCACTCAGTATGGATTTGACCATAATGCAAAAGGCAAATAAATGGTACTCTATCAGAAGTGTACAGCTGTATACAGTGTAGGAAAAATTTAAATCTCTGTATATATTTCCGGAGTCACACACAGACGCTCACTCAGTTTGCATTTGACCGTAATACAAAAGGCAGAAAAACGGTACTGTATCAGAAGCGTACAGCTGTATACAGTATAAGAAGAACAGCCAGTAGACAAAATCAGCAAAAAACAATAAATATCAATATATAAATGCATAGCTGAAGTATAATAATCATGGAAAAATAAGGTCAGTCGCACCAAACATGCGCAAAAACAATTAAGTCACCTCAAGAAAACGACTATTAAGCCCAAATATATAAAAAATTACAAATCTTTATTTAAACACATATGAAAAAATCACAGACAGTGAGTAACAGATTACTGGAGGAGAAATGGAGGTGCAACAAAGAGCACACCAGAAACATGTCATAAAACGCTGACCACGGTACTGCCCAGTAACAATCCACCATAGGAAAAATATTTATAGCATGGCAAAACAATAGACATATATGATGGTTTGAATATAAACCCAGCCAGGAACATGCATAGTAAATACAGATAGCGCTATATAGAACAATCCCCTGATAGTATATATGCTGGAATATAAAATAGCCGTTCAGTGATGGAGGCAATGGCCTGTATAAGTGGCATATAATAAAGGCATAATAGCAGGAAAAGCCACAACCTAGACAAAATCAACCATAACTGAAAACGGCCATAGTTACCTGGAGGAAGGTGGCTAACTGGGGCAGTAAGCGGGTCAGGAGAGGGGCCCGACGCTCGTTTCGGATACACGATCCTTCATCGGGGGCATGTAGAAGCATGGTGCACACGGACTTAAGAATCTTAGAACCGGAAGTAGTTCAGCGGCCGACCCGGAAGTGACGCATCAGTAACCACAGAGACGGGGACGCTAGATGGCAGCGGCGGCGTCAGAGACCCGAGGATCGCCAAGCAACCCAAAGGTATCTAGAGACGTCGCCACACCATAGAGCGCAGCAGCATGTGGCACGGATGCGTCACGAGCAGGCACCGAACTACCAATGAATGTATTAACAACACGGGGTTATAACTAATATAACGGTTACATCTAGATATGCACATACAACCCAGTCATGAGGAAAAATATATACATAGACATATATATAATAATAGACATAGACATAATAGGTCACAAAGGGCCACAAAGAGCATATCAGATGGCAATAGAAATGCAGACATAAAATACATACACATGTATAGATCAGAAAACCAAGTTTGTATACACATAACCAAACAGTCCCATAACAATAGATAAACAGAATTGCAAAAATAAATACATAAAAATACAAAAATGAATACATACAAATACAGATACATAATAATATGCGAAAATGAACAGATAATAAGTAAAAAGTACCCATAAAAAATAACATCAAAAATAATAATAATAATGAAAAAAAATACTGAAAAATACAGAGAAATACATGAAAAATGATAAAAAATAAAAAACAAAAACAAAAGACGTGCAGCAGCTTCATCATCCATATAAAGTAAGGTGAAACATGAAACAGGAAAACGATACACCTAAAAGATAAAAACAATATAAAATCAATGACATGTAAATGAAATGCCATGAGGAGCACAAATGCAGAAAAAGCTGGCGATCACAGAAAGGGCACGAAACTCAAATTTTCATTAAGGCCCTTGGGCTACACAGTGTCAAGCATCCAAATCCAGCGACTCTCAGTTTGGGCTACAATTTGCGAAGTTTTGCCACCTCTAATGCCCAGGTCAAGAGCATCAATGCCCCTGACTCTTAGTCCAGTACTATCACATTGATGGTGTAATTTAAAATGACGTGGAAGAGTCTTAAGTGATGCTATGTCCTCTTGTGTGGCTGCTGCTTGAATTCCTAGCACGTGTTCTCTAACTCTAACCTTGAGTTGGCGCGTGGTAAGGCCAACGTAAATGAGAGAGCATGGGCACTTAGAGAAATAAATGACATTTCTAGTTTCACACGTGATAAATTTGCGGATCTGAAATGATCGAGTGCCTGAAGAATTAGAGAAAGTTGTGGTAGTATCGATATTCGTGCATGCCACACAATGGCCACATGTACTACAACCCCGTCTAACAGGGCAAAAGTTAGAAAAAATAGGACGAGAATCAGGGGCATGGTGACTCCGAACTAAGTGATCACGAAGATTACGGCTTCTACGGTAAGTGACAAGTGGCCTATTAGGTAGAATATTAGCTAGGATAGGATCGGTCATGAGGATAGGCCAAGCTTTAGTAAGAGCTGATCGTAGCCGATTCGTTTGAGAGTGAAACTCGGTTATGAACCTCACGGGTTGGGTGCTATCAATAGTATTGGCTTCCTTATATAGCAAATCACTCCGGGTAGTGTGTTTAGCTTTATGGTAGGTTCTTTTTATGGCTCTATTACTATATCCTCGAGCACGTAAACGATCCATAAGATCACTGGCCTGTCTTTCAAAGTCAAGATCAGAAGAACAGATCCGACGGATACGGGTAAATTGACCCACCGCTACCGCGCGAACCATATGGTTGGGATGAGATGAGGACGCGTGTAAAAGCATATTAGTAGAAGTGGGCTTCCTATACACATCGGTATGTACAACTCCAGAGGGGTCCTTCTTCAATAGCACATCAATGAATTCAATTTGGGAGTTATCAGACTTAAAAGTTAAATGAATATTGCTAGTGTTGTTATTCAAATAGGCAAAAAAATCAATAAGGGATGAGTGAGTGTCCTGCCAGATCAGCAAAATATCATCGATGTAGCGTGTCCAAAGAAGGACACGCTCCATCGATTCATGCTGATCCGACAGGAAGAGGTCCCTCTCCCACAGCCCCAGGAACAGATTAGCATAGGCGGGCGCAAAGGCTGCGCCCATTGCTGTCCCCTGGAGCTGCAGGTAGAAGGACCCCTTAAAAACAAAAAAATTATGCGTGAGTGTAAATTCCAACAGATCAAGAACAAACGACCTCATGCCAGGGCTGAGGTTGGAGGAATTAAGGAAAAATTGTATCGCCCTGAGTCCATCATTATGGCGAATGCTAGTATAAAGCGACTCAACATCGGCGGTAACAAAAAGATTCCCAGAGTCAAGAGATAGCCCATCCATTTTACGTAGCAGTTGATTTGTGTCTTTTAGGAAGGAGGGCAATGTCTCCACCATAGGTTGAAGCATGGAATCAATCCAACGGCTTACGCACTCCAAGTAGTTCCCCCCACCAGAAATAATTGGACGACCAGGAGGTTTAATAATACTCTTGTGAATTTTAGGTAGTAGATATAGTGTTGGTATCCTTGGTTCATCCACTATCAAAGATTTGGCCAATTCCTTAGTGATGATGGCATCAGCGGACGCCTTGTTAATTATTTTCTTCAATTCCAGAGAAAAGGCAGATAGAGGGTTATAAGTTAATCGTTTGTAACATATCTTGTCATTTAACTGGCGAAAAGCCTCCTGTTCATACATTGTCCTTGGCCAGAGGACAATGTTGCCCCCTTTATCCGCTGGCTTAAAGATGACATCAGGGAGATTACGCAACTGATTTAATCTAGTGCGTTCCTCAGGGGTAAGATTATCATGGTGGATATGTTTCTCAATACGTCCAAAATCATGTGATACCACTTTAACAAAAGTATCAATACTACTACAATTAGTAAGTGGGGGGAACCGCTTGGAGCGCTGGCGGATGGACGGGGGTATCTTACCTCCTTCCATAGCAACATGCTCGCTAGATAATTCCTCAAGAACTCTCAGTGCTGCTTGTTCCTGATCTGTTGGAAATAATTTGGTTAATTTATCATCAAAATAAAACCGTTTAAATAAAAGGGAACGTGCAAAAATGTGAAGATCCTTGATGGCAGTGAAGGTGTCAAAAGTAGAAGCAGGTGAAAAGGACAGACCCCTCTGGAGTAAAGTCAAATCCGACTGCGTAAGGGAATACCCGCTAAGGTTGATTACCTTATTATCCTTATGACCAGACACAGGCGATTTATTACGCCGATGATAGGGGTGGTAGCCATGATTTCTAAGTCTTCGATCAACATCAGAGTGGGCAGGATTAGCCAAGGATGAATTGGAATTGTCAGATTGTGTACTCAATGAAGAAATAGAGGCATTAGAGTTTGCACGTTGAAAATGCTGACCTCTGATGTTAGGTTTACGCCAGTAGTACACATTTTTAGATTCAAAATCACGAATATCCCTAGAGATTTTTGCTGCTTGGGAATCATGAATCTTTTTAACAGTAGAATCAAGAATTTTGTCTAATTGAGCCTCAAATTTGAGCATAGTGTCAGCTGGACAACTCCCTTTAAGTTCGGCCTGTATATTATCAATTGATTTATCTAAATCAGAAATTGATCTGGTATTCAGTCCAATTAGTAATTCCAAAAATCTAGCAGAGCAATTATTACAGGTCTCCTCCCAGTTGGCTATAAAATCAGCATCATCAACTGGGAAGGCAGGAATAACGCAAACTCTTAATCCCCTAGGAATAATTTTACGCAGTACATATTTTTCTAATAGGGCCCGATTCCACCATAATTTGGTTCGTTTGATTAGCAATCCCTGCATGGAATCAAAGAGATCGTCCCATCTGTGATCGCCAGCTGATCGTGCACTGGCCACATCTCCCCCATATAACTGATCCACCTGTCCAAGCCAGGTTTTTTCTCTGGCTTTATAATCCA
>JARQOD010000002.1:215402137-215457500 GCA_033576555.1 Oophaga sylvatica
GCATCATGAATTGTGGTATGTGTTAAAGGGGCCCACTGACACTCTTTCGCCCGGGGCCACGAAAAACCTGGAGACAGCCCTGCCCCCCCACATCTTTAGCCAAATAACCCCAGTTTTCAATGCGTTACTATTATTAAAAAGTAAATTAAGGTTGACAAGCTTAAGTAATAAGAATTGATGTCGTTGGCATTGAAATGGGCGCTGTAGGTGTGTTTACTGTCCTCCACTCACTGCCGACTTTTCTTCCCTATTGACTTGCATTGGGGTTGGGTCGAGTTTCTGTCGGAACTCTGACTTTTTCCGATAGTCGGCCGATTACGTTCGACTCGACTTTTGAGAAAGTCGGGTGGTCCGAAACCCGACTCGACCCTCCCGGAGGCAAAGTCGCTCATCTCTAGTTGTAAAGTGTACTGCTTGCTGCCTTGTGTACTTTAATGTGTTGCCAAGTAAAAAGTGCTTTATCTTTATGCAGGCACTTGGCGTCCTGCTATTGAAATCTAATGGACCTCATGAGGAGTGGGAGTGTAATGGGACCGGTCTGTAGGTGAAGGTACCCATAGCAACGCTGCAAGTACTCCCACTCTCATCCAGAACTTTTGTTTTTTAATGTAACGTTCCAGGGTGTCAGATACATGACACTTGCCTTCAGCAACCACCCCAGGCACTATTACAGATATACAAAGCACTTTCATTTTAGTTCTTTAGCACTTTGTTCTCTGCTTCAAGGTGGAAAGATTAAATGTTATAAGACGCATATCTTTGGTTCAAAATAAGGAATAAAAATGCATTGTGTTCTCCTGAAACTTTCCATGTCTAATGAATATGTTTTATAGCTTTCTCCATCCAAATATAAAGAAGATAAATAGTAGACCATTCTATCACATTGTGATATTGCATCTTCGTATTAATGCTTTCCAACTGCAAGGCAAGTAGTGATACGTGCAATTATGTGCCTCCCATGAGACAGATAGTCTCACCCCTGTGTATAAGCATCCATAAAGTAGCCACCTGAATGATTTATATGCATTCATTTTCCCTATGTGTGATAGTTTTTCTAAGCATGCTTTAAGGTAATGTGACAAGATTCTCTCTAATGTCACTGAGGTATGAAAAAGTATTGTTTAATCAATATTCAGCACAACATTTCACCGCTAGTCAGTGGTTTATACCAAAGTCATAAACTATCCATCACCATTCTTTTTCTTTTATTACTAATGTGCAGCCAATTGAAAGCAGCTGTAAAATATTATTTGAAGTTATAAGCTTTGTCCAGATATCAAACGCCAGAGGCAAACCATGTAAGAGGTTTCTTCCTTTATATTCTGTATGTTTTTATGATGATAACATGGCATGTGGAGTCATTTCGATAGATGTGTTACTATATGAGATATCTGAAATTCACGGTTCATGCAAATTTTAATGTTTTTAAAATTTGGTTTGAGGCTTGCAAAAAAACTACTTTACTCGTCATCATTTTCTACACTGCTGAAGCATCAGAGAGAAGGTAAAAGTCATTTTGCATTGCTTTGTGAGATTCCCCATGATGACCATCACACCTTGTACAGTAATGGTCAGAATCTGAGACATCAGAAATCAGTGGTTCCCAGTGGAGCGTAGTTTGTACTGTAGAATCATTTCCCACTTCCAGATTCGCTGGGTAAGTCTCTCTCTTCTGTACAGTACAAGCTCTAGAGGAGTCATGTCTTTTTCACTTCTGTAGAGTGTAAGCTCTTATGGTCAGCAGGGTCCTCTCTTTCCTGCAGAATGTAACCTCTTATGGTCAACTGAGTTCTCTCTCTTTTTCCCATAAAGTGAATGTTCTTATGGTTCTCTTTCCTTCTCCTATGTGTGCTTAAGCAATTTTAAGCTTCCCAGTATTGAAATTTGCACAAATTTTTTCAGTTGATTGAATTTTTTGGGAAAATTCTGTGAAGTCAAATAATTGAAATTTCAAAATATCCAAGCAGCAATGGAAATAAATGAGTTGATATTGTGTTGTGCACATTCAGTGCTGACCAGCCCGCCTTCCATCATAGGCGTTTAAAATAGGCTGTTATCCAGACACTGTGCATGACATTCATGTCCTAAGCAACTTACATTTGTGTGCTTTTTTCCCACTAAGCAGTTAACACCTTAATCATCACTGTTTTTGTGATAGGGTGGCTGCTTTTATCAGTGGTAAGCACCTGTGCTTCTCCAGCCTTTATCTATGGGAGCCTGCTGCATCCTGCTAGTGCATTTGGTCATTTGATCAGACTTGGTAAGACTTGTTTTCATGATTTGTTTTTGCTAAAAAGATTTTAATGTGATTTTTTGAATTTATGTCTAGTTAATGACTCGCAATAAAATGGGGACCCTTGACGTTGGGTTGCGAGCTTATCGGCTTTGGCCAAAATAGTAACTAATACCTCATTTGATGCATTTATCATATGCATCATTTTTTGCACTTTTTATCAATTTTTGCAGGGTGCACCCAGGCTCCTTTTTGATGGCTTGGTTTATTGTGTTGTGCACATTCAGTGCTGACCAGCCCGCCTTCCATCATAGGCGTTTAAAATAGGCTGTTATCCAGACACTGTGCATGACATTCATGTCCTAAGCAACTTACATTTGTGTGCTTTTTTCCCACTAAGCAGTTAACACCTTCATCATCACTGTTTTTGTGATAGGGTGGCTGCTTTTATCAGTGGTAAGCACCTGTGCTTCTCCAGCCTTTATCTATGGGAGCCTGCTGCATCCTGCTAGTGCATTTGGTCATTTGATCAGACTTGGTAAGACTTGTTTTCATGATTTGTTTTTGCTTAAAAGTTTTTAATGTGATTTTTTGAATTTATGTCTAGTTAGTGACTCGCAATAAAACGGGGACCCTTGACGTTGGGTTGCGAGCTTATCGGCTTTGGCCAAAATAGTAACTAATACCTCATTTGATGCATTTATCATATGCATCATTTTTTGCACTTTTTATCAATTTTTGCAGGGTGCACTCAGGCTCCTTTTTGATGGCTTGGTTTATTGTGTTGTGCACATTCAGTGCTGACCAGCCCGCCTTCCATCATAGGCGTTTAAAATAGGCTGTTATCCAGACACTGTGCATGACATTCATGTCCTAAGCAACTTACATTTGTGTGCTTTTTTCCCACTAAGCAGTTAACACCTTCATCATCACTGTTTTTGTGACAGAGTGGCTGCTTTTATCAGTGGTAAGCACCTGTGCTTTCCAGCCTTTATCTATGGGAGCCTGCTGCATCCTGCTAGTGCATTTGGTCATTTGATCAGACTTGGTAAGACTTGTTTTCATGATTTGTTTTTGCTAAAAAGTTTTTAATGTGATTTTTTGAATTTATGTCTAGTTAGTGACTCGCAATAAAATGGGGACCCTTGACGTTGGGTTGCGAGCTTATCGGCTTTGGCCAAAATAGTAACTAATACCTCATTTGATGCATTTATCATGTGCATCATTTTTTGCACTTTTTATCAATTTTTGCAGGGTGCACCCAGGCTCCTTTTTGATGGCTTGGTTTATTGTGTTGTGCACATTCAGTGCTGACCAGCCCGCCTTCCATCATAGGCGTTTAAAATAGGCTGTTATCCAGACACTGTGCATGACATTCATGTCCTAAGCAACATACATTTGTGTGCTTTTTTCCCACTAAGCAGTTAACACCTTCATCATCACTGTTTTTGTGATAGGGTGGCTGCTTTTATCAGTAGTAAGCACCTGTGCTTTCCAGCCTTTATCTATGGGAGCCTGCTGCATCCTGCTAGTGCATTTGGTCATTTGATCAGACTTGGTAAGACTTGTTTTCATGATTTGTTTTTGCTAAAAAGTTTTTAATGTGATTTTTTAAATTTATGTCTAGTTAGTGACTCGCAATAAAATGGGGACCTTTGACGTTGGGTTGCGAGCTTATCGGCTTTGGCCAAAATAGTAACTAATACCTCATTTGATGCATTTATCATATGCATCATTTTTTGCACTTTTTATCAATTTTTGCAGGGTGCACCCAGGCTCCTTTTTGATGGCTTGGTTTATTGTGTTGTGCACATTCAGTGCTGACCAGCCCGCCTTCCATCATAGGCGTTTAAAATAGGCTGTTATCCAGACACTGTGCATGACATTCATGTCCTAAGCAACTTACATTTGTGTGCTTTTTTCCCACTAAGCAGTTAACACCTTCATCATCACTGTTTTTGTGATAGGGTGGCTGCTTTTATCAGTGGTAAGCACCTGTGCTTCTCCAGCCTTTATCTATGGGAGCCTGCTGCATCCTGCTAGTGCATTTGGTCATTTGATCAGACTTGGTAAGACTTGTTTTCATGATTTGTTTTTAATAGAAATAAATGAGTTGATACATACATCAAGCACTCTTTGTTTAGATAATTTATTTTGGAGAAGCACACAGTCTGAACATTATTTTCACATTAACCTTGCTCACAGAAAAAAAAGACCACTATTGCTTCAATTTTACTGCAATAATTGTTTTTCAGTCAATTTGAAATCTTTATATAATATATATATATATATATATATATATATGTATATATATATATATATATATATATATATATATATATATATATAAAATTGCCAGTTGGCAGCTGTCATCAAATCCCATAAGGCACCACGACAGTGACATACGGTATATACTCAACTATAAGCCAGCAAGCCAGCGGGGGGTGAGGGAGCGGCAGGAGAGAGCAGCTGTGACAGCATACTCACCCACTACTGGTGTGGTGGTTGCAATGTCCCTGTATCTCTCTCTACTTTCCTGGCTTCCAGCAGCACTTCCTGTATTCAGCGGACACATGGTACCGCTCATTAAAGTAATGAATATTGACGTGTCTCCACTCCGATATGTGTGGAGCGCTTACTCATTACTTTAATGAGTGTTATCACCTGAACAATGAATACAGGAAGTGCTGCTGAAAGCGGGAAAACAGAGAGAGATGCAGGAATCGTGCAGCCATCACGTGAGGAGGACTGGGGAGGATGGAGGATGACGGAGGAGGACCGGGGAGGAAGAGTGAGGACCTTGGAGGATGGAGGAGGACCGGGGAGGATGATTGAGGACCTGGGAAGTTGATGGAGGACCGGAGAGGTTGAGTGAGGACCAGGGGAGCCAAGCAAAGGCAAGCCATGCATACAGGATGGGCCCAGGGAGCCATGCATACAGGATGGGCCCAGGGAGCCATGCATACAGGATGGGCCCAGGGAGCCATGCATACAGGATGAGCCCAGGGAGCCATGCATACAGTAAGGGATCAGGGAGCCATGCATATAGGATGGCCCAGGGAGCCATGCATACAGGATGGGCCCAGGGAGCCATGCATGCAGGATGGGACCAGGGAGTCATGCATACAGGATGGGCCCAGGGAGCCATGGATACAGGATGGGACCAGGGAGCCATGCATACAGGATGGGTCCAGGGAGCCATGCATACAGCATGGGCCCAGGGAGCCATGCATACAGGATGGGACCAGGGAGCCATGCATACAGGATGGGCCCAGAGAGCCATGCATACAGGAAGGGCCCGGGGAGACATGCATACAGAATGGGACCGGGGAGACATACATACAGGATGGTACCAGGGAGCCATCCATACAGAATGAGCCAAGGGAGCCATGCATACAGGATGGGCCCAGGGAGCCATGCATACAGGATGGGCCCAGGGAGCCATGCATACAGGATGGGACCAGGGAGCCATGCCTACAGGAAGGGCCCAGTGAACCATGCATACAGAATGGGACCAGGGAGCCATGCATACAGGAAGGGCCCAGGGAGCCATGCATACAGGATGGGACCAGGGAGCCATGCATACAGGATGGGACCAGGGAGCCATGCATACAGGACGGAACCAGGGAGCCATGCATACAGGATGGGACCAGGGAGCCATGCATACAGGATGGGACCAGGGAGCCATGCATACAGGATGGGACTAGGGAGCCATACATACAGGAGTGGGAGCCACACATACCAGGACAAGGACGGGGGTAGCCACACATACCAGGACAGGGAGGGAGCCACATAGCATGACCAGATGGGGGGGGCCACACATAGCAGGACAAGGACGGGGAGCCACACATAGCAGGACAGGGACTGGGGAGCCATACATATCATGACAGGTAAGGGGGAACTACACATTCCACGACAGTTTAATTCAACTCCCAATACACCTATGGGTATAATCAACAATTATATATCTGAGTAAATAGTCCAAGTGGACTTATATCCTTTCCTATACCAATAAAATAACAGAATTGTAATGTATACTCCAAACCATAACCAATAAGAAAAGAAAAAAATGGAGTTCTATGCACAAGATTGTTTTAATAAAAGAATAATTTTATTACATCAAAATTACACACAAATGGCTAAAAACCACATCTAGTGGTATATCACATATGACCCAAGTGCTTTTTACATGGATCCAGGGCATATAAAATAAACCAGAGCAATATCAAATATCCAACATCGTATCAATTTGTAATCCTTAACCTCACATACATGAGCATGAGAAAAAGCCTAATTGTAATGATGCTTTTTCTATAAAGGGACCAAACCTAAATCACACCCTTTAAGGATGCCAATAAAGAAAATAAAATTTTGAATGATGATGAAAAAGTGCTTTTGTCGGGTTCAAAATGACAAACCACTCATCCTCCAGTCACCCCAGATTAGACTAAGAGCACGGGTCGACCGAGAATGAATCAGGCGATACGCTGGTTCAGACTTCAGAACGTGCCCTAAAGAAAATGGTGCTATTAGGCGGCCATCTCCAGTAAGCACTGAACTTTTATTCACGTACATAAGATTACATACACAGAATATTGGGGTGGAGTAAAGGCGGGATTGAGGAGAAAGAGATAAGCTGAGTCATCCTAATTGGTCCTTAGATCTTCTTCTAAGTCCTCCTTGATATGTTGTCATCCTCAGTTTCGTTTCTTGAAGAAAGATTCTATTGTTCTCGTGTATCAAGTATTCCTCAATTCTCCAAAGGTGGGGGCATTTCAGTAGAGTGTAATACAGTGATAGGACACAAGATGGAGACAAACACCAGCAGATACTAACATTATCTTATTATTCTTTTAAGGAAAACTTCGTGTTTATAAAATACATATACACACTATAAATATAAAAGTATAGTAGAAAATTATATTTTACCTTGACAATCCCCCCTAAACACTAAGTTTTTCCCTTAATTTATGCGGCCTTCGAGACTGTCCATGTGTGGGGACAGGGTAGTGGATTTCTTCGCTTGGTCATTTTAGAAGCTAGCCCCTTATGGACTGCCCCCAAACAACCAAGTCCCTACCAAACCTGCACATGGAGTTCTCCCACTATCCCTAAACTAAATCTCTTATTTCCATTTGTATTTTGTTATAGGGGTTTTATCAGGTTTATCCTGCGGAGTATATTTCTCCATATCACCCTTATCAGTGTCTTCATATAGTAGCGACACAACTTCCTGATGAAGGAAAGTACCTGAGGAGGCGGCTGCATTGGTCACAGCTTTCCTATACATAGATATCACACAACATAGAATTATCAATCCTAGCACCAAAGCCCTGTTACCACTAAGCAGGCTTGTTGGAGAAATTCTTTAAGTCCTCCAAGCCATCTTAAGAAAAAAGGTATCTACTTCTGCATTGGCTTTTATTTCCTGAGCCAGATTTTTAATCTCTGTAAGGGCCACTATAGTTTTACCATTGACTCCAGAATTCTGAGGAATATAAGTACAACATTTTTCCCCTATCATCCCACAGACTTCATCTTTTTCAGCTAGAATCATGTCAATGGCCAGTCTATCTTGAAAAGTCAGTCTTTTGTTTTGGGCCCAGTTTCTCAACTATACCCTGGAAAGCATCTTGACTAAAATTGATATTGATAAATCTTTGCTTGGTGTAGTATATATATTTTATCCAATCTACATTGTAATTGATCTGCACAGTTGGGATGAGAGAACGGAAACCCGCCAGGATCTGATTCTGAGCTTTGTATTCGTCTGGGACCCCCCTAGGAACACCTATGGATCCATATAAACTTTGGGATCCTCAGCATAACCGTGTGCAGCTGACCCAGACTCCTTCTTTTTCTGGATATCAGTGGAGCTATATTCTCGGATCCAGACTCTTTCTCACGTGTCTTTTAATGACTACCAAGTCTCGAGACTGCAGACTGCAGACTCCCAGGATCCTGGTTCGGATCTGGAAGAGAACTGAAAACATTATCATATACTTTCTTGAGTCTTTTATACAAATCCCTTACATATGAGCTTAATACATGTCACTTATTTCCAATGCTTGGGAAAAGAAACATCCTAAACTAGGCACTTTGCCAAATAGTACTTTATACGGAGAAAGTCCAATTTTTCTACTTGGAGTGTACCTTACTGAGTATAGGGCTAATGGTAAACATTCAGGCCAAGATTTCCCTGTTTCAGCCATGGCCTTTTAGATTTTTAACTTCAATATCCTATTTAGTCCTTTTACTTTTACACCGCTTTGTGGTAATATGGGGTGTGGAAAACTTGTTGAATTCCCAGCGCTGTCAAGACTTCATTCATTATTTCACCTGTGAAATGTGTACCTCTGTCACTTTCGATCACCTTTGGTACTCCATACCTGCACACCACCTCCGCAAGCAGCTTCTTTGCGGTTGCCGCAGCCGTAGCCTTGGCAATCGGGAAAGCCTCCGGCCAACCTGAGAATAAATCAAAAACACACCAACACATACTCCCATGAACCTGATTTTTGGCAGCTGAATATAATCAATCTGCAGTCTCTGGAAAGAATAGAAGGGCCGAGGGGCATGTTTGGGTGGTGTCTTAACTACCCTTCTCTTATTATGTGTAGCACATACCATGCATCCCTGGATCAAACCTTCTATACAGGTGGAAAAGCCTGGTGCCGCCCAATGCTTCTGCATCACACTCATTACAGCAGTTTTGGACTGGTGGGTTGGCCCATATATCATCTGGGCGACCGCAGGGTACAACGCTCTTGGAAGGCATCGGCGCATCCCTCTTCCCCATACCCCAGTTGCTGCATTCAGACATGCACCTTCTTTTTCCCACTTTTCTACTTCCTCCTGGCGCACCTGAGCCTGCATCTGGGCTAAGGCATCCTCCGACACAAAGGGATTTTTGGGAGCGCTTACCTGGTGCATCGTTACCCCTTGGAGTGGTCTACTGGCTGCTGTTTTTGCTGCTGCATCGGCCATTGCGTTTCCTTTACTCACCTGATCAGTGCATCTGGTATGTGCTTTAACTTTTATGACAGCTACCTCTTTTGGTAATTGTAATGCATCAATTAACTGCTGGACTGCGTCAGCATTTTTAATGGGATGTCCTGCTGCCGTCAGGAATCCTCTAGACTTCCAAATTGGACCCAAATCATAAGCTATACCGAATGCGTATCTAGAATCTGTGTAGATGTTAACAATTCTACCTTCAGCTATCTTACAGGCCTCGGTCAGAGCCTTAAATTCAGCCTCCTGGGCCGACTAATGTGGGAGTATTGGTTCTGCTTTGATCACTGCATTCAGGGAGACGATGGCATACCTGGTGTGGAAGGTACCTGAGTCATCTTGGTAGCGAGTTCTACAAAAAAATTTAAAGTCAACATTACGTCTTTCAGTTTTAAACACTGTGGGTAGGCCTGCTGTTTCCTGTGCCATAAGCTGAACATAATCATAAGAATCTCCTCTCTTGGATCTTCTTTGTACAATACCGTACAATACCTGACCTCCCCCCTAGATCCGAGAGAGGTAACAATATGGCAGGATTAAGTGTGGTACATCTCTGCAAAGAAACATTTGGAGGCATTAAAAGTGCACATTGCAATCAAAGATGACGTGCAGCTGAAAAATGTGCCGACTGCACCTGGTTCAGTATAGTGTATACATCATGAGGTGTAAGTGCTGTCAGTGGATAATCAAGAACGATATCTGATGATTTGTGGAGCAATAGTCCTACAGCATGTACCGCCCGTACACAGGACGGGGCACTCTAGCCACTGCATCTAGTCTTCCACTGAAATAGGCTACAGGCCTTTGATTGTCACCATATAACTGAGTCAATACCCCTGCTGCGTGTCCCTGCTGTTCATGGAGATACAGGGTGAATAGTAGTTCATAGTTGAGGGTTCCTAGCGCTGGAGCTGCCACAATCCTGTTTTTGAGAGAAAAATAAAAACCGTCTATACCTTCAGGAGTTAGTTTAAAAAGCACAATGGTGATACAGTCATAGAGAGGTTGCATGAGGATTGACACAGCATGTATCCACTGCCTGCAGCAGAAATTCAGTCTAAGAAATATCCTAAGAGCGGCAACATTAACAGGAATAGGAAAATTCTGTACAGTTTTTTTTGCGAGCGCTGGTCCGATGTCGTTCCCCCCGGTATAATGCAATGTCCCAAAAAGATAACTGAAGATTTACAAAATTGCAGTTTATCCTTTAACGCTTACAACCTGCTTGATACAGAAACAACATAAGTAATATTGTTGCAATACGACACTGTTTCCTGGAAGAACACAAATCAGTAAATCATCAACATATTATAAAAATAACATTGGCAAAATCAATAACTGTAAACTAAGCAGCATCCTGAAATATCTGGAACAAAAGTGTATATATATATATAGACACCACTGGAGTTTCCAGATCAGTAGCTGCATTAACTGCCCATAATTTTTGTACCAACCCGTACACAGGGTTAAGTTGAAGGGGGGCTGGAGTTTGCTATGTGGGCACTGATAAGAACTGTCCTTGGACCTGCAGCTGCCTGCTTGCAAAATGATTGTTCGGAGTGGACAGGGAAAACATACAGGATTCCATTCTGGACAGCTTCAGTAAGTAATTGTTAGGACCTAGGCATATTAGTAGAAGTATATCGTGATTTCATTACATATATTGCATATTGACACGGCAACTGTCCTGCTCTGGTTGCTGGGACCTGTCCTATTTCTACCTGACCACACGTTTGTATATACGAATTAGATTCGTCCTGTATCATGGGTCCTCCTTTCTGTGAAATTGTTGCGGCCAGTCCTCCAGCATAGTGGAGTTGATTATTTGCAGCATCTACTATGACCCCAACATGTTGTTTCGTAAAATCCCCTGTCCTTATCCTAAAGAGTACATCATGACAGTGGGGTCCAGGAATAACATTGGAATATATTTCCTGAAAATCTTCTCTTTCCTCTGTACTAGCAACGTCTAGCGACATGATTTTACAAAGAGTGCTCTGCTTCAGTCCTGGTGTCATAGTGACAGTTCCAACCGGATAATACTCAATACATGCTTGTAATTGTAACAACACATCACTTCCTAAAAGATTACATTGACCCCGTGGTGATATCATTAACTGTGTGTGTACAGTGGTTCCTTGAATTTGCAGGGAAATCTTTTTAGTGACGGGGAGCTGGAGAGTTGTCTGTACTGCCCCCGTGTCCACTTGGAACTCAACCTCATGTCCCCCTGGTTGGTTCACCTGTACTGTGCAATTAGGAGTGGGGGGTAAGGAGACAAGGGGGTTCATGTGCAAGCTACCTCTTTTGGCCTGCACTAAATCATGTTGTGCCCCCTGTGTTATTCTGGCCAGATCCTCTGCTTTAACTGATCTCTAATCCGGTCTACTTACTTTCAGCTTTCTGTCACTTCCTTTCTCTGCCTGTCTATCTTTTTTTTTTTTTTTTTTCCACATACTCTGACCTTCTATTCTTACGTACTGTGTCTATTCCAAAAACCTATTCAACAAAATCTGAAAACTGTTGCACTCTTGCTCTGCGTCTCTATGCTGAATGCCTGATGGGAGGGGTAAGTCGGGTCGCTGCGCAGTTTGTTAGTGTGCTCTCCCTCAGCCTTCAGCTTCCTTATCTGTAGAATAACCTTGGTGTACAGCAAAATACCATCTCGCTGCTACCAGCACTTCCTCCCTCCCTTATACCTTTGCTTGCTGTCACTGACTCCTGCATTCTTAGATCCGTTCCTACAAATATAACACTTGTATATCTCATTTATCAATCTATTGTATCTAGCTTCATCTGCCAATTTTCCCTTTTTCTGTTTTCTATCCCACATCTGACCAATCATAACAGTTTTCATTCCCTGGGCGGATGACATAGAGATAAAATATCCCTTTTCCCCTAAGTTTAATATATTGATCCCTTGAAATCATTCCTATCACAGTTGAATATTTGATAGAAATCGAACTTAAAGATAACCACAGGGTTGTAGTATTTAACCCAGAAGGTGGGCATACTGGCACTACTGGAGATCAGGATATAGCTCAAAAGGATATGTATATCAGAAACTTCATGACTGCTGATTAATCTTGTCCTTCTTGTAATGGGAGGCGTGAATCCAGGTGCTCTTGCCCTCGAGCTTCGGCAGTAGGGGTGGTCAGGACCACAGAGTAGGGACCCTCAAATCTGGGCTGGAGACAGTCTCTTCCCATAAATTTTTTATATATATAAGGTCATCAGGCGAGAAATCATGCACCGTGTCACCTGTAAATTCTGGGAGAGAAGCAGACACTGCAGAGTGGGTGTTAGTTAACTCTTTAGACAAAGCAATCACAAATTTGCTATTTTATCATTGGTTTCAAATAATTCCTGGTGCCTAATGTCTTCTGTTTTTAACATACCAGCATGATGGAGTATTGAATGTATGGTGGCCCGAAGGGTGGCCCGTGACTCATTTGAATTTAGAGGATCATGGACTGGACCTGCTGCATGGATATGATATCAGCGGGAAGGTCCCCTGCATGGGTTGTCAGAGTCTGTCCAGGTGGCAAAGGGTCATGAGTGTATATATGAGCCATGCATTCTGCAGTGACGATGGGACCACCAGCTTGGGCTATTAATAGAGCCAGACCCCCTTTCTTGGAGCAGTTTGAGTTGGCAGGACTAACTATAGCACCAACCCGATGTGTCAGGATATCACCGTACCCTATGGACAATGTCACTGGATTTCCGTTGCGGTCTGTGTAATGCTGTGAATGGCAGGGATACCAGTTTTCAAGTACACCGGGAGCTGGGGCCTGACCGGGTTTCCGTGAACCTTACAGAGCGACTGTCCTCTCTGAGGATTTGTGAAGGAGAGGAAGGTGCCCCATCTCTGGAGTAGGGGTGGAATAGGCCCTAGGACCAGGGGTTGACAATGACGGTGGGGGAATGGAGGAGGGAAGAAAAGATACTGGTGCTGCTGGGGATAGTGGTGGCTGTTAAGGGGCCCACCCCTCTTCTCTCTCCTGATCCTCCTCCCCTTCGTTAGATCCCATAATATCATGGCGGCGGCTTCTGATCATTGTTTGAAAAACTGAAGATTCATGCATTGCAGCAATGGCCGGGTTGGGGTGTGTGAAAGGGAACAATGGTGTTGCATCTGGTGCCATATTGGGAGCTGTGGCCTGCACAGGTGCGGCGGGGGCTGGTAGTAGGCCCTGGTTGGTATCAGCAAGGGATATAGGCCTGACTGGGTGTGCTTGGGTGTCCCAAGATGGCCGCCGGAGGAGATGGGGTGTTGGCCATTTCCGGGTGTATTAAGATGGCCACTGGGTTTACCAAAATGGCCGCTGGGTGTGGGAGGGGCGATGGGCTGGCATTACACCAGGAGCGACCCGCCCCACAGACACGGCAGGTCTCCGCCCAGGGCGGATTCTGTTCACCACACACATGACAGGTCCAACCTCCCTTTGTTCTGAGATCGGCACCATTATAGGGCGGTGGCCGAGGGCTTGGAGCGGCCATTTTAGTTACATCAACAAGATCATATGCAGAGCATTTTACATATCCGAACAAAGGCTCAGCACTTTCCGAACCTCCTTATTCCATCTACCTCTTTCCAACCCTCAACTTTCAAATCATTTACTACTCTTAAATGTGCTTGGGCTTGATGCAGAAGTCCCTTATCACCCAACTTTCCTTTCTTCTATACTACATAATCCTTCTACACTGAAGGCTGAAATCTGCTCATACTCGGTAAGCTCATTCTCTTGACAGCCTTCTTGCCTCCACGTGATTTCATCAATTCAACCACTCCCAAAGCACCACCCTCTAACTTGTGGGTTTTGTTTGATTTAAACATGCGCATCATATATTTAACAGAGTGTAATGATCTGTCGCGACTCAGACCACCGGCGTCACTCGCAGGTCACCACCCGTCACTGCAGAGTCCTCCTCAATACTGTGACAAGACAAAAGAGTCCTCCTCTATTCTGTCTTTTTCCCTAACTGTGGATGGTGACTTTAAAGCGCAGTACACCGTGACACTCTACACAGCACAGAGTCCCCCTCCATATGCTGACACCTGGGCTTCTCCTAATGAGACTTCCCGGGTTGGACAAAGAGTCCTCCTCTATTTGTCACTTTCTCAGACGAAGAGCCACCTCTATTCGTCTCCTAAGGAAATTTTGGATATGCGCACCCCTACCACAATTCTCTATACAATACTAGAAATTTAGACACTACCAAATAATCACGGGAGGCAACTATCTGCATAAAGGTACAATGACCGGAGGAGGAGGAACGTGGTGTTTCGACTCAAGCACGTGCAGGCAATGCAACGTCACTCGGTCACACTTGCTGGTTCGTGGCGTGGGATTGCCCTTGGTCTCACCACTCAACCAGTCACCCATCCAGACCCAAAAAGACAATACAGCTTAAGCCCACAATGACTGACACACAGGCAAGTGGGACGCATATAAAATATATGATCCCAACTTACCGTGTTCAACGGAGGCTGCAGTCCTCGCATTCAGTCACCGCGGGCAACACCGCAAAGTCCTCGGGACGGGTCCGGACGGGCGGCAATCCACGGCCCCACGTTATTAGGCGCCAATTGTCGGGTTCAAAATGACAAACCACTCATCCTCCAGTCACCCCAGATTAGACTAAGAGCACGGGTCGACCGAGAATGAATCAGGCGATACGCTGGTTCAGACTTCAGAACGTGCCCTAAAGAAAATGGTGCTATTAGGCGGCCATCTCCAGTAAGCACTGAACTTTTATTCACATACATAAGATTACATACACAGAATATTGGGGTGGAGTAAAGGCGGGATTGAGGAGAAAGAGATAAGCTGAGTCATCCTAATTGGTCCTTAGATCTTCTTCTAAGTCCTCCTTGATATGTTGTCATCCTCAGTTTCGTTTCTTGAAGAAAGATTCTATTGTTCTCGTGTATCAAGTATGTCCTCAATTCTCCAAAGGTGGGGGTATTTCAGTAGAGTGTAATACAGTGATAGGACACAAGATGGAGACAAACACCAGCAGATACTAACATTATCTTATTATTCTTTTAAGGAAAACTTCGTGTTTATAAAATACATATACACACTATAAATATAAAAGTATAGTAGAAAATTATATTTTACCTTGACACTTTAGTGTTTACCCATGAGTATGGTGCTCATGTGCCCAGGAGCCACGTGCCACCCCTGAAGTGCATTTCACTTTAGCTTTCTCAAAAGGGAAGGGGGGTGCCACACACAGCAGGACAGGGACTGGGGGAGCCACACATAGCAGGACAGTGACTGAGGGAGCCACTCATAGCAGGACAGGTACGGGGGGAGCTACACATTCCACAACAGGGACGTAGGGAGCCACACATAGCAGGACAGGGACGGGGGAGCTACACATAGCAGGACAGTGAATGGAGGAGACACACATAGCAGGACAGGGATGGGGGGAGCCACACATAGCAGGACAGGGACGGGGGAGCCACACATAGCAGGACAGGGTGGGGGTAGCCACACAAACCAGGACAGGACAGGGGGACAATGCATACCCAGCTTATACTCGAGTCAATAAGCTTACCCAGTTTTCCGTGGCAAAATTAGGTGCCTCGGCTCAAACTCAGGTCGGCTTATACTCGGGTATACACGGTACACGTCTCTGCTGTTCCCACGCAGGCACAGTAACAGCCAAGTCATTACTATGCACGGGAATAGAGGTGACGTTTATGTCACTTGCGCAGGTGCAGTTCGTGTCCGCAATTCCCGCTCATGCGCCGTAACAGCCACAGCTGCACGCTCTACATGCGCTGCTCCTGTCAGCACCACTAAGTATACACAGATGTTAATTTCACGGCACTCCCGATGTGATAGCCTATTTCTAGTATATACAGTATATATATATATATATATATATATATATATAAATATAAATGTATATGTATATATTCCTTACAATGAAATTATTTCCAAGAAAGAAAAGTTGTGAAATTAGGGAAATGACAGGATCGATACACATGTTAATGACATGCAAGTGATGAAAAGATAGAAACATTATCAAAATATCCTGATTTACTCAGTATCAAGTATGTGAATGACACATAGCAATGCATAAATATTGCAGGAGAGAGATAGGTACAGGGAGCTTCAACTTAGCAATGATTAATTCAAATGAGGCTGGGTGTGAATGGATTCATAGGAGGGTGTGGATTTCGCTGGTGAGCACAGCCTTAAAAATGAAGGAGGAAAAAGAATTGATCCGGCACACCATCTGGGTATGATAAAATCAAAATGCTTTATTGGGGCATGTCAGCCATGATTAAAACCAACAAGAACCTGACGCGTTTCTGGCGTATTTGTAGAATGTTAAAGCCATGCAAGCTACTCACAGTAGCACAAGCAACATGCAGATTTGTGTTGTGTTAAATAACCATGGCCTTTCCTTCTTAGAGTTGCGGTTTCAATGTTGATGAGCATGAGTTAAAGATTTTCATATACTCAGTATACTTGCAAAATGTTCAACAAGACAGCAAGGAAATATTATAAATAAATATACATTTTATCTGTTTACTAGAGTTGATTCAAATTGATTTGCAGGTACATTCTAGTGCCATGTCGGTAATCAGTGGCCACTATATGGAACCCCTGAGAACCACTTGCCAGAATGTCACTTGTTTGTCGAGCTGGAAAGTTGATGTCACAGCAGGCCGGCTAATCCATAAAAGAGCTGTGGATGTGGGAAAGTAGGAGACAGTCCTCAGGACTCCTATTCAGCAGTCGCAGATTACTGACATGGCTGATGGACTGGGTGCTACGAATCAATTCACGCCATATCTACTGAATACTAGATGGAAATCTATGTCACATAGAAAGGAAAACAAATTAAATGATTTTTCTATTTAGGGCAATCATTTTTTGAAATGGTTTCTTAACAATAAGTTAATCATACTGCCATAGTACTAGGACTATCAATTTTCAACTGTAATCTATTCTGAAATTTTACAGTGTTTAATATCCCTGCAGTGACCCCCAAAAGAGAAATACACCATTACATTTTATCATTTTAAACCATTAGATGTACATATATACAGTACAGGTGAAAAGTTTGGACACACCTTCTCATTTAAAGATTTTTCTGTATTTTCAGGACTATGAAAATTGTAAATTCACACTGAAGGCATCAAAACTATGAATTAACACAAGTGGAATTATATACTTAACAAAAAAAGTGTGTAACAACTGAAATTATGTCTCATATTCTAGGTTCTTCAAAGTAGTCAACGGAAATGGTTTTCACATCACAGGTGTGCCCTGTCAGGTTTAATAAGTGGGATTTCTGGCCTTATAAATCGGGTTGGGACCATCAGTTCTGTTGTGCAGAAGTCTGGTGGATACACAGCTGATAGTCCTACTGAATAGACTTTTAGAATGTGTATTATGACAAGAAAAAAGCAGCTAAGTAAAGAAAAACGAGTGGCCATCATTACTTTAAGAAATGAAGGTCAGTCAGTCTGAAAAATTGGGAAAACTTTGAAAGTGTCCCCAAGTGCAGTTGCAAAAACCATCAAGCGCTACAAAGAAACTGGCTCACATGAGGACCGCCCCAGGAAAGGAAGACCAAGAGTCGCCTCTGCTTCTGAGGATAAGTTTATCCAAGTCACCAGCCTCAGAAATCGCAGGTTTACAGCAGCTCAGATTAGAGATCAGGTCAATGCCACACAGAGTTCTAGCAGCAGATACATCTCTACAACAACTGTTAAGAGGAGACTTTGTGCAGCAGGCCTTCAAGGTAAAATAGCTGCTAGGAAACCACTGCTAAGGAGAGGCAACAAGCAGAAGAGACTTGTCTGGGCTAAAGAACACAAGGAATGGACATTAGACAAGTGGAAATCTGTGCTTTGGTCTGATGTGTCCAAATTTGAGATCTTTGGTTCCAACCATCGTGTCTTTGAGCGACGCAGAAAAGGTGAACGGATGGACTCTACATGCCTGGTTCCCACCGTGAAGCATGGAGGAGGAGGTGTGATAGTGTGGGGGTGCTTTGCTGGTGACGCTGTTGTGGATTTTTTCAAAATTGAAGACATACTGAAACAGCATGGCTACCACAGCATCTTGCAGCAGCATGCTATTCCATCCGGTTTGCGTTTAGTTGGACCATCATTTATTTTTCAACATGACAATGACCCCAAACACACCTCCAGGCTGTGTAAGGGCTATTTGACCAAGAAGGAGAGAGATGGGGTGTTACGCCAGATGACCTGGCCTCCACAGTTACCAGACCTGAACCCAATTGATATAGTTTGGGGTGAGCTGGACCGCAGAGTGAAGGCAAAAGGGCCAACAAGTGCTAAGCATCTCTGGGAACTCCTTCCAGATTGTTGGAAAACCATTTCCGGTGACTACCTCTTGAAGCTCATCAAGAGGATGCCAAGAGTGTGCAAAGCAGTAATCAAAGCAAAAGGTGGCTACTTTGAAGAACGTAGAATAGAAGACATATTTTCAGTTTGTTCATTGTGACATATATATATATATATATATGTATAGTTTATACACTTCTACATAGTAAAATATCCTCTGATTCAATTGCCGGGTAAAGCCGGCTTCTGTGAAAAGACAGAAGCACCCGACATGAAATGACACTTGGTGTACATAGGGTTAACCATGTCTTTTCATGTAGTTTGCAATCTGATTTGCACAAACAATTACATCAGTCTATGTGTGCAAAATTTCACACCTTTAGGGGTTAATTAAAGGTGTAAATTTGTTGTAAAAAAAACGGACTTTTTTGCTACGAATTTACACCTTTAATTAACCCCTACAAGTGTGAAATTTTGCACACATAGACTGATGTAATTGTTTGTGCAAATCAGATAGCAAAGGACATGAAAAGACATGGTTAACCCTATGTACACCAAGTGTCATTTCATGTCGGGTTCTGCATTTTCACAAAAGCCGTCAATTGACTTAGCGGCTATTATACTATGTAGAAGTGTATGAACTATAAATATAAATATATATATATATATATATGTGTCACAAATTCAATGACATGTATATATATATATATGAGGTGTAAAATTGTTTAAAAAAAATGCGTGGGCTCCCGCCCTATTTTCGCAACCAGACAGACAAAGCCAGCGAATGGGGAAGATAATAATAGCCCAGAGAGGGACCATTATTTTTGGCCCCCCCTGGCTACTAACATCTGCCCCCAGACACCCCAGAAAAGACAAATCTATAATTAGATTCACCCTTTTTGGCACTTTGCCCGTCTATTCCCATTGCCCTGTAGCGGTGGCGAATGGGTTAATATGGGGTTAAAGCCACATTGCAATTGAAAGGTGACCTTAAGCCAGGTTAATAATTGAGAGCTGTCAATTAGACACCTATCAATTATTAATCCTATTGCATGAAATAAAAATAAAACACACACACTTTAATTAAAAATCATTTTAATGAAATAAAGACACATGTTTTTGACCATCTTTTATTTGACTGCAAAAACCATTTCCTGTAATAAAAATAAAATAAAAAAGCAAAATTATTCTTACCTATCCCATGCACAGTCAGGTCCCACGGTGTAATCCTTCAGAAAGGGTTAATGTTTACTGCAGGGACCACAGCTAATGCTGCAGCCTCACAGTAAACCCCCAAATGAATGAGTTCCTCTCCTGGCTGACAGGAGAGGAAGTGGAAAGCTTAATTGATTGCTTTCCACTTTCACTTCAGGTCAGCCAGGGACACAATCAGTGACGTCAGAGGGAACTGATTAACAAAAATAGGGGTTCCCTTCGAATAAAAAATGGCGTCGGGTCCCCCCTATTTTTGTTAACCAGCCAGATGAAGCAGACCGCTGAGGCCTGGATTTTCAGGCTGTTAAGGAGCCAAGATCCATGGACCTTGCCAGCCTGATAATACCAGGCCACAGCAGTCTGCATATCTTGGCTGATTAACAAAAATAGGGGATCCCCTCGAAAAAAATTGGCGTGGGGTCCCCCCTATTTTTGTTAACCAGCCAGATGAAGCAGACCGCTGAGGCCTGGATTTTCAGGCTGTTAAGGAGCCAAGATCCATGGACCTTGCCAGCCTCATAATACCAGGCCACAGCAGTCTGCATATCTTGGCTGATTAACAAAAATAGGGGATCCCCTCGAAAAAAATTGGCGTGGGGTCCCCCCTATTTTTGTTAACCAGCCAGATGAAGCAGACCGCTGAGGCCTGGATTTTCAGGCTGTTAAGGAGCCAAGATCCATGGACCTTGCCAGCCTGATAATACCAGGCCACAGCAGTCTGCATATCTTGGCTGATTAACAAAAATAGGGGATCCCCTCGAAAAAAATTGGCGTGGGGTCCCCTCTATTTTTGTTAACCAGCCAGATGAAGCAGACCGCTGAGGCCTGGTTTTTCAGGCTGTTAAGGATCCAATATCCATGGACCTTGCCAGCCTGATAATACCAGGCCACAGCAGTCTGCTTAGCTTGGCTGGTTAACAAAAATAGGGGATCCCCTCGAAAAAAAAATGGCGTAGGGGTCCCCCTATTTTTGTTAACCAGCCAAGTAAAATGCAGACTGCTGCGGCCTGGTATTAAAAGACTGTCAAGGCCCATGGATTTTGGCCCTCAACAGCCTGATAATACCAGGCTACAGCAGCCCCACATTTGGCGCATCAAAAGATGTGCCAATTGTGGCACTTTACCCGGCTCTTCCCACTGCCCTGTAGCGGTGGCAAGTGGGGGTAATAAGGGGTTAATGTCACCGTTGATTGCACGGTGACAATAAGCCCGGTTAGTAATGGAGAGGCGTCAATAAGACACCGATCCATTATTAATCCCAAAGTTATTAAATGTATAAAAAAAAGACAAAGCAAGAAAAAAGTCTTTTAATGAAATAAAAGAGACAACACAGTTTTCATTAATTTTATTATACACTCTTTCCTGCGACGCCATCGATCTCCTGTAAAAAAATAAAAAAAAAAAAACCAACAGTATACCACCTGTCCGACGCAGTCCATAGTAACGAGTGTCCCACGACGATCCAGCTCTGCTACATCGGAATGCCAGGCAGAGCCTGACATCCCGGCGCAGCACAGCTGATTACCTGCTTCTCCGGCGGTGACGTCATCGGACTGCTTTACGGCCGCGATTACCCAGCAGTCACTGCAGTTATCGCGAGAAACTGCATGTGATCGCCGGGAGAAGAGGATGGCGGCCATCAAGCAGTCCGGGATGTGACCGCCGGAGATCTTCTGCCGGGTAAGTGCCGCTGACTCCTGACAGACCCGACCGACGGACACTGACAGTGACAGTGACAATCCCGATTCCGGTATCCGATAAGACGAAAATATCGGAACTAAGTATCGAAAGGCCGATAGAGCTTGCAGTACTTGCAGTATCGTATCGCTCAACACTACTCAACACTATATACAACTCATTTAACAGAATCTCTGAATCTGTTGTTCAATACTATAAGTATCATAAGTAAAATTATGCTTTTTTTGCACGTACATTATATTTTCCTATACATTATCTGCTATAAGCATTGATATTTGGGTTTACAGATTAATTATGGTTTTAACATTTTGCAATTTTTAAGACATGATTTTATTTCATAAGCAAAAGGTTACAATAGGATTCTTATTACCGCAATAAATATGTTCTTCGACTATTGATAATTTTCAAAATAGGCAGTGACAGAAAAATATTGTTTGATAGTATGAGATTTTTCTCAATATTGTGCAGAATAAAAACATATTGAAACAGTAGAGTTGAACTATAAGTATCTTAGTTACAGGTGGGTGAAAATGAACAGTAAAGTTCGGGGTCTGTCCCGAACACCTATTGTTTGGGCATGGACCCCGAACACGCAGTTCTCCAGGAAGTCCGTGTTACTGTTTGGGTTCGGCATCCCAAACATTGGGTGTTTCGTGTGCATGACAGTGCGAAAAAAACGGGCAGCTGTGATTGATGGTAACAATATTATCACCAGTCAGAGCACTGCAGCTCCCACGCAGTCACAGGCATCGACTGATGGGAATATACCTATTTTTGTCATTCATAGATTGTAAAGCAGTTTTTCAGCTTGAGAACATGAGGGACAAAAGCCATACAGCAATTGAGTGCAACAAGTGGCAAATCTCACTCTGAATGACTCCTTGTCATTTGCAGCTTGGCATTGCCATGAGTGATACTTCCTGGCAAATTTTGGTAGCCTCACACTTGGGCAAGTTTGCTCATGCTTCCCATTCTTATATGCACACATTCTGAGTTTAATCATGTAAAATTTCTCAAAGGGAATCTATCACCACATTTAACCTATCTAACCTATTCATATGGGCATACAGGTTATAGACTGCTGAAAAAAGTCCTACCTGTGTGTCTCATATCAGTTAACTTGTGGATAAATCATATTTTATCACTTAATGAAAATTACCTCTTCCAGGCTATAGAGAGAACGCTGGCTAGATAACTGCCTCCAGAGCTTATTTTTTCTGAAGGAGAAGTTACCAATATGATGTGTAATGGTCGCTCTCTGCTCTCCTGATCACACTGGAGAGTTGTGTGTAATTATAATTGACACATCTGCAGGTTCCTCTCAGCATCCATCTCACAGTCAGACAGGGATGCAATGTTGATGCAATACAGCAGAGCTCAGAGAGATGAAAAAAATGTATTTCAAGAAAACAAATTTCACTTCTCCTGTTCTGTGTTAGTTACATGTCTCACACTGGTAACCCCCCTTCACATATAACAAGCTCTGGAGGCAGAGTTATCTTACAGGCAACATCCTCCCCATAGCCTGGAATAAGTAGTTTATATAAAGTGATAAAAGATGATGTCTCAATAACAAAACATCTGATATGAGGCATACAGGGATGACTTTTTTCAGGGGTCTATAACCTGTATGCCCATATTAATAGTTTAGCTAGGTCAAATGTGGTGACAAATTACCTTTAATGCAATATAGAAATTTATCCCCTTCATGACTGAAGGTATTTTCATTTTTGCGTTTTCGTTTTATGCTTCCCAGGGCCATACATTTTTTTATACTTTGGTCAATATGACTATGTGAGGGCTTGTTTTTTTGGGCAACGAGTTCTATTTTTGAACGACACCATTGGTTTTAATATATTGTGTACTGAAAAATAGAAAAAAATTCCAAGTGCTGTGAAATTGCAAAAAAAAGTGCAATTCCACAATTGTCTTTTGTTTTGCTTTTTTTACTATGTTCACTAAATGCTAAAACTGACCTGCCACTATGATTCTCCAGGTCATTATGAGTTCATAGACAACAGACATGTCTAGGTTCTTTTCTATCTAAGTGGTGAAAAGAAATTCCAAAATTTGCAAAAAAAAACAAAATATTGTGCCATTTTCCGCTACCCATAACATCTCCATTTTTCGTGATCTCTGGTTGGGTGAGGGCTTATTTTTTGTGCGCTGAGCTGAAATTTTTGATACCATTTTGGTGCAGATACGATCTTTTGATCGCCAGTTATTGCCTTTTAATGCATTGTTGCGTCTTTTTGCAAACAAAAAAAGTAATTCTGGCGTTTTGACTTTTTTTCTCGTTACACTGTTTAGTGATCCAGTTAATTATTTTTATATATATTGATAGATCAGGCGATTCTGAACGCGGTGAAACCAAATACGTGTATATTTGATTTTTTTTATTGTTTATTTTCAATGGGGTGAAAGAGGGGTGAATTGAACTTTTATTTTTCATTTTTTATATTTTTGAAAAGTTTTTTTTGTTAATTTTGGCATGCTTCAGTAGTCTCCATGTGAGACTAGAATCTGTCATAACCTGCTCGCCTCTGCTACATACAGGTTATAATCAGATCGCCTGTATGTAGTAGAATTGCTGACTTGCTATGAGCGCCGACCAAGGCACAAAGTACTTTTCATGGATTATTATAAAAAAATAAAACCATTAACAGATGTTTTAATTTAAAGCAATGTACAAAAAATAAAAGCATACTGAATCAAATTACAAAAATGTTAACTGGAAACCTGATTTCAAATGAATTTCAAAACTGATCAATTTGCTTTGCCAATCTCTACAGGCTAAAACAGACCATACACAAAGATCTCCTGCATGCAAAGCCTTTGTAAAGTAGATTTTTCAAGCTTTAAGGTTTAGGCAGTAAGCATGTCCTTCTCTGTGTTATCACACAAGAAATTGAAACAGATCAGACATAGAGAGCACACATTACTTTCTATGTTGTGTAAAAAATAACCTAAACTTAATGTAGTACATATTTGAGTTGAGTATATGTATTAATCATATTTGAATTTAAAATATAAAAAAATTCTGGATGAATAAAATATTAGAAACTGAGCAAAGTTATTATCAACAACACAAATTCAGAACAGATGGTACTTGGAGCTTAGATTTAATAAAGAATGAAGTGTCTTTTCTGAGTAACAGATGCAAAACAGCTTTTGTCCAAAATGTAACAGGAAGTTACAATTGAACAGTAGTTCATTCTAGCCTGGTATAGTAGATTGTTAAGTAGAAAAAAAACTAAATATTTCTAAAGGATATTACCATTAATGAAGTGCTGGTAACAGGTGACTAATGACTCCTCTGCCATCTTAGGAGCTTCTTTGTTTTATTATATAATTCGTAAAGAATAATAGAATGAAATAAAATGATGCATGAGTATAGTTCAGGAAGATATGCTGTATTTATTATCTGTTTCATAGAAGTAAACGTAGAAATAGACATAGCATATTGACTATATAAGTACATATTTCTAAATATAGAAGCAAACAGAAATACTTTACAATTCTTTCTTGATATAACTGAGATGAAAACATCATTTGGCACAAAAACACCCTTATATCAGGCATTAAGCATGTGCATATGATTAACAAATAGCACTATGAATTCACCTTTATCATCAAAAGTAGCATATAAACAAGGGAAATAGGAAATACCTTATTGTTTTCTTGTAGTTGCAAACTCCTTTATTTGACTTCTTTTTTGTTGGCAAAAATTAACCCCTTCACGACCTTGGGGTTACTCCATTTTTGCGTTTTAGTTTTTTGCTCCCTTTCTTCCCAGAGCTATAACGTCTTTATTTTTCTGTCAATTTGGTCATGTGAGGGCTTGCTTTTTTGAAAGACAAGTTGTACTTTGGATCAACACCATTGGTTTTACCCTATTGTATTGTGAGGGGTCGGCTCTGCGTTAGATGCCAGTTCACACATGTAACGCAGTTTGTTGGTTCAAAACAAAACAGGTGGTTTATTAAAAGAAGTCCATAAACCATCAGGGTTACAAAATAAAGCAGCCTCTTCTGGGTAAGCGAAAGTATAACAGAATAAAACAGAAAATAACAAGTTCATATAAGACATGGGCTCAGCCGTTTAAATGTGAGTTTTGTCTCTGAGGCCCCAACAGGGTCTGAGCAGCACATGAAAGGCTTCCTCACCTTTCAAAACACACAGACCAAGGCCGGTTTCACACATCAGTGACTCCGGTACGTGTTGTGACAGTTTCCTCATGTAACGAAGATACTGACACATGTAGACACATTAAAATGAATGTGTCTCTGCACATGTCAGCGTGTTCTCATGGACCGTGTGTCCGTGTGGAAAACATGGAGACATGTCAGTGTTTGTGAGAGCGCACGGATCACACGGACCCATTAAAGACAATGGGTGCATGTAAACACGTACCGCACACGGATCACATCCTTGTGCGATCCATGTGCATTTTTAAATTTTTAAGGTTAAGATTCTAAGCAATTGTATCAATACCAGACAGGTGTCTAGACATTGTTTGGCGCCAAGTTTCCCAGGAGTCTACACAGCATTTTAGGCTCTTAGGTGAAGTTGGCAAGTTATCAGAGTGCTGGAATCTTTCAACTCTGGTGACTTTGGACAATATTATGGGCCCCCGTGTGGACACAGAGCGGCTAATAAGTTTGGTGGAACAACATCCAGAACTTTGGGACACACAATCTGAAGGATATCATGACAGGCTGGCAATTGAACGTGGTTCGTTCGCTGTAGCTGAGCAGCTCTACCCCAGACCTGGTTGGTCCACATATTCACCAGCAAAGCCGGCAACGTTTGGTAAGTTACCCCATAGGTCTTACTTTTTAAATTTAACATGGAATTAATATTCACATATAAAACTACTTCACATTGTGCTTTATATATGTCATGGTACATGTCTTACCATCCTAAACATTAGGCCGATATGTTATTAAGTGTTGTATTTACAAGCACCTTATCATATACACCTTACAGTATTCTTAGTAGTTTAGAGTATGTTCCCTGTCATAATTACTCATGAACCATGCTTGTTAGAAATGGCCAAAATATGCAGTGTATGTCTGTGGCAGCATTTTAGTTCTGGTGTGTATCTTAATTTATAAAAAAGATTTTTAATTTATTTTGTTTTTTTTTACATGCAAAATTATAACTCAAGGGCTACTTGTCTGGCATGTGCACAAACTGAATTTTTTGCCCACACTTCCCTGGCGTAACAAATGTGTTACATCTTATTTTACACTGTGTACTGTATTCAAGCATATCTCTACAGATGTCTAGCGTTAGTTGGTCTTAGGCTGAATACTTTTATATGTTTTAATTGACTGATGTAATATATGGTAAAAGGTTTGCTCTTAGAGTCTCTCAGACATTGTTAAAAACAAAATTTGTGTAGATTAAAATTTAACACATATAAGGCTCATCATGTGCTGCCTGCTATTCTTAATCCAATATACACAAAAATTCAAACATAGTAGTCCCTTGGAGGGTTTGCTTTTAACATTTTTTGCTGCCCACACCACATTTTGTGTGTAACTTTGTTAAATCCAATGTTTAGACTTCATTCATAACATCATACAAAATTATTGACACAAGGCAAGCCCTTACATATGGCTAATGCTCATTGGTAATTGTGGTAATGTTTGAGTTGTTAGACCCAGCCAAAGTCCTGCAGGCTATGTTTGTTCAAACGGTTTAGAATAGTGCTCACGGTAGACAAGCCTTAATTTTTGTAATTACACCATGGCGCTAAGTGGTCACACACTTCTTAGTCTCAATAGGGATAAACATTTTTTTTTTTGTTACTGGACCAGGCATGATGATCATAATCAAATTACTTTTTAAATCTAACATAGCTGAACACATTGTGTTGTTTAATTAATATTTTTTTATTTGCGGGAATGTGACTTGTTGTTTTTAAACTTTCCCAACAGTTGATTTGGTTAAACGGCGATGGCACTCAGCGAGTAACGAGTTTAGGTGGGAATTTAATCCCCTCCCCTACACGTCAGATGCTTCCAAAAAAGCATCAATATATCTTCTACAGAAACTTAGCCTTTCTTCGCCCGATTCTTGAGCTAAATCCGTAAGTGTCACTCTGTATGATTTTGCAAACATATTAAACTAACTACACTGTATTTTTCCATATTTCCTAATATTAAACATTTGGAAACATTCATGTAAATCTGTGATCAATAGTTATCTTTCATAAGTACATTTGTGTTTTAAATCATACTCAGGTTTATATGTTCAATTACCGAAAAGCAACATGTTCAAGACATAGCTTCATTTGTTCTCAAACACTATGTTGTTTTTTTTTGGCTTTTGGATTACTTATGATAAAATTAACAGTTTATGTCACAATATTATTTATCCTAGGACTGATGACAACTTTGAAGACTCTGTTGAATCGGCAACAACAGCAAGATCAGTGCCATGTACCTCTGCATCGGAGACTGAAGCCCCAGTGGACCCAACTCCAGCAACACAGCCTGATGAACAGGTGTCTGATGCTGCTGAACACTCCACTGATGATGGTCATGGAAGCACCCAAACAACAGCTCCAACAACATCCCAAGCAGCAGCCACAGCACCACAGGCAGCATCAACATCCAATCTACCTCGGTATCTTTCACACACTTTCCGAGATAGATGAACCAGGCGACATGAAGAGCCACATATGCTGCCCGAGCTCATTGATGCTCGAGTTTTTTCCATACTAAATTCCATGATACCTGAAAATTCAGCAGATCGGTTTTGTCGCTCCCTCTCTCTTCTTGCCTAGCCAAAGTTCCTGATGAATGGCAGGAATGGGTACAGGCTGCAATATTGACCCTCATTGCTGCAAGCTAAGGAGAGCAGGACCCAAACCCGGTGTTAGGGCCCATTGAACAATGGCGAGCTGCCCAGCATCAAATACAGATTCCATCTGCTACCAACAGAACACATGCGCAAAATGTAGGTACACTATCTTCAGGCGCCAACCCTGGCCCAGAAACTCAAAAATCACAGCAAATGCTTGCACCCTCATCCATGCTGCGACCTCCTGCCTCCAGACATCCTTATTCACAAATGTTTGCTCATGTTTAGTTTCCTCCTGCCGTTGCTCCATCCATGATTATGTGCAAATGTCTGATCCAGCCTCACTGCCTCATGCCCATGCCAGTAGCCAGCAATATGGGCAAATGTCTGATCCAGACTTACTACCTCATGCCCGAGTCAGTAGCCAGCAATATGGGCAAATGTCTGATCCAGCCTCAGTACCTCATGCCCGTGCCAGTAGCCAACAATATGGGCAAATGTCTGAACCAGCCTCACTACCTCATGCCTGTGCCAGTAGCCAGCAATATGGGCAAATGTCTGATCCAGCCTCAGTGCCTCATGCCCATGCCAGTAGCCAGCAATATTGGCAAATGTCTGATCCAAGCACCACCTACAGCCAACATTTGGAAACAATGTTCTCCAGCATGTCTGTGGGGGATAGTAGTGGTGGCAATGTTGTCTATGCCACAGCCCTACAATCTTCAATCAAGGCATCAGACACCTGTGGTGAGCCAATTTGGTCTGTACAACCGTATGCCAAGAGGTGATACCGATAGTAGTTTGAAATCATATTTGAGCCAGATTGTTGACTCGCAACCTACTTTACCTCAGCCACAAAATATTTCCCAAACATTTTTGGTTGTGTCTTACAAAACACAGCCTTATCCCCATCTACATCTGTTACACCATCAGTATTGCAAACTCAATCTCCTCAAACAACCACACGCCAGCCCACAATGCCTACAGGACAAATGGCCACACAGTACTCCAGCCCTGAACGTGTAAGCGCAGAAAATACCACGGATGAATGTTTCTACAGTCATGGTGACTTTGTGGATTTATGAATAACCTAAATAAGTAAGTTGTTATGATTTGGTAACTGAGGAGGACAGGAGCAAAACCGCAAGGCAGCCGAACACCTGAGAGGTTGGGAACTAATGGGTTGCAGTTCCCTAAACTAACCACACAACTAGAAGCAGCCGTGGAGAGTACCTACGGTGCTCCTAGACTCCTCGGCGCAGCCGGAGAGCTAGCTACACCTAAAGATAGAAGCAGGAAAGCTAACTGCCCCAGAGTAGAGCCCCAAAGAAATAGGCAGCCCCCAAACATATAATGGCGGTTAGACAAGATGAAACACAAACGCAGGCAGAAAATAGAGTGAGCAAACGCAGGGGCCAAACACTGACTAAATAGGACAGGAAAGAACAGAATACTATCTGCAACCCAGCAAAACCCTAACAAAAAATCCAACACTTCTGATTACAAAAATGCTGAAATCACACGATCTCACCACCCACTAAATCACATCTCAGAGTGAACAAGGCTAACCCACAGCCACTCAAAAAGCAGGGAAAGAGCAATTGAACAAATAACAGTGGCTACAAAAAACAGAGAGAAGCACAGGCCCCCAGAGGGGACATGGCTAACCTCCACAAAGGTGCAGAAAAAAATGGAAATAGCAAACACAATAGAAATAAGCAGAAAATATCTTATCTGAAAGTAGCAGACACACAAGCAGAAATTCCAAAACAGGACAACAATACGCCGTCGAGGATCATGGGATGGCAGCTCCCTTTTATAAGTCCAGTCAGTGACTCCTGATTGCCAGGTATCCCTGGCAGCTGAGTAGGCCCAGTCATTCGATACAGCTTCAGTACCGACAGCGACCACCAGAGGGAGCCTTCGCTCAGAAATTGTCTCCAATACGTTCACAACAGTAGGTTACCTTCATTATGTTGTCAAAAAATTTGGTTTGGTTTTGCTACACCTTTGGATGAATATATGTGTTGTAAGAAAAATAAAACACATTGGTAAAGTGTTATTATGTCTTGTTTATTTGTCAAAGTCTATGTAATTTTTAGAAATTATTGAAATGACCGAAAGAAAGAAATTACAAAACAAATAAGCAATATACCATACCCATCCACCGTTATGTCCCACAAAGTAATCCATATCTGGCCCATACACACTTTACAACCAGGATGGTGGTAATATTAATCCATCCTGGATTTAAAAATAATGGGAAAGGAGATGGTGGTGGCTCCTGCAGCTTCATTGACTAGCAAATGTCACTGAAGCTGCGCCCCTTCAAAGTCTCAACTGCATAGAACTATTGACCGTGGTCAAATGGCAGTGAAATTGGACACTTCAAGGTCAGTGTGTCTGAACAACATGATCGCAAGGTGACCCACTCTCCTTCCAGAAGACAGTCAATGATTGAGGGTCTTAGGTATTTTGTGTTAGGCTACGATTATCAGATCAAATACATACTTTAATACATGGCATATTTATCACACCCACAGTAAACACATTATAATGAAGTATTAGTTATTTGTCTGGGTAGCAATAAGGCTTTGAGACGGCCATGCATCAGTTACCCACATGAAATGTAAGCTCGCAACCCACATCAAGGGTCCTTTTTGCCTTGCAAGTCCCTAACTAATTTGTTATAAAACAGCAAAAAGAATTGTATAAAAAAAAATTATTACACTTTTGGACAGAATACATATTTAAGTTTGTCATTACTTGGGCTCCTCTATTTGTCACGGCACACTACCTTCTGTTGTCAAAAAATAATCAGCAAAAATGTTCCGAACTAGAAGGTCAGAGTGAGCTACTCGGGAGCATGCTGTCTTTCCTCTAGTAATGCCACATTAACCACTCTCCCATCATCAACAGCATCCAAGGATGGTTCTTGCTGTCTGCAGAAATTATGCAAAATAATGGCAGCCTTTATGACTGCCTGGACATTTTCTAGATGCATCTGGATTTGAGTTTCAAAAATGCGCCATCTTGAAGTCAAGATTCCAAAAGCACACTCAAACAATCAATGTGCTTTTATCAGTCGATTGTTAAAAATTCTCCTCTGGTGTCACAATCCACTTTTGAATCTGTGGCAGATCTCTCTTTGCATATTAAAACCTTTTTCCTTTCAGGCCATCGGGGTTAATGTCAGTCTTTTCAAACGGTGACGCTGGTGTAATTACTTTGCTGCTGACTTGTCAGGGGAAGGTGATGACCACTCCCACCATCCTTTATAAGGTCACCTGAGGCGCCAGCTGACTGTTGGTGATATTGCTACCTTTTGGAGACCAACCAAGCTGGAATCAGGAGCTTTCTGAGTGCAGTGGTACTTCTGCTGTTTCCCTGAGCAAGCTAAGTGTTTATTGTTTAGTTATTTAACCCCTAGGTATCTGTCTTTCCTTTTTGTTGTTTTGGTGTAACTCACTTTATTCCCTGTCTCACCTCCTGGGGAGGGGGTTGGTGGGTTTAGCTCAGGGCTAAACAGGAGACAGGGACAGGTTGGTGGCTTGGGCCTCACTACCTTCAAGTGTACCCCCAAGTTAAGGAGACACAGGGCCCTTCCGTAGCCTTAGGGGCAGTTCAGGGGCCCAGGTTCTTCATCCACAGTATTTCTACAACTGCCCCGTGACATCCAGTTGTCCAAACCTCAACGTGGAAATTGTCAAAGAACATGCCTTGAGAGCGTAAAACCCTCATCAGCAACCATGATAAATGGTGCAGGTGGGCCTGACGCTCCAGTAAGCACACACGGTTGTGGCAGATTTAAATTAGTGTCAGCAAGTCGTCAAGCTAATATGGAAGCTCTAAAGATGCGAGCATCAGAGGCATTCCTGTTATGATTTGGTAGCCGAGGAGGACAGTAGCCAAAATAGCCTAGGCAACCAGACACCCAGAGAGGTTGATAACTACCGGATTGCAGACCCCTTAACTGAGAGAACTAGAAGCAGCCGTGGGACGTGCCTACGGCGCCCTAGACGCCTCGACACAGCCGGAGAGATAACTAAGCCTAAAGAGAGAATAGGGAAAGCTAACTGCGTCTGAATAGAGCCCCCAAAGGAATAGGTAGCCCCCAAGCATATATTGGGGGGAGACAAGATGAAATACAAACACAGGCAGAAAATAGAGCAAGCAAATGCTGGGGCCCAAACGGTCTATGTAGAACAGGACGGGAAAGAATACTGTCAGCAATCCAGCAAAAACTCTAAGAAAAACTCCAACCAGTCTGATAAGTAAAATACTGAGACCACACAATCTCTCCCCCGCTAGATCAGACTCTGGTGTGAACTGGTAGCATATCAGCAGATACTGAAATAATAGAGAACTGAAAATACATAACCAGTGGCAAATGAGAAACAGAGTCCAGCGCAGGCCCCCAGAGTGCAACCTGGCTGTACAAATCCAAAAAGGCAGAAAACTGATATAGACAAAAACAAATGTCACAGAAATAAACAGCAAATAACTTATCTGAAAGTTGCAGGACAAAGTAGGAAGGAAGCTGACTTCCAAAAGAGACCAGGAAGCAAAACATCACCGACGAGGAACATGGGAAGGTAGCTCACTCTTATCTCCCCAGTCAATCCCACCTGATTGCCACTCATCGCCCCCAGGTGATGGACTTCTGTTATCCAAAGCAGCTTCATTACTATCAGCAGCCACTAGAGGGAGCCCAATCTCCGAATTCAGATCCAGAGTGTTCACAACAGTACCCCCCCTTGAGGAGGGGTCACTGAACCCTCACCTGCGCCACCAGGCAGATCAGGATGAGCCTGGTGAAAGGCTCGAAAACCAATATCTCAGCGTGAATGTCAGAAGCAAACACCCAAGAATTGTCTTCCTGACCATAACCTTTCTACTTGACCAAGTACTGGAGTCTCCGTCTAGCCAGATGAGAATCCAATATCTTCTCCACTTCATACTCCAGATTGCCCTCAACCAAAACAGGCTCAGGGGGCATAGCCATAGGAACTACTGGCCCACAAAACATCTCAAAAAAGTTTCCATTGTCTGATTTGTTCCTCAGTCTGCCCATTGGTCTGAGGGTGAAACGCAAAGAAAGACAACTGAATTTTCAGTTTAGAACAAAAGGCTCTCCAAAATCTGGAAACAAATAGGACTCCTCTGTAGAGTTGAGCGATACTTTCCGATATCCTAAAGTATCGGAATCGGAATGGTATCGCCGATATCACTAAAATATCGGCGATACCCGATACCGATACCGGAAGTCCCATGTAAGTCTATGGGAACAAAATATCGCAACTAAAAAAACCCCATTCTTTCCTTGTAAACACTAAATATACACACATAGAATACATATATATATATATATACATGTCATTGTGACATATATATACATATATGTATAGTTTATACACTTCTACATAGTAAAATATCCTTTGATTCAATTGCCGGGTAAAGCCGGCTTCAGTGAAAAGACAGAAGCACCCGACATGAAATGACACTTGGTGTACATAGGGTTAACCATGTCTTTTCATGTCGTTTGCTATCTGATTTGCACAAACAATTAAATCAGACTATGTGTGCAAAATTTCACACCTGTAGGGGTTAATTAAAGGTGTAAATTCGTTGTAAAAAAAACGGACTTTTTTGCTACGAATTTACACCTTTAATTAACCCCTACAGGTGTGAAATTTTGCACACATAGTCTGATTTAATTGTTTGTGCAAATTAGATAGCAAAGGACATGAAAAGACATGGTTAACCCTATGTACACCAAGTGTCATTTCATGTCGGGTCACCCGACATGAAATGACACTTGGTGTACATAGGGTTAAACATTTCTTTTCATGTCCTTTGCTATCTAATTTGCACAAACAATTAAATCAGACTATGTGTGCAAAATTTCACACCTGTAGGGGTTAATTAAAGGTGTAAATTCGTTGTAAAAAAAACGGACTTTTTTGCTACGAATTTACACCTTTAATTAACCCCTACAGGTGTGAAATTTTGCACACATAGTCTGATTTAATTGTTTGTGCAAATTAGATAGCAAAGGACATGAAAAGACATGGTTAACCCTATGTACACCAAGTGTCATTTCATGTCGGGTTCTGCATTTTCACAAAAGCCGGCAATTGAATTAGCGGCTATTATACTATGTAGAAGTGTATGAACTACAAATATAAATATATATATATGTGTCACAAATTCAATGACATGTATATATATATATGAGGTGTAAAATTGCTGAAAAAAAATGCGTGGGCTCCCGCCCTATTTTCGCAACCAGACAGACAAAGCCAGTGAGTGGGGGCAGATAATAATAGCCCAGAGAGGGACCATTATTTTTGCCCCCCCCCCCGGCTACTAACATCTGCCCCCAGACACCCCAGGAAAGACAAATCTATAATTAGATTCGCCCTTTCTGGCACTTTGCCCGTCTATTCCCATTGCCCTGTAGCGGTGGCGAATGGGTTAATATGGGGTTAAAGCCACCTTGCTATTGAAAGGTGACCTTAAGCCAGGTTAATAATTGAGAGCTGTCAATTAGACAACTATCAATTATTAATCCTATTGCATGAAATAAAAATAAAACACACACACTTTAATTAAAAATCATTTTAATGAAATAAAGACACATGTTTTTGACCATCTTTTATTTTACTGCAAAAAACATTTCCTGTAATAAAAATAAAATAAAAAAGCAAAATTATTCTTACCTATCCCATGCACAGTCAGGTCCCACGGTGTAATCCTTCAGAAAGGGTTAATGTTTACTGCAGGGACCGCAGCTAATGCTGCAGCCTCACAGTAAACCCCAAATGAATGAGTTCCTCTCCAGCCTGACAGGAGAGTAAAGGCTGGGTGTCACATAACGATACACCAGCGATCCCGACAACGATATGCACTTGTCAGGATCGCTGGTGTATCGCTACATGATCGCTGCTGAGCTGCCAAACAGGCAGCTCAGGCAGCGATCTGGGACAGCGACACTGCGGGTAACATCGCTTAAGGGCCCGTCTCACATAGCGATATCGCTACCGAGATCGCTGCTGAGTCACTAGTTTTGTGACGCAGCAGCGAGCTCACCAGCGATATCGCTGTGTGTGACATTCAGCGACGATCAGCCCCCTGCCGGGTATCGCTGATCGTCGCAGAAATGTCAGGACCTTTTTTTGATCGCTGGTTTCCCTCTGACAGGCACGCATCGCTGCGTGTGACAGGCGGGAGACCAGCGATCCGCTGGTAACCAAGGTACACAGCGGGTTTCCAGGCACCGCGCAGCGCTTGGAAACCCGCTGTGTACCTTGGATACCAGCTCCCTGCATCAGGGCGCTGGTATCCAAGGTACACAGCGGGTTTCTAGGCACAGCCCCGCGCCTGGAAACCCGCTGTGTACCTTGGTTACCAGCGGATCGCTGGTCTCCCGCCTGTCACACGCAGCGATGTGTGCCTGTCAGCGGGAAACCAGCGATCAAAGGTCCTGACATTTCAGCGACGATCAGCGATACCCGGCAGGGGGGCTGATCGTCGCTGAATGTCACACACAGCGATATCGCTGGTGAGCTCGCTGCTGCGTCACAAAACTAGTGACTCAGCAGCGATCTCGGTAGCGATATCGCTATGTGAGACGGGCCCTTAAGTGGAAAGCTTAATTGATTGCTTTCCACTTTCACTTCAGGTCAGCCAGGGACACAATCAGTGACGTCAGAGGGAACTGATTAACAAAAATAGGGGTTCCCTTCGAAAAAAAAATGTCGTGGGGTCCCCCCTATTTTTGTTAACCAGCCAGATGAAGCAGACCGCTGAGGCCTGGATTTTCAGGCTGTTAAGGAGCCAAGATCCATGGACCTTGCCAGCCTGATAATACCAGGCCACAGCAGTCTGCATATCTTGGCTGATTAACAAAAATAGGGGATCCCCTCGAAAAAAAAACGGCGTGGGGATCCCCCCTATTTTTGTTAACCAGCCAAGTAAAATGCAGACTGCTGCGGCCTGGTATTAAAAGACTGTCAAGGCCCATGGATTTTGGCCCTCAACAGCCTGATAATACCAGGCTACAGCAGCCCCACATTTGGCGCATCAAAAGATGTGCCAATTGTGGCACTTTACCCGGCTCTTCCCACTTGCCCTGTAGCGGTGGCAAGCGGGGTAATAAGGGGTTAATGTCACCGTTGATTGCACGGTGACAATAAGCCCGGTTAATAATGGAGAGGCGTCAATAAGACACCGATCCATTATTAATCCCAAAGTTATTAAATGTATAAAAAAAAGACACAGCAAGAAAAAAGTCTTTTAATGAAATAAAAGAGACAACACAGTTTTCATTTCTTTTATTACTCTCTCATTCCTGCGACGCCATCGATCTCCTGTAAAAAAAGAAAAAAAACAAACCAACAGTATACCACCTGTCCGACGCAGTCCATAACGATAGTCCCACGACGATCCAGCTCTGCTACATCGCAATGACAGGCAGAGCCTGTCATCGCGACGCAGCACAGCTGATTACCTGCTTCCCCGGCGGTGACGTCATCGGACTGACTGCTTTACGGCCGGGATTACCCAGCAGTCACTGCAGTTATCGCGAGAAACTGCATGTGACCGCCGGGGAGAAGAGGATGGCGGCCATGAAGCAGTGCAGGACGTGACCGCCGGAGATCTTCTGCCGGGTAAGTACCGCTGACTCCTGACAGACCCGACAGACGGACACTGACAGTGACAGTGACAATCCCGATTCCGGTATCCGATAAGACGAAAATATCGGAACTCGGAATCGGAATTCCGATACAGCTAATATCGGCCGATACCCGATATTTGCAGTATCGGAATGCTCAACACTACTCCTCTGTCAGACACAATGTTTTCCGGAATGCCGTGCAAACTAACCACCTGCTGAAAAAACAAGGGCACCAACTCGGAAAAGGATGGCAATTTCGGCAGTGGGACAAGACGGACCATCTTGGAAAATCTATCACAGATCACCCAGATAACAGTCATTCTCTTAGAGACAGGGAGGTCGGAAATAAAATCCATAGAGAAATGGGTCCATGGCCTCCTGGGCACAGGCAGTGGCATTAACAATCCACTAGAGCGAGAGCAGGATTTGGACCAAGAACAAGTCCCACAGTACTGCACAAAATTCCTGACATCACGAGATAAAGTAGGCCACCTAAAGGACCGACTCACCAAATCTCTGGTACCAAAAATACCGGGATGACCAGCCAATGAGGAGCAATGAATTTCAGACATTACTTTCTTCCTCCATTGGTCGGGGACTAACAATTTCCCCACAGGGCAACATTCAGGTTTATCTCCCTGAAATTCCTCCAGGGCCAGTCTCAAATTGGACGAGATAGCGGAAAGAACCACACCCTCCTTCAGAATGGCAGTAGGCTCAGTCACATCAGGAGCATCCGCAAAGAAACTCCTAGAGAGGGCATCCGCCTAACATTCTTAGTGCCCGGGAGAAAGGAGACCACAAAATTAAAACGCGTGAAAAACAAAGCCCACCTGGCCTGTCTAGGATATAGTCGCTTGGCTGATTTGAGATAGATCAGGTTCTTGTGGTCAGTGAGGACCACAACTTGATGTTTGGCTCCCTCCAACCAATGTCTCCACTCTTCAAAAGCCCACTTCATAGCCAATAATTCCCGATTCACCACATCATAATTACGTTCAACTGGAGAAAATTTTCGAGAGAAGAAGGCACAAGGGTTACTCTTAGAGGTTACAGGATCCCTTTGGGACAAAATGGCTCCTGCACCAATCTCAGAAGCATCTATCTCCACCTGAAATGATAGAGAAACAGCAGGTTGCCGTAGAACAGGAGCAGAGGTGAATCTCCGCTTATGCTCCAGAAATACCGAAACTGCCTCTGGAGACCAATTACCTACATCGGAAACCCTTTTGGTCAAATCAGTCAGTGGTTTCACAATACCAGAGAAATTACTTATAAATTTACGGTAAAAATTAGCAAAACCCAAAAATCTCTGAAGAGCCTTCAATGAAGTGTGCTGAACCCAATCACAAACTGCCTGAACCTTGACCGAGTCCATCTCAATAGCTGATGGAGACAAAATGAATGCCAAAAACGAAACCTTCTGTACGCCAAAGAGACATTTTGATCCCTTAACATACAAAGCATTTTCTCTCAAAATCCGGAATACCATCCGAACATGTTCCACATGAGAATCCCAGTCATTGGAAAAAATCAAAATATCATCTAAATAAATGAACAGAAACTTATCCACCAAATCCCAGAAATTATCGTTCATGAAATATTGGAAGACGAAAGGTGCATTAGTGAGCACAAAAGCCATCACTAGGTACTCAAAAAGCCCCTCAGGGGTATTAAATGCCGTCTTCCATTCATCACCATGCTTAATGCGAATAAGATTATACGCCCCCCCCTAAGGTCAAGCTTGGTAAACCAACTAGCACCATTCACTCTGGAGAATAAATCGGAAATCAGGGGTAAAGGATACTGATATTTAACAGTGATCTTATTAAGGAGATGATAGTCAATACATGGCCTCAATGAACCATCCTTTTTGTCCACAAAGAAAAAGCCAGCACCTAACGGTGAAGAGGACGGTCTAATATGACCTTTCTCCAATGACTCTTTGATATAAGATCGCATAGCCTCATGATCAGGTACAGACAGATTGAAGAGCCGACCCTTGGGAAACTTACAACCAGGCACTAACTCAATCGCGCAATCATAACTCCTGTGGGGAGGCAAGGACGCAGACTTACTCTCACTAAACACATCAGCCAAATAGTCGGGGATATTCTGAGAGGTAGCAAAAACAGGAGTGTCACCACGAACACATTGACAACCCCAACTGACCACAGACACAGACTTCCAATCAAAAACAGGATTATGGGTCTGCAACCAAGGAAAACCCAGTACAATAATGTCATGAAAATTATGCAACATCAAAAATGTACAATTCTCTTGGTGGTCCGGGGCTACCCGCATTATCACCTGGGTCCAAAACTGGGGTTTATTCTGCACCAAAGAGGTAGAATCAATGCCCAGCAAAGGAATAGGAGTCGGCAGGGGTACTATGGGAAAACCACAACGTCTGGCAAAGTCGAAATCCATCAGGTTCAGGGCTGCTCCTGAATCGACAAAAGCCTGAGCAGAAAATGAGGACAAGGAGCAGATCAAGGTAACAGTCAAGAGAAATTTAGGCTTTACATTGCTCAAAACAAATGAGCGCGCAAAACGTCTTCCCCACTTAGGGCAGACGGAAATAGTATGAGAATCATCCCCACAATAGAAGCACAAATTATTATGCTTCTGAAATTCTCGACGCTGAGCCCAGAAACAATCCTATCACACTCCATGGGCTCAGAGGCCTGTTCGAAAGGCAACAACCACCTCTCGCATAGTTTATGTTCACGCAAGCGTCTGTCAATTTGAATGGCTAATGACATAGGATTGTTGAGACCAGAGGGGACAGGAAATCCCACAACAACATATTTTACGGTCTCTGCCAGCCCTTTCCAAAAAAGAGCCGCTAGGGCATAATCGTTCCATTTAGTAAGGACTGCCCACTTTCGTAATTTCTGATAATATAATTCTGCCACTTCCTGACCCTGGTTCAATGCCAATAAGGTTTTCTCACCTTGATCAATCACATTAGTTTCATCATACAACAACCCCAGAGCCTGAAAAAACGCATCAACATTAGCCAAACAGGATCCACAGGTGTCAGTGAAAACGCCCAATCCTGAGGGTCGCCGCACAACAGGGACATAACAATTTTAACCTGCTGCAGCTCGTTCCCCGAAGACTTAGGTTTCAAGGCAAAAAACAATTTACAATTATTCTTAAATTTCAAGAATTTAGACCGATCCCCAAAAAATAAATCAGGAATAGGGATCTTAAGTTCTACAACAGACAGCTGAGTGAGATAGGTAGAAGTACTCCGAACTTCAGCAGCGAGCTGCTCAACACGATCGGACAAATGCTTAATTTCCATTGAAGAAAAAATCCTACGGCCCCCAGAGAAAAAAAAGGAAAAAATTATATACAAAAAAAACAAATTCTGAAACTTTTTTTTTTTTAAATTTTCTTTCCTTCTTTTGAGAAACTTAGAATTACAGTCTGGCCGGAGATTCTGTTATGATTTGGTAGCCGAGGAGGACAGTAGCCAAAATAGCCTAGGCAACCAGACACCCAGAGAGGTTGGTAACTAGTGTAATGCAGACCCCTAAACTGACAGCACAACTAGATGCAGCCGTGGGACGTGCCTACGGTGCCCTAGATGCCTCGACACAGCCGGAGAGATAACTAAGCCTAAAGAGAGAATGGGGAAAACTAACTGCCCCGGAGTAGAGCCCCCAAAAGAATAGGTAGCCCCCAAACATATATTGGCGGTGAAACAAGATGAAATACAAACACAGGCAGAAAATAGAGCAAGCAAATGCTGAGGCCCAAACTGTCTAGATCGAACAGGACATGAAAGAATACTGTCTTCAATATAGCAAAAACTCTAAGAAAAACTCCAACCAGTTGATAAGTAAAACTACTGAGACCACATGATCTCTCTCCCGCTAGATCAGACTCTGGTGTGAACTGGTAGCATATCAGCGATACTGAAATAATTGAGAACTGAAAATACATAAACAGTGGCAAATGAGAAACAGAGTCCAGCACAGGCCCCCGGAGGGGAACCCGGCTGTACAAATCCAAAAGGGCAGAAAACTGATATTGACAAAAACAATTGCCACAGAAATAAACAGCAAATAACTTATCTGAAAGTTGCAGGACAAAGCAGGAAGCAAGCTGACTTCCAATAGAGACCAAGAAGCAACAAATCACCGGCAAGGATCATGGAAAGGTAGCTCACTTATATCTCCCCAGTCAGTCCCATCTGATTACCACTCATTGCCCCAAGTGATGGACTTCTGCTATCCAAAGCAGCTTCATTACTATCAGCAGCCACCAGAGGGAGCCCAAACTCCGAAGTCAGATCCAGAGTGTTCACAATAGTTCCCCTTGAGGAGGGGTCATGAACCCTCACTCACGCCACCAGGCCGATCAAGATGAGCCCAGTGATAGGCGCAAACCAATCTCTCAGCATGAATGTTAGAAGCAAACACCCAAGAATTGTCCTCCTGACCATAACCTTTCTACTTGACCAAGTACTGGAGTCTCCGTCTAGCCAGATGAGAATCCAATATCTTCTCCACTTCATACTCCAGATTGCCCTCAACCAAAACAGGCTCAGGGGGCGTAGCCATAGGAATACTGGCTCACAAAACATCTCAAATTAGCAGCGACTAGAGGGAGCCCAAACTCCAAAGTCAGATCCAGAGTGTTCACAACACACTCCCATATGCCCCAATATGGCAAGAAGAAAACAGTACAACATCAAGGAAAGAACATGAGGGCTTAAATCTCCCTTACCTATGAAATATTAATAGTAAGTTAATAAAGTCCCATATCAAAAAAACGTACTTTATATTATGTCAATCCATTTTATTAAACATCAATACAAAAAGCCAGGACATATATAATACTAATATTAGTATAATATTGATGTTTGCAGTTTTATGGAGGGTATCTCCAGTCAGAGGTCATGATTCTTTTCCATGTTCATAGCCATGTATTTATGACTGATATACTGTGTGTTTTCACAGCGTTTTTGCTTGGAAAAATGGATCTTCAGTCACGCGATAAGATGTGGTTGACTAAATTGGAGCAGGTCCTTGGTAATGATTTCACTGTGGGTCCGCATTCTGACTCCAGGGAGGTGATTGATCAAATTGCAAGGCTGAAAAATTTGTTTAACAGACGTATGAAGTGGTGGTGGAACAGAGCTTTTTTGGAGCGCTATGTCACTAAAGGGTTAATTCCTCGAGGCCTTCGCATACAGGTGTTCCCCTCTTTTGCAATCGAGGATGAAAAATTTAAACAACGTTGGGAAGAACTATCTACTAATTGTTCGAGGGGTTTTATGAATTTACTTATACAACTTAATGATACATCAATCAAAGATATTGAAATTTAAATCAAGTCCGTTCAGGACTTTTTAACAAAGACCCTCTCTTCTGAGGCGCTGTAAAAATTGAACGGTGAATTAGACCTAGATTTTGCAAAATGGGAAAAGGAATTGGTGGAAACCAAAAGTAAGAAGTATCAACGTGATTCTAATGATTTTAAAACCAATCGACTTTATAAATGGCGCCAAGCGCATTTTCGAAGATGAAAGAGACAATTTATGGGTAATCGGAATAATTCTTTTTCCTCCATGTCTTCGGCGGATGAAGATACAACAGCCGGTACTAGCTCTAATTTGAATCTGATGGAACCGTTGGGTTCAGATAAATCTGGTAATTGGCAGAAACCGCATTCATGGAGGCATCAGGGGTGGCAACCTGAAACGCAGGCTATCACAACTAGAATGCAAATGGATTGTGCGGTTGGGCACCATGACCCCCTATGGGCTAAATGAGAAATTGGGCTTTTCTTCATTCCTATAAAAGCGTGTTCGGCCCTGCTACATGCATCTGTTCATTAATGTACTTACATTGGCAATAGGTCTTGCTTCAGCCTTGCTTTTTGTTATACCTCTCTGAGTCTTTTAATTTATTATTGATTTTAATTCTGTGTTGTTTGTTTGATTTGTAGCATTGCGTTTATATGTTATACTTACCGCCGAACCATGCCTTCCTCGCCTGAATGGACATCAAGATGTGGTGCATTCTCCTGAAATTGATCCAATTGATGGACTGACCTGCATATATATATTGTTATACATATAATTTTGCTTATGATGTACATATATGTATACATATTCTTACTCCTTTATGTCTTTCTATATAATGTTATATCATCTTTACATAGACATATTTTTTTGTACTCTCTCTGATATATATGCATATTTATCTATTTTTGTCTTTTAGATGTGATTATGATGTGTCCATTTATAACTAATTGTTGCTGATTGCGCCATTATCTATATTTCATATGACTGCATGATGTTGTTGCGCGCATTATCGGTACCTCCGTTTTGCCTTCATCAATGAAGGCGTCGCTTCAGTGTGGTGCGTTCCACTTACATCATCAGAACGGCCGCTCCTGCATCGCATCTGTGACACCGGAAGTGATGTTCTGGCACCAGATGTCCCGCCTCCGTGCGCTCTCTTCACATCATTGCGACTGTATGGCATGGCGGCCTATTTAAACACGTGGGTTATGTGATTTCTTACATCACCCCCCGAAGAAGCGAGGTGCGAAACGCTCGTCTGGGTCCCATTGTGGTGCAGGGACACACTGCATTTGTGGTGAGGCATTCCGCAGGGTTCATTTTTTGGCTCAAATTTATTTTGTACGCTCACTATGTGTTAGGGTTCGATTTCCCACTGCTGCACAAGGGGAGTCTCGAACCCGTCCCGCTGCGGTCTCCCATTCATCTCCGGCCGCAGTGGAGCCTGCTCAGCAGAGACGTCGGTCCAAGCGTCTTGCCCACTCCACTACTGTGCAGTGACTTGCTGCTGCCTTTCCTGGATCTGCTATTATAGCCAGTGCTGGAGCAGACGTCTTTGGGACAAAGTCCTGCGTTTTCCCTTCTGAGCATGCCCAGAGTGAGATCTCTCATTGGAGATCAGGGGTCACATGTTCAGGTGCTGCAGCGGCTCCTATTGGTCCGCCAGGAAGGTCATGTAGCTACATGTGTTTGTAACAGTTTCTCACTGGTCCTTGTTCCTGAAAGGTCCTGTAGCTGATGCTATAAAAGGGTAGCATGGCTGGGCCGCCATGCGCTAATATCAACCATTGTATGCTATGCGCCAGTGTGGTCATGTGTATGTGTGGATAGGGACCCGGCTGAAATAAGCCACTAGAATACCGACTTAATCGGTGAGGAGTTTGTATGGTAGCTGGTCAGGGTAGGTGTCCTAGATGCCCTAGATTACCGGCATAACCGGTGAGGAGTTTTGATTGCCGTATTCAGGGTCTGGCGTTCAGATGCCATAGATTGCTCTCGAGGACATTAGCACATGATCACGCTTTTGTACGCTTAGCACTTAACTGTGTACCTGAGAGCCTTACAGGACACAGTGCTTTTTCTCAGCGGCCCTGTGATGTAACAGGGTTCGCTTTCAACGCTAGTCAGTGCCCTAGCGTGTTTTCTTTGCCACTCAGTTGTGTCTAGTGAGTGCGCACACATCGCCATATAGCGCTGCGGCTCTCCTTCTAGCGGCTCTGTGGAGTAACAGAGTTCGCACTCATTGCCACAGCGCATTACGGCGTTTATGTTGGCGACTCTGCGGGATAACAGAGTTTGCTTCTCGCGCCATTTTTACTAGCAGCAGGCTCCGCTTGCACGGTGGACCCTGGGCTGCGAACGCACCTTTCTACATTATATATTTGGTGTGTTCCGCAGACCCTTAACATAATATTAGCGCCAGGGTCTGGCTAGTAAAATGGCGGATGAACAGCGATTACAGCTGTACATCCAGCAGCTGGAGTGTAGGTTGGCGGCTCTTGAGCGCACAACTCAGCTGTGGATGTTACCGCATTCGCTGTTCAGGCTGCTAGCGTAGCTGCAGCCAGTTTGTCCACCGCTACTTCTGCTCCAACATTATCCCACCTCCCACTTCCAGACAAGTTTACGGGTGACAGTAAACATTGTCGGGGATTCGTGAGTCAGTGCTCTATACAGCTTGAGCTTCTGGCAACACGTTTCCCCACGAAACGGGCACAAGTGGCTTTTATTGTGTCTCTTCTGTCGGGCAGAGCATTGGAGTGGGCAACGCCGCTGTGGGAGCTCGACGATCGTGTGGTACGGAGTGCTCCTCGGTTTTTGGAGGCTCTGAAAAGGGTCTTTTTAGGACCTCAGGTCACACACGATATGGCACTCCAACTGCTGGCAATGTCACAGGGCTTGTCCATGGTCAGCCAGTTCTCCGTCCAATTTCGGACTTTGGCCTCTGAATTAGAGTGGCCAGATAAAGTTCTTATTCCAGTGTTCTGGAGTGGACTGGCAGACCATGTAAAGGACGCTTTGGCTACCAGGGAGATTCCTGCCACACTGGAGAAACTCATTTCTATATCTACCCGCATCGACCTCCGTTTTCATGAGCGGAGGTTAGAGCGGACCCAGTGTAGGCAGAGGTTTCGGCTGGCACCCACCTTTGCGAAACCTCTTGAATTTCCTGTTCGGGCGTCCGACTCCCCAGAGACCGTGGAGACTACTCGAGTGGGATCTAAGTTTCGGACCACTCGAGTATCCGTGGTCTGTAGAGTGAGTCAGCAGCCAGGACATTATGCCAACCGATGTCCCCAGCGAATAAGTAAACGGTCATGTTCCGTGACCATAGGTGCAGGGTCATTAGACGCGAGGGATTTTGCTCCGAAAGTGCTCCTTAAAGGGTTAATCTCTCTAGGTTCATCCACTCTTCCCGCCAAGCTTTGTGTGGACTCTGGGGCAGAGGGGAATTTTATGTCCTCCTCCTTTGCTTCTCGCCATTCCATACCGCTGGTGACGCTCGCCGAGCCAAAATTTGTGAGAGTATTGAATTGAGCAATCCTGCCCTCACAAATCACCCACTAGACTGTCTCTCTACCTCTGTCTATGTCCCCTTCTCATCAGGAGAATAAATCCCTTTTTGTTCTTCCTGAGTGAGTAGATGAGGTTTTGTTGGGATTACCCTGGCTTCGCCACCACTCTCCCCATATTGAGTGGTCCTCTGGGAGAATACTGGGTTGGGGTGATCATTGCAGAGACAGATGTCTCAGAGAGGACATTCAGGTTTCCACCACGGAGATACCCATAGACCTTGCTTCTCTCCCCAAGGTTTATCGGTCATACGCGGACATATTCTCCAAAAAGGCAGCGGAGACTCTTCCGCCTCATCGCCCCTATGACTGTCCTATAGACCTCTTGCCTGGTACGAGCCCCCTCGGGGAAGAGTGTATCCTCTCTCTCTTCCTGAGACGGAGGCCATGTCACAATACATTCAGGAAAATCTGGCAAGAGGGTTTATTAGGAAATTAGTGTCACCAGCAGGGGCAGGATTTTTCTTCATGCAGAAGAAGAATGGAGAATTACGACCGTGTATAGACTATAGGGGTCTTAACGCCATTACCGCTAAGAACAAATATCCTTTGCCCCTAATATCTGAGCTCTTTGATAGGCTCCGGGGAGCAAGGGTATTTACTAAGCTGGATCTTCGTGGTGCCTATAACCTGATCCGCATCCGTGAGGGGGACGAATGGAAGACAACGTTCAATACCAGAGATGGACATTACGAATATCTTGTGATGCCGTTCGGGCTCTGTAATGCTCCAGCCGTCTTCCAAGATTTCGTAAATGTACATCTTCCGGGACATGCTTGCCACCTCTGTGGTAGTCTATCTGGATGACATTCTCATCTTTTCTCCAGATATGGACACCCACCAGAGAGATGTTTGCAGGGTCTTCGACCTCTTGCGGGCAAATTCCTTATATGTGAAGTTGGAGAAGTGTGTGTTTGAGCAGGAGTCTCTGCCATTCTTGGGCTATATCATCTCTACTCAGGGATAGGCTATGGATCCCGCCAAACTACAGGCTGTAATGGATTGGCAAGAACCCCACTCTCTTAAAGCGGTGCAGCGCTTTATGGGGTTTATTAATTACTATCGCCAATTCATTCCCCACTTCTCTACTTTGGTTGCTCCCATGGTAGCCCTCACCAAGAAGGGAGCCAATCCCAAATTGTGGTCAGAGGAGGTCTCCAAGGCCTTTACTTCAATCAAGTCCCATTTTGCTAGCGCTCCTATCCTACATCGTCCAAGGTTGATAAGACTTTTATTTGGAGGTAGATGCCTCGTCCATTGGTGCTGGAGCAGTCCTTTTTCAAAAGGGTGCTCAAGGTCGTAAACATCCTTGCTTCTTCTTCTCCAAGACCTTCACACCAGCGGAGAGGAATTATTCCATTGAGGATAGGGAGTTGCTAGCCATGAAGTTGGCCTTTTCTGAGTGGAAACATCTCCTGGAGGGGGCTCGCTTTCTCTTTCAAGTGTTCACTGACCACAAAAATTTGGTCTATTTAAACACCGCCCAGCGGCTAAATTCCCATCAGGCCAGATGGTCCCTGTTCTTCTCCCGCTTCCATTTCACCCTCCATTTTCTCTCCGGGGAGAAGAACTTTCGTGCCGATGCTCTGTCTCGCTCCGTGGTGTCCTCTGAGGAGGTGGAGGAGGAGCCTCGGCTGATTGTCCCCACAGAAAGCCTAAGAACTGTGGCCCCGGTTTAGCTTGAGTCTGTGCCTCCGGGCAAGACTTTTGTGCCCATCAATTTGTGACCGGAGGTAGTCTCTTGGGCACACTCATCCAGGGTGGGTGGACATTTTGGGGCAAAGAGGACATCTGAGTTGCTGACGAGGACATACTGGTGGCCGCAGATGGTCCGTGACATCAGGGAATATGTTCAGGCGTGCGTCTCCTGCGCCAAGAATAAGTCTCCTCGACAACGGCTAGCTGGGTTACTTTTCCCTTTACCAGTGGCAGACAGTCCCTGGGAGATGGTTGGGATGGATTTTGTGGTGGGCTTACCCAAGTCTCGGGGCTGCACCATCATCTGGGTGATAACTGACCACTTCTCCAAAATGGTGCACTTGGTGCCGTTACCACGGTTACCGTCTGCACGGGCCTTGGCAGCATTATTCATCAAGCATATTTTCCGCCTACACGGTATGCCAGACAAAATTGTCAGTGATCGGGGTCCCCAGTTTGCGTCTGGGTTCTGGAGAGAGCTGTGTCGTTTACTCAGCATTGAGTTGAATCTCTCCTCTGCATACCATCCCGAGACGAATGGGTTGGTAGAGAGGGCCAACCAGACCTTGGTCACATACTTGCGACATTTTGTCTCTGCCAGGCAGGATGACTGGGCATCCTTGCTACCGTGGGCTGAGTTCGCCCTAAATAATGCTGTGGCTGATTCCACCGGACAGACCCCATTCGACCCCATTCCTCCTGAACTACGGTCAGCATCCGGGGTACCAGTGCCCATGCCCGTGTCTTCCGCCGATTCCAGGGTGGCAGACTGGGCTGTGGAGGCACGGGACATTTGGGACCGCACCCAGGATGCCATTCAGGCCTCCAAAGAGAGGATGAGGTCTTCGGCCGATGCCCATCGGCGCCCCGGTCCTACATTTGCTCCGGGTGACCTAGTGTGGCTTTCTGCCCGAAACATCAGGCTACGTGTAGAGTCCACCAAGTTGGCACCTCGCTTTTTGGACCCCTTTAAAGTTCTTGAGCAGGTGAACCCGGTGGTTTACCGTCTAGCCCTTCCACCTTGCCTTGGTATCACCGACACCTTTCACGTGTCCCTCCTGAAACCCGTGGCCATTTCCCGGTTTTCCGAGTCATCTGCCGGGACGTCGGGTTCATCTACCGACGATCATGAGGTGAACGCCATTGTTGGGTGCAAGGTGGTACGAGGCAAAAAATTTTATTTGGAGGATTGGAGGGGTTATGGGCCTGAGGATAGGTCCTGGGAGCCTGCTGAGCATGTTAACGCTCCTCAGCTCATCGCTGCCTTTGAGCGCAGCGAGGCCCAAAGAAGGGGGGCCCTAGAAGGGGGGGTCATGTTAGGGTTCGAATTCCAGCTGCTGCACAAGGGGAGTCTCGAACCAGTCCCGCTGCGGTCCCCCATCCATCTCCATCCGCAGTGGAGCCTGCTCAGCAGAGACGTCGGTCCCAGCGTCTTGCCCATTCCAATACTGTGCAGAGACTTGCTGCTGCCCCTCCTGGATCTTCTATTATAGCCAGTGCTGGAGCAGACGTCTTTGGTATGAAGTCCGGCGTTTCCCTTCTGAGCATGCCCAGGGTAAGATCTCTCATTGGAGATCAGGGGTCACATGTTCAGGTACTGCAGCAGCTCCTATTGGTCCGCCAGGAAGGTCCTGAAACTACGTATGTTTTGGAACAGTTTCTCATTGGTCCTTGTTTCTGGCAGGTCCTATAGCTGTTACTATAAAAGGGTGGCATGGCTAGGCCGCCATGCGCTAGTATCATTTGCATTATGTGCTTTGCGCCAGTGTGATCATGTAGGCATGTGGTTAGGGCTCAGCTGAAATAAGCCCCTAGAATACCGGCTTCTCCGGTGAGGAGATTTGGATGCAAGTATTTAGGGCTTGGCTGAAATAAGCCCCTAGAATACCGGCTTCTCCGGTGAGGAGATTGCTTGATGGCGTTGCTGTCTGCATGATCACGGACTGCTATCCGCACAGCAGTTATCTGTGTACCCCTGTGAGTCTAACAGGACACAGTTTTTTCTCAGTGGCTCTGTGACGCAACAGGGTTCGCTTTATAACGCTGGTTCAGCACCCTAGCGTTTTACTTTGCGGCTCACTGAAGTTAAGTGAGTTCGCACTTATCGCCATATAGCACTGTGGCATTCCCGTTAGCGGCTCTGGGGATTAACAGAGTTTACACTAACTGCCACAGCGCTACAGCGTTTATTTTTGCGACTCTGTGGGATAAGAGAGTTCGCTACTTTCGCTATCTTACTAGCAGCGGGCTGCGAACGCACCTCTCTACAATATCTATTAGGTGCATTCCGCAGACCCTAACACGGCGTGGCTGGATCCCACCTCTTGTGCTTCTGCCTATAGGTGTTTGGCATCTGTCGTCCTTTTTTTCCACTTTGGTCTAACGAGGTACAGCTGGCGGTACTGTTGCCCAGAAACACAGCATGCTGTGAAAGTGGCAGTCACAGAAATGGGCACTAGCGGCGGTACAAGAGCCAATGGAAAACAGTATGAGGTGAAAGAGTCAGTCACTGAACCAGGTGCTACCAAGTAGAGGCCATAGCATGGGCATAACAGATTACGCTGTGTGCAACATAGGCACATGACAGAGCATGCATACTGGTACCAACCATGCATGTAACCTGTGTACTTTGGCCCAGGGCAGCAAAATTCACCAGAAATCCAGGCCTGGTTCATTTTTAGGAATGTAAGCCGGTCCACATTTGCAGCGGATAGTCTGGTACGTTGGTCTGTTAGTATATTGCCAGCTGCACTAAAGACACGTTCAGAAATCACACTGGCACCAGAACAAGCCAGGACCTCCAAGCATACTGGCTAAGCTCGGGCCATGTATCCAACTTGGAGACCCAAAACTTGAATGGGGCAGATCCATCCTGAAGCCCACTGACAGGGGTGAACCATGTCACGGTAATGTTGCTCCTAGTGCTTTCCACTGTCCATGCAGATGGTGCCCGAACTGTTTGCGGTTTCAGAAACCGTTGGAACAGGTTGGGTATACTGAACCTGTCAGTAGCAGATGTACTGCTTCTGCTACCGGCTTCTGAACGGATTCCGCTGGGCCCAGGGCGCACTGAGGTGCCTGCTAGTGCACGCGCATCACTGCTATGCGGTGGAAAAGAGTACATGAGTGAATTAACCAGTGCTTCTTGGTACTCCTGCATTTTACGCGCCCGGTTCAATGGTGTAATTAGGCTTTCAAGGCTGTCCCGGTAACGTGTATCTAAGAGGATGGCCACCCAGTAGTCATTTGTGTGGAGAATACGAGCCACGCGTGGGTCTTTTCTCAGACACTGCAGCATGAAGTCACTCATGTGCTGAAGGCTGCCAACTGGCCATGCATCGCTGTCACCAGCTGGAGAAATGTGCTCTGGCTGATCTGCATCACCCCATCCATGCTCTATCTGGTGACTACTAGTAGAGCGCTGTGTACTTTCCTCCTCTAGCTCATCCTCATAGTCCTCCTCATCCTCCTCATCCTCCTCGCTTGCTGTTCCTGCCTGGACCTTTGTGAGGCACCCACAGAGCTTTGTACCAAGCGGGCCGATGAAGATTGCCTGGTTGGTGCAAGTGTCTCATCATACTCCTCCTCCTGAGAAACCTCATCCCTTAGTCCTTTAAGTGATGATTCTATAAGACATATAAGGGGAAGAGTCAGGCTGAGCAAGGCAGAATCCGCGCTCACCATCAGAGTGGAGTCCTCGAAGCACTTCAAAATGGAGCATATGTCCTTCATGGTTGCCCACTCTGTGGTTGTAAAGTGGGAGGGCTGAGATGTGTGTCGCCTACTTTGCGCCTGCTGCAGCTGCAACTTCATAATTGCAGGTTGCTGCTCACACAACCTCGCAGCATATGCAAAGTCGAATTCCACTGGTGGGGAGGTCAACAATGATGCGGTGATCGGGCAGGCCCAATCTGCGCTGCATGGCTGAAAGGCGCGATGCAGCCATGCTTGAACGCCGCAAATGAGAGCACTCGTATCTGACTTTGTGCAGCAGCTCCTCAAGGTCAGGATAGTTCCTAAGGAAACTCTGCACCACCAAGTTTAGGACATGGGCAAGGCATGGAATGTGAGTCAGACCACCTAGGCCCAGAGCCGCGACCAGGTTTCGGCCGTTGTCACACACCACCATACCTGGCTGGAGGTTGAGCGGCGCAAGCCACATGTCGCTCTGCTCCTTGAGCGTGTTCCACAGCTCGGTTGCGGTGTGGCTAACATTACCCAGATAAACCAATTTCAACACGGCCTGTTGATGTTTGGCCGATGCAGTGCTGAAATCGGTTGTTGTGGTACGTCTTGGTGCAGGCGAATCTGACGAGGAGTATGAGGAGGAGTCAATTTGTACGGAGGAGAGGCCTGCAATCCGTGGAGTTGGCAGGACACGCGCACTTGCACTGTCTACTTCAGTTCCATGTTCAACTACATTTACCCAATGGGCGGTGATGGAAATGTAGCGTCCCTGGCGATGCTGACTGGTCCACACGTTAGTGGTCAGGTGAACCTTGCTACTAACTGCATTTTGTAGCGCATGCTTAATTTTACGCTCCACATGCTGTTGCAGGGCGGGGACGGCTTGCCTGCTGAAGTAGAAGCGGCTGGGAACGTTGTATTGTGGGATTGCCAACCCCAACATATCGATAAAGGCTGGCTTGCTCACCAGCCAGAATGGTAGCATTTCCACTGCAAGCAGTTTGGCAATGCGAGAATTCATGCCCTGTGCTCGTGGGTGGTTTGCTGAGTACGGGCACCTTTTCTCCCACACCTGTGTGACAGATGGCTGCACACTGGATTGGGAGTGTGAGGATGCCAGAGATTGGGATGCTGATGCTGACGAAGTACAGAAAGTGTGCCGCCGTACATCACTGCCTGCAGATGCACCCTGGCATTCTGGCGAAGAAGCGGGAGCAGCTGTTTGCGATCTGGAGGAAGAAGTGGCTGAAGAGATGGAAGGTGGGGGACCAGCTGCAGGTGGCGAATCATCTTGGGTGTGATGCTGCCACTCCACAGGGTGCCTTTTCCTGACGTGCGTCAACATATTGGTGGTATTAAGGTTGCTGACGTTCTTCCCTCTCCGCACAGTTTGTCAACAAAGCTTGCATCTGACTACTGTAACGTCAACTGCAACTTGGTCGAAAAAGGCCCATGCACCACAACTCTTGGGTGCACCCCCTGTGCTCTTTAAAAGAGCCCTTCTAACGGGTGCTGAAGTTGAGGGAGCAGACAACAAATTTTCCCTCTTCCTCCCACGTGGACTGCCACGCTGCGCCACACCTGCAAGCTCTACCTCTGAGCTATCCCTACTTGCTTGCTGCCCCTCAGCATGCCATGATGGGTCAAGGAACCTCATCATCCAATACACTTTCATCAGCAGAAACTGGCAGCTGAGTTTCATCATCGTCTGCTGACTGGGGTCTGGTCACTGTGGGCATTGGCCCACCCTCCACTTCTTCCTCAGATGCACACAGTGGTTGTGCATCTGTGCACACTACCTCTTCTTCAGCTGCAGGAATGTTGTCTGGCTGGCACACAGATTCCAAGCAAACAGATTCTGAGAAGAGGATTAAGGTTGGCTCCTGGCCTTCTGAATGTCTGGGCAATTTAGTGGGCGATGAAGAAGCAGATAGGTGCTGCTCTTCAGTGGCCTGACCCGATGTGGTGGAGAGGTCTTGGGAGGATGCTGCGTGTTGTGAATATGCTGGAGTGGCTTCTGAGCTGGGGCTCCCTCCGTTGGTTGCTGAGGGTAATGAACTGATTACTGAATGGCCTTCAGCTGGCGCTGAATGGTAGGATATAAGTGGCCTGAGTTCCCGGCAGCCTTGCCTGTTATCAATTGTTCCTTCTGGTCTTGCTTGAAGCACTGCTAGTTTCCTACTCTCCTTCATATAAGTGTTTGCTGTTTTTTTTTCTCTGTTTGATTTTCTCTGCTGGTTTGCTGCTTGCAGTGGACTGCAGCCTGTCCCCTTTTGGGGGTCTGGTGCTACAAATATGCTCCGTTTGTGTCTGCACTTTAGCTTTACTCTTTTGTTACTTTTTATTTGCTGAATAGCGTTTTGTTACACAAGAGATCTGATTTAGGTGGATGAGATCGTGTGATCTCAGGTTTTTTGGCAATCAGAAGTGTTGGTATTTTTTGTTAGGGTTTGTTGGATTGCAGTCAGAATTCTTTCCTGTGCTTTTCTGTCTAGACAGATTGGGCCCAGCGTTTGCTCATTCTATTTTCTGTCTGTGTCCGTGCTTTCTTCTTGTCTAACCGCCATTACATGTTTGGGGGTTTCCTTATTTTCTTTGGGGATCTGCTCTGGGGCAGATAGCTTTCATCTTTCTGCCTTTAGGTGTAGTTTTCTCTCAGGCTGTGACGAGGAGTCTTGGATCACGTAGGAACGCTCCACGGCTACCTCTAGTTGTGTGGTTAGTTCAGGTTACTGCAATCCAATAGGTTCCAGACTCTCTGGTGTATTACCACTGTTGCTATTTTTTGCTATTTTCCTCAGTTAGAAACATAACAGCTGCGTATTGGGTGGAGTCAGCTGCACCCAAAACCAACAACGGTTTCTTTTGCCCCTTTTATCACCCTAGGGCCCCTGTGTCCCTTAACAATGCGTAAATAGCTGCGGGGTGAAAGTAGGGGGTGAGTGATTTGGGGCCTGTGCTTGTTGGATGTGCCCATGCTGCTGCTGATGCACCTTTTCGCGGACCCCGGGGAGCCCTTACTCCCTGCCTTCATCTCTATTGTGGATCAGACGGAAATTTCATATTATTTCGAGATCTCTCCCTATCTCCAACGAAAACCTATCCTATCTGCTTTCACAGTACGTATGGCCAAAAGTTGTGAGAATGACACAAATATTTATTTTCACATGATCTGCTGCCCTTGGTTTTTATTTGTTTTGGGAGATGTTTTTATCACGCAGAAATAAATTGCAAACTATGAGTAAACAAAAATTTATTGACATTTTGAATGGTTAAAGCAGCAAGTCAATATTTGCGTGTTTACCCCTTTTTTCTTTAGGCCCCTGCAAATTTCCCTGGCATGCTCTCAATTCAATTCGGCCCAAAAACTGACGATGCAGTCCCTTTTGCCAAACAATGCTTTCTTTTGTCAGAAAATTTTTAGGTTTTTGTTTGTCCACCGTTTCCCTTTATGATTGACCACAAGTTCTCAAGGGGGTTAAGATCTGGGGAGTTTCCAGGCCCTGGGCCCAAAAAAACTCTTGTTTTTTTTCCCTGATCCATTTAGTTATCACCTTTTTTTTTGGAAAAGGGGTTCCCATCGGGGGAAAGGGATTGTTTATCCCCAAATGCTTTGGGGGTTGGGGAATTGCTTTGGAGGAATTTGGTCCTTTTTTTTTTCAGGGTGTTTTTGGCCAAAACTGTGGAGAGGATTCCCCTTTGGGAGAAGAAAACCCCCACATGAAGGTTTCAGGATGCTTTAACGTTGGGGTGGACAAGTGGTGGGAGCGCTCCCCCTTGTTTTCCCCAATGAGGCTTTTCCTGTTCCCCAAACAAACGAAAAGGGGATTCATCAAGAAAATAACTTTCCCGACCCCAGCGTCCCTGCTTACCTTTTGCAGAATTAGTCGTCATGATGTTTTTTTTGGAGAGAAGTGGCTTTTTTGTTTCACTCTTGAGACCAGGCCCCTTTCTCAAAGGGGTTTTCGCCCCCAGTGCGGGCAGATGCATCAACCCGTGTGCCCTTCTGAGCGCTCTGCCCTGTGGTTTTTCCCCAAGCGCGAAAATTTTAAGGAGGGCCCGGCGTTTTTGGTTTTTTTTTGGG
>JARQOD010000002.1:215457600-215496353 GCA_033576555.1 Oophaga sylvatica
GAGCGCTATGAACCCAAAAGTGTTTCACAGAAGTTTATAAGTACACGAAAAAAACAAAAAAATCTTATTTTTTTTACAAAAAAAATTTTTCGCCCCCAGTTGTTTTTTTTCCCCAAGGGAAACAGAAGAAAAGGACAAATTTCAAAAAAAATCTTGGGGTCCAGGCGTGAACCCCATATGTGGGGAAAAATACTGTTTGGACGCATGGAGAGCCGGGAAGGAAAACCTTTTGTTTTTAAAAAAAAAGGGTGGAAGGGATCAGCGCTTTTACTTTGGGGTTTGGAAAAAAAACCCCTTTTAAAATAATAAAAAAACCCCCAACCCCCCCAACCTAATCCCAAATAACCCCCAACCCCTTTAAAAAATTTGCGCAACCCTAACCCAATTTAAAAAACCCCCCCCTTTTGGGGGTTAAAAAATTTACTTTTTTTTTTTTTTTTTTTTTTGGGGGGGTTGGGGGGTTAAATTTTTTTTTGCGGTTTTTTGGGGGGTGAGTAAAGGGCTTTTTTTGCGTGTTTTTTCCCCCTTTTTGGGCTTAAAAATTTTTTGGCCCCAATTATGGGGCTTTTTTTTTGGGGGGAGGGTTGACGCTTTTTTGGAAACCACTTTTGACCGGGGTGACATTTTTTGATCGCTTTTTATTTCATTTTTTGGGAAATTTTTAGAATGAAAAAAAACAGCAAAAAAAAAAATTTTTTTTGGGTGAGGGTTTTTATTGTTAAATTTTTGGGTTTTAAAATCGATAAAAGCAGTTTTATTTTCGGGTCAGTACGATTTTGGCGAAACCCCATTTATATAATTTTTTTTTTTTTTTGGCGCTTTTATAGAATAAAAAAATTTTTTTTAAAAAAAAAATTATTTTTGAAACGCTTTTTTCTGCGAGCTATAACTTTTTTTTTTTTTTTTGCTGATGATGCGTATGGCGGGTCTTTTTTTTCGGGACAAAATTTTACTTTTTTTAGATTTTTTTTGTTTATTTATATCCGTCTTTTTGATTTTCGTGTTATTTTTCCCTTTTTGTTCAAAAGGGTTTTGGGGGATAAAGGGGCTGTTTTTTTCTTCGTTTTTATTTTTTATTTTTTAGGGGTTCACAAAAGGGGGGTTAAAATTTTTTTGGGCAGGTTTTTTTGGGGGGGCGTTACCGGGGGGCGGCGATACCTTTTTGTGTATTTTTTTTTTATTTTTTTTATTTTTAAAATTAAAAAAATGAAATTTTTTTTGGGGAAATTTTTTTTTTTTTTTTTTTTTTTTTTTTTTTTTTTAAAATTTATTTTTTTTTTTTTACTTTTTTCTTTGCCCCCGGGTGGGAATCACTGATTTCATCAGATCGTGGGTGCAGTGGGCACAGCCTCTGTCCACCAGCGATGTGCAGGCAGTGAGGACGTTCCTCATGCTGCTTGGCGGACTGGGAACCCCCCTCCCCCAGGACCCCAGCGCCATCTTGGATCCGGGCCTGGGGGGGGGGGAACCCTCGGCCCAGCGCGATCAATGCGTGGTTGAGGGTTCGGGGGGGCGAGGGCCCCACCCTGCGCGTCCTCCCCTGGCCCCCAGCCCGCGATCTTTTTTGTTGCGGTGTAAAGGGGTTAATGTGTCGGGGCGGTCCGTGCCCCCCTCCTGACCCGTCCGGGTTTCAGTGTGTTAATCGCTGACCCCCGGCGGCGTTAGCTGTGCTCCCCGGGAGGCGCTAATGCCTATGAGTTTTCCTCCATGGTCAGAAGGCCGGGTTTTATGGGGTTTTTGTGTCTAATGTAGGGGGGTTAAAGTATTGGCCTGTTTTTTTTTTTTTTGGGGGCAGCAAAAATGGTGTCAATAAGTGACTAACCAAACAAAAAATTCAGTGGGTCCAAAAATGGCCAGTTTGAGCAAAATGTTAGGCGTCGTGTGGCGGCAAAAACCGGTTTTTGGGCCCAAGGTAAAATTTTTTTTGCCCTGGGCAAGAATTTTTTGCACCCAAACAAAATTTACGTCCAAAAAATTTTGGCAAAATGAAGGCACCCATGGTCAGGACAGCCAAACCCCTTTTTTTAAAACAGCTGAATTTTAATGCGTCTTGGATAGGTCTTTTTGTATTCTGCAGTGCCAACAAGCAAAGGGGAAAAAAAAAAAAATGTGTTCTGGGTTGTTTTAAATAAAAATTTTTAATAATCTTTTTTTTTAAAAAAAGCGCAACTTTTCTGCATTTTTTCAGTATGCCCCTTTTCATCGTGCCCCTGATGGGGCTCCAAACAAAATTTTCCCATCAGTTGTTTTGGAATTGGGGGAAAACCCCCAAACAGGGGAAAAAAAACCCCTTTTTCAGATGTTGTCCTTGGGGGATTAAAACCCAGGACTCCACCCGGGGAGGTGCGAGCTAAAACTGAGCCACCGGCTGCCCTAGCAATTAACATGAAAAAAAAAAAATTATTCTGGCAACTGTCCTGGGGCTATGTTTTTGGTCAATATCTGTAGGGGCAGCAGCAGCAGCAGTAGATTGAGGTACTTTCCGTTCCCCTAAAGTTCGGAACGGTGGTTCGCCGTTTCCCAAAAAATTTTCGGGGTCCCCATACCGTCCGGAAGATGTGCTAGGGAAAAAAATTGAACAAAAAAACCCCTTTTTTTTAAACCTTTTCAAAAAAAAAACATTTTTTATATTTTATTTTTTTTGCTTGTGTTTATATTAAATTTGTTTTTTAAAAAATTCAACGAAATTCCTTGACAATTCCGGGGTTTTAAAGCCGGTTCAGTAAAAAGCAAAAACACCCGCATGAATGACATTGGTGTTTTGGGTTAACCATTTTTTTCGCGTTGGTATCTTTTTGCAAAAAATTAAACAGTCTATGGTGAAAATTTCACCCGGTGGGGTTAATTTTTAAAGGTTTAAATTGTTAAAAAAAAAACGGACTTTTTTGCTACAAATTTTTCCCTTTTTTAACCCTACGGGTGTGAAATTTTGCAACATGCGATGAAATTTTTTTTGTGCAAATCAGTAAAAAAGGCAGAAAAAGACATGGTTAACCCTAGTACAAAGTGTCATTTCTGTGGGTTCTGCATTTTCACAAAAGCCGGAATTGTTTTGGGTTTTATCTTGTGAGGTTTGAACTACAAAATTTTTTTATTATTTTTTATTTTTTGGACTTTTTAAAGGAAAATTTTTTTTATTTGAGGTGTAAAATTGTGAAAAAAAAAGCGTGGGTCCCCCTATTTTCGAACCCGAAGAAAAAGCCAGTGGGGGGGCAGATAAAAATTTGCCAGGAGGGACTTTTTTTTCCCCCCCCCCCCGGTACTAAAAATCTGCCCCCCCGACACCCCAGGAAAAAAAAATTTAATTTTGATTCCCCTTTCGGGGACTTTCCCCTTTTTATTCCCATTGCCCTTTTTGGGGGGCGAATGGGTTAATATGGGGTTTAAAAGCCATTTTCTTTTGAAAGGTGCCTTTTAAACCAGGTAAATTGAGAGCTGTCAATTGCAACTTCAATATTAATCCTATTGTGAAATAAAAAAAAACCAACACCACTTTAATTAAAAATATTTTAATGAAAAAAAAGACACTGTTTTTGACCCTTTTATTTTACTGCAAAAACCCTTTCCCGTAAAAAAATAAATAAAAAGCAAAATTATTCTTTCCATCCCTGCACGTCAGGCCCCGGTGTAATCCTTCAGAAGGGTTAATGTTTTGCAGGGACCCCAGTTTAAAGCTGCGCCTCACGTAAACCCAAAAGATGGTTCCCTCTCCCCTGAAGGAGAGTAAAGGGGGCTGGGGTCACTTTTAAGATCACCAGCATCCCGACAAGAAAACACTTGTCAGGTTCCGGTGGGGTGCTACATGACGCTGCTGGCTGCAAAAAGGCAGTCAGGCGCGATTGGGCAGGCACTGCGGGTAAATCGTTAAGGGCCCTTAAAAAAGGTTTTTGCTACCGAGATCGCTGTGAGTCCTAGTTTTTTTACGCGCAGCGAGCTCCCAGCTTTTGCTGTGGTGACTTTTAGCGACGTCGCCCCCCTGCCGGGTATCGTTTCGCCAGAAATGTCGGACCTTTTTTTGATCGGGGTTTCCCTCTGCAGGCCGCATGCTGCGTGTGACAGGGGAGCCAGCGATCCGTGGTAACCAAGGTACCAGCGGGTTTCCAGGCACCGCGCAGCGCTTGGAACCCGCTGTGACCTTGGATACCGTCCCTGCTTCAGGGGCTGGAACCAAGGTACACAGCGGGTTTCTAGCCAGCCCCAACCCTGGAAACCCGCTGTGTTCTTGGGGTACCAGCGGATCGTGGTCTCCCGTGTCACACGCAGGATTTGTGCCTGTCAGCGGGAAACCAGCGATCAAAAAAAGGTCTGACATTTCAGCGACGATCAGCGATACCCGGCAGGGGGGTGATCGTCGTGAATGTCACACACAGCGATATCGTGGTGAGTCGCTGCGCGTACAAAATAGGACTCAGCAGCGATCTCGGTAGCGATATCGCTATGTGAGCGGGCCCTTAAGTGGAAAGCTTAATTGATTGTTTCCACTTTCACTTCAGGTCAGCCAGGGACACAATCAGTGACGTCAGAGGGAACTGATTAACAAAAATGGGGTTCCCTTCGAAAAAAAATGGCGTGGGGTCCCCCCTTTTTTGTTAACCAGCCAGATGAAGCAGACCGCTGGGCCTGGTTTTCAGGCTGTTAAGGAGCCAAGATCCATGGACCTTGCCAGCTGATAATACTAGGCCACAGCAGTCTGCATATCTTGGTGATTAACAAAAATAGGGGATCCCCTCGAAAAAAAATTGGCGTGGGGTCCCCCCTATTTTTGTTAACCAGCCGATGAAGCAGACCGCTGAGGCCTGGATTTTCAGGCTGTTAAGGAGCCAAGATCCATGGACTTGCCGCCTGATAATACCAGGCCACAGCAGTCTGCATATCTTGGCTGATTAACAAAAAGAGGGTATCCCCTCGAAAAAAAATTGGCGTGGGGTCCCCCTATTTTTGTTAAACCAGCCAGATGAAGCAGACCGCTGAGGCCTGGATTTTCAGGCTGTTAAGGAGCCAAGATCCATGGACCTTGCAAGCTGATAATACCAGGCCACAGCAGTCTGCATATCTTGGCTGATTAACAAAAATAGGGGATCCCCTCGAAAAAATTGGCGTGGGGTCCCCCTATTTTTGTTAACCAGCCAGATGAAGCGACCGCTGAGGCCTGGTTTTTCAGGTGGTAAGGATCCAATATCCATGGACCTTGCCAGCCTGATAATACCAGGCCACAGCAGTCTGCTTAGCTTGGCTGGTTAACAAAAATAGGGGTCCCCTCGAAAAAAAAACGGCGTGGGGATCCCCCCTATTTTTTTAACCAGCCAAGTAAAATGCAGATGCTGCGGCCTGGTTTTAAAAAGACTGTCAAGGCCCATGGATTTTGGCCCTCAACAGCCTGATTAATACAGGCTACAGCAGCCCCACATTTGGCCCATCAAAAGATGTGCCAATTGTGGCACTTTACCGGCTCTTCCCACTTGCCTGTAGCGGTGGCAAGTGGGGTAATAAGGGGTTAATGTCACCGTTGATTGCACGGTGACAAAGCCCGGTTAATAATGGAGAGGTGTCAATAAGACACCGATCCATTATTAATCCCAAAGTTTTTAAATGTTTAAAAAAAAGACAAAGCAAGAAAAAAGTCTTTTAATGAAATAAAAGAGAAACACAGTTTTCATTAATTTTATTGTACTCTCATTCCTGCGGGACGCCATCGATTCCTGTAAAAAAGAAAAAAAAACAAACCAAACAGTTATACCACCTGTCCGACGCAGTCCATAACGACAGTCCCACGACGATCCAACTCTGCTACATCGCAATGACAGGCAGAGCCTGACATCCCGGCGCAGCACAGCTGATTACCTGCTTCCCCGGCGGTGACGTCATCGGACTGACTGCTTTACGGCAGGGATTACCCATCAGTCACTGCAGTTATCGCGGAGAAAAATGCATGTGACCGCCGGGGGAAAGAAGATTGCGGCCATCAAGCAGTCCAGGACGTGACCGCCGGAGATCTTCTGCCAGGTAAGTGCCGTGACTCCTGACAGACCCGACCGACGGACACTGACAGTGACAGTGACAATCCGATTCCGGTATCCGATATGACAAAATATCGGAACTCGGAATCGGGAATTCCGATACAGCCAATATCGGCCGATACCGATATTTGCTGTATCGGGGAAAGCTCAACCCTAGCAGACAGTAATGCAATGGACCTCTTGCTGTATGCAATAAAGGATGCCACATACAAATGCCTGCCTGACTAGAAGTGGTAGCTATATACACACATACACTGCCAGCCATACCCATAATTAGTTTTTAGAAGGACTGTTGGTTTAGCTGGACTAATGGATTTAACACATTCAACCCACCTATTATGTCCCTATCTCTGCAGCAACTCTCTACACTGGTGATTCTGGAGCTGACTGTGACGAGCAAGGCGGCGCCAGTTGTGATATAGACCTGATGATGCTCTGCGGCCAGCCAATCACTGTAATGCCACAACCAACATGGCTGCGGCATTACAGTGAATTTCAGCCAATCTCTGCATGTTGATTTGTGCTCTAAAGAGCGCCAAACATGCAGGGCGGGGACCTGAGCTCCTGCCCGAGCAACCCAGGAAATGCTCGGGCGAGTACCAAAACATTACCGAGCATGCTCGCTCATGACTCTAGTGATGGGCGAGTACTAAAATGCTTGGGTGCTCGTTGCTCGTGTCGAGCAAATTGGAATACTTGGGTACTAAGACAGAAAATCAAGCCCAATGTAAGTCTATGGGAGACTGAGCATTTTTAACAGCTCCTCCCTGGGGGGTCTTTTAAGGTGTAAATACCTCTGAAAATGATGGAAATACTACTCAAAAGTAATGGTTACATCATGGGGATCGCCCAGGAAGCATTCCTGACTCCTAGTTCACAAACTTTAAACAATGTTGTCAGAGTTTCATGCCATTTTTACCGGTGCACCAAAAGCATAATAAAACGAAACCAAAACGGATTTTGCTGAGAAATATGTTAAGGTACATCCTTTCCAGGTTAATGACTTGTATATAAGGCAAAATAAATAATCCCAGACCAAAATATTCCTCCATCACTTGGGCTGTGTTCGGGACACAGCATTTTTGAAGTGTTTTTCAACTTTAACATTGCTTTCAACCAAAACAAATGCATTCAATGGGAAATGTCATTGTAACATTTATCAACCTAGCTGGCCATGTGGTGCGTGACACATAAGCAGACACATCTTGCTTCATTTAAAAAAAACTATGAGGTATTAGAACATAGTGCATAGTTATTAAGGTTGAAGGAAGACTTTAAGTCCATCTAGTTCAACCCATATACTATCCTAACCTGCCCTAACATGTTGATCCAGAGGAAGGCAAAACAAACCCAAGTGGCAAACAGTAGCTTCACATTGGGGAAAAAAAATTCTTCCCGACTCCACATACGGCAATCAGACTAGCTCCCTGGATCAACGCAGTATCTAGGAAACTAGTGAATATAGCCTGTAATATTATACTTTTCAAGAAAGGCATCCAGTCCCTTCTATGAAGGAGGGACTCTTAAAGTCACAGAGCCTATTTTTACAGGGGCATTAGGCAGCATTAATCTGCTTAAAGAGCCATTATTAAACAGTGGGTCTCCAAAACTGTTATAGCTATGCAGTGAGTGGATGGGCTGCCAAGAATAATGACACACCCAATACCCCTTTCATGAGATGTCCAGGATGGCTTCCATAAAAATGTTGCATTGAATGCAAGGCCTGCCCTGCTACCAAGTCATATGCACCCCAATAAGCCTTTGAACCAGGTACTGGATGGGCCAAGGAAAATCTACTTCACATTATTCATTTTGTACTCCCATTCTGTTTTCTTATGCATTGATTGCAAGGCCTGCCCTGCTACCAAGTCATATGCACCCCAATAAGACTTTGAACCCACATACTGGATGTGCCCAGGAAAATCCACTTCACATTACTCATTTTGTACTCTCATTCAGCTTTCTTATGCATTGACTGCAAGGCCAGCCCTGCTGCCAAGTCATATGCACCTCAATAAGCCTTTGAACCCACATATGGATGGTCCCAGGAAAATCCAATTCACATTATTCATTTTGTGCTCCAATTTTGTTTTCTTATGCATTGACTGCAAGGCCTGCCCTGCTGCCAAGTCATATGCACCTCAATAAGCCTTTGAACCCACAAACTGGATGGTCCCAGGAAAATCCACTTCACATTATTCATTTTGCACTCCCATTCTGTTTTCTTATGCATTCACTGCAAGGCCTGCAATGCTACCAAGTCATATGCACCCCAATAAAACATTTGAACCCAGGTACTGGATGGGCCCAGAAAAATCCACTTCACATTATTCATTTGTACTCCCATTCCATTTTCTTATGTAATGACTGCAAGGCCTGCCATGCTACCAAGTCATATGCACCGCAATAACACCAATCCCCCCTTGGAAGAAACATGGAAGAGGGCCTCATAAAAAAACTGTCTCATTAAAAAGGAGCGGGTCTCCTACACTTGGAATGCCCATACACTAATTGTATGGGCTGGCAAACATTTTCTCCTGTGGGGTACACATCAACCTTTTCCATAACAAGTATTTTATGCCCAGCATAACCACCCACCCTTGTTAGGAATTCGACACTGGGTGCAGCGCATGGAACACGTTAACCCTGCTGATCTCGTGGTGGTGGTGATGAGCCGTGGAGGAAGGCTGATTAAAAATAGACCCAATTTCTAGTAGCGTGTTTCCTAAACTTGGAATGCCCATACATTTAGTGTTATGGGCTGTCAAATATTTCCCCTGTTGGGTTCACCTCAATCTTTTTCAGAACAAGTCTTTTACGCACAGCCTAACCACCCACCCTTGTTAATAATGCAACACTGGCTGTAGCTGCACGGAACACGTAAACTCTTTTGTTCTTGTAGCGGTGGATGATCAGACATGGAGGAAGGCCTGATTAAAAAATAGGCCCAATTTCTAGGAGCAGGTCTACTAGACTTAGAATGCCCATACACTTAGTGTATGGGCTGTCAAACATTTTCCCTTGGGGGAGTACATATTTTTTGTATTTTGGTGAAGGGCATCATAACACCCTTGCCAAAACATAGAGTGGCTGGAGCATGACTGAAAACGTTCACCCTGGTGTTGAAGTGGAGGTGGACGGTGAGGATGAGGAGAAGGAGGAGGAGGACACCAAATAGCCCAAATCAGGAAGCGTATATCCATGTTTGGTTGTGAAGAGGTGCACTCCCAAAAAAGCACTACATTGGCATTTATGCTTCGCTGTCTCATTTGGTGGTGTCAAAAAGTCAGGCCCAATCCATCCTTGTTCTTTTTTCTAAGAGTCAGCCTGTCTGCATTTACAGTAGAAAGGCGATTACGCTTATCTGTAATAATGCCACCAGCAGCACTAAAAACCTGCTCTGACAAAACGCTAGTGGCAGGGCAGGCCAGGACCTCTAAGGCGTAGAGAGCTAGCTCAAGCCACGTGTCCAGCTTGGATACTAAATAATTAAAAGGCACAGAGGAATCACGGAGGACTTTGGTACAGTCAGCAAGGTACTCCCTCAGCATCTTAGAGAACATTGCATTCCTAGTGAGATTACCTACGCCTCAGTGCATGGGCGATGGGAGCTTCTTAGAAAACTGTCCCAGAACTTTGCCAGTGTTCACTAACCTTTGCTGGAGTGGACTTGTGTGTGTCTCGCCTGTCCTGCTGGGTTGGCCAACTAACTGTATTCTCTGCCACCAGTGTTTTGAGATGGGAATTTTTTAAATAATTCTGCAATAATGGCCCTATGGTACTACACCATTTCGTTACACCTGTCTGCATCTGGAACAAGAGATTGAAAGTTAACCTTGTACGTGGGTCTAAAAGTGTCACTAGCCAGTAATGACTGGTACCCAATATTTTGACAATATGAGGGTCACGGGAAAGGCCAGCGCAATATAAAGTCAGCTAGCGTGGCAGATAGGCAAGACTTCCGTGTCCTCACCAACAGGACTACTGACCAAGATGTCCTCCTCCTCTTGCTCTTCCTTTCTTACCTGTCCTCAGGCCATCCACGCTGAACAGACAGTATGACAGTTGTGGTTGTAGTACTGTCTATAGCGCATGAAGTTCTTCGTCCTCCTCCTCTTCCTCACTGTCATCCAATCCACATTGGGATGACAAGAGACTGGGCTGTATGTAATCACCCTGTATGGTTCATTGATCCATGTCCTTGTGCTCTGCCTGCAATGACTCATCTTTCATTGTGAGCAGAGAGCTTTTCAGAATGCAGATGAGTGGGATGGTGACGCTAATTATGGCGTCATCGCCACTCACCATCTTGGTGGACTCCTCAAAGTTTTGGAGGATGCTACACATGTCTGACATCCATGTCCACCCCCGAGGTCTCATGTGTGGAGTCAAACTTGACAAAAAACGGCATTGATGATGTGGTATTCAACAACTGCCCACTTCTGCTCACAAAATCCTTTCTAACATATACAGTCGTGGAGCCAGAATCTGCAATCGCTGCTGAATAGTGTTGAGCGATACTGCTCGATATCTAAAATATCGGATCGGAATGGTATCGCCGATATCACTATATATCGTCGATATCCGATTCCGATACCGGAAGTCCAATGTAAGTCTATGGGTACAAAATATCGCAACTAAAAAAAACCTTTATTTCCTTGTAAACACTAAATATACACACATAGAATACATAATATTATATATATATATATATATATATATACATGTCATTGTGACATATATATATATACATATATGTATAGTTTATACACTTCTACATAGTAAAATATCCTCTGATTCAATTGCGGGTAAAGCCGGCTTCTGTGAAAGACAGAAGCACCCGACATGAAATTACACTTGGTGTACATAGGGTTAACCATGTCTTTTCATGTCATTTGCAATCTGATTTGCACAAACAATTACATCAGTCTATGTGTGCAAAATTTCACACCTGTAGGGGTTAATTAAAGGTGTAAATTCGTTGTAAAAAAAACGGACTTTTTTGCTACGAATTTACACCTTTAATTAACCCTACAGGTGTGAAATTTTGCACACATAGACTGATGTAATTGTTTGTGCAAATCAGATAGCAAAGGACATGAAAAGACATGGTTAACCCTATGTACACCAAGTGTCATTTCATGTCGGGTTCTGCATTTTCACAAAAGCCTGCAATTGAATTAGCGGCTATTATACTATGTAGAAGTGTATGAACTATAAATATAAATATATTATGTGTCACAAATTCAATGACATGTATATATTATATATATGAGGTGTAAAATTGTTTAAAAAAAATGCGTGGGCTCCCGCCCTATTTTCGCAACCAGACAGACAAAGCCAGCGAATGGGGGCAGATAATAATAGCCCAGAGAGGGACCATTATTTTTGGCCCCCCCTGGCTACTAACATCTGCCCCAGACACCCAGAAAAGACAAATCTATAATTAGATTCGCCCTTTCTGGCACTTTGCCCGTCTATTCCCATTGCCCTGTAGCGGTGGCGAATGGGTTAATATGGGGTTAAAGCCACATTGCAATTGAAAGGTGACCTTAAGCCAGGTTAATAATTGAGAGCTGTCAATTAGACAACTATCAATTATTAATCCTATTGCATGAAATAAAAATAAAACACACACACTTTAATTAAAAATCATTTTAATGAAATAAAGACACATGTTTTTGACCATCTTTTATTTGACTGCAAAAACCATTTCCTGTAATAAAAATAAAATAAAAAAGCAAAATTATTCTTACCTATCCCATGCACAGTCAGGTCCCACGGTGTAATCCTTCAGAAAGGGTTAATGTTTACTGCAGGGACCGCAGCTAATGCTGCAGCCTCACAGTAAACCCCCAAATGAATGAGTTCCTCTCCTGGCTGACAGGAGAGGAAGTGGAAAGCTTAATTGATTGCTTTCCACTTTCACTTCAGGTCAGCCAGGGACACAATCAGTGACGTCAGAGGGAACTGATTAACAAAAAATAGGGGTTCCCTTCGAATAAAAAATGGCGTGGGGTCCCCCTATTTTTGTTAACCAGCCAGATGAAGCAGACCGCTGAGGCCTGGATTTTCAGGCTGTTAAGGAGCCAAGATCCATGGACCTTGCCAGCCTGATAATACCAGGCCACAGCAGTCTGCATATCTTGGCTGATTAACAAAAATAGGGGATCCCTCGAAAAAAATTGGCGTGGGGTCCCCCTATTTTTGTTAACCAGCCAGATGAAGCAGACCGCTGAGGCCTGGATTTTCAGGCTGTTAAGGAGCCAAGATCCATGGACCTTGCCAGCCTGATAATACCAGGCCACAGCAGTCTGCATATCTTGGCTGATTAACAAAAATAGGGGATCCCCTCGAAAAAAATTGGCGTGGGGTCCCCCCTATTTTTGTTAACCAGCCAGATGAAGCAGACCGCTGAGGCCTGGATTTTCAGGCTGTTAAGGAGCCAAGATCCATGGACCTTGCCAGCCTGATAATACCAGGCCACAGCAGTCTGCATATCTTGGCTGATTAACAAAAATAGGGGATCCCCTCGAAAAAAATTGGCGTGGGGTCCCCCCTATTTTTGTTAACCAGCCAGATAAAGCAGACCGCTGAGGCCTGGTTTTTCAGGCTGGTAAGGATCCAATATCCATGGACCTTGCAAGCCTGATAATACCAGGCCACAGCAGTCTGCTTAGCTTGGCTGGTTAACAAAAATAGGGGATCCCCTCGAAAAAAAAACGGCGTAGGGGTCCCCCTATTTTTGTTAACCAGCCAAGTAAAATGCAGACTGCTGCGGCCTGGTATTAAAAGACTGTCAAGGCCCATGGATTTTGGCCCTCAACAGCCTGATAATACCAGGCTACAGCAGCCCCACATTTGGCGCATCAAAAGATGTGCCAATTGTGGCACTTTACCCGGCTCTTCCCACTGCCCTGTAGCGGTGGCAAGTGGGGTAATAAGGGGTTAATGTCACCGTTGATTGCACGGTGACAATAAGCCCGGTTAATAATGGAGAGGTGTCAATAAGACACCGATCCATTATTAATCCCAAAGTTATTAAATGCATAAAAAAAAAGACAAAGCAAGAAAAAAGTATTTTAATGAAATAAAAGAGACAACACAGTTTTCATTTCTTTTATTGTACTCTCATTCCTGCGACGCCATCGATCTCCTGTAAAAAAAGAAAAAAAACAAACCAACAGTATACCACCTGTCCGACGCAGTCCATAGTAACGACTGTCCCACGACGATCCAGCTCTGCTACATCGCAATGACAGGCAGAGCCTGTCATCGCGACGCAGCACAGCTGATTACCTGCTTCCCCGGCGGTGACGTCATCGGACTGACTGCTTTACGGCCGGGATTACCAGCAGTCACTGCAGTTATCGCGAGAAACTGCATGTGACCGCCGGGGAAAGATGATGGCGGCCATGAAGCAGTCCAGGCCGTGACCGCCGGAGATCTTCTGCCAGGTAAGTGCCGCTGACTCCTGACAGACCCGACCGATGGACACTGACAGTGACAGTGACAATCCCGATTCCGGTATCCGATATGACGAAAATATCGGTACTCGGAATCGAAAGCCCGATACAGCTAATATCGGCCGATACCCGATATTTGCAGTATCGTATCGCTCAACACTACTGCTGAAGCACAGCAAGGGCGGCTAAAGTTGTAGCTGACTTTCTAAAATGTGCACATAGGAGGCGTACTTTAACCAGCAGATTCGGCAGCTCCGGATAGCATCTTAGAAAATGTGGAACAACGAGCTTTAGCAAATGGGCCTGGCATGGTATTTCTGTCTGTTCGACTCACCTCAAAGCCGCCACTAGTTTCCTGCCATAGTCACACACAACCATGCCTGGCTGGAGATTTACTGGTGTCAGCCACACAGCTGCCTGCTCTTTCAGAGCCTGTCAACAGCTTTTCAGCATTGTGCGGTTTGTGACCTAAGCAAATTAGCTTCAGCACAGCCTGTTGTGGCTTTGCTTTGGCGGTGATGCAGTGCTTCCAGCTTGTGACTTATGTGCTCATTTCTGACATGGAGGTTGAAGAGGAGGAGGAGGTGCAGGAGCTGTACACAGTGGGGGCAACCCTGATTGACTTAGGGTCCACAATCCTTAGCGTTAGGAGGACGTGTTACATCCCAAGGTCTGACTGGGTCCCGGCTTCCACTATGTTAACCTAGTGTGCTGTCAGTGAGATGTAGCGTCCCTGGCCACAACCACTTGTCCACGTGTCCGTGGTTAGGTGTCCTTTCCAGAAACTGTATTGTTGAGGGCACAGGTAATGTTGTGGGACACGTGCTTGTGTAATGCCGGGATGGCACAGCGGCTGGGGACAGAGTACCCTGGGACGTCCGCCGCCATCAGGTTGCGGAAATCTTCCGTCTCCACGAGCCTAAACGGCAATATTTCGACTGCAAGCAGACTAGAAACATGAGGATTGAGTACTGTGGCCTGTGGGGCGCTGGCTGCGTATTTCCGCTTACGTTCCAATGACTGGGGTATGGACAATTTAAGGCTGCTCTGGGACAAGGACGTGGACGTGCTTGGTGATGGTGCTATTTGAATGTGCGCAACGGCAGGTGCGGGGCAGAAGGCCTCTTCACATGCACCATGAACAGGGGATTGGCTTGCATGCACAACAGTGGAAGAAGCAGTGGTGTCACCAGCAGACACTGTTCCTGGAGCCTGGGGTTGGGCATACAAAGTTGGGTGCTTTGCTCCCATGTGCCTGATCATGCTGTTGGTGGTAAGGCTGGTAGTTTTGCTTCCCCTCATGTTGCTGGCATGACAGGTGTTGCAAATGGCCTTCTTGGGGTTATCGGCAAAGTCTTTAAAAATTAACCTGACTCGGGAAGACCTAACAGTTGGACTGGCAACTTCCATTAGGTTGGTGTTACGGGTAACATTTGCACGCCTTCTGTCTGCAGCCACCACACTGCTTCTTCTTGCCTGAAGTGGTTCGACGCCTACCTCCCGCCCTGTGCTGCTGTTCTTGCTCTGCATGTCCTCCTGCCAGGTTGGGTCTGTTACTACATCATCAACCACCTCATCTTCCACTTCCCCACCCTGGTCTTCCTTCTGACTTTCCGGCAATTGTGTCTCATCATCGTCCACCTCTTGTGACCGTGGCTGCTTAAAGATTTGTGCATCGCTACATGGAATATCATCTTGCCCTGCTTCTAGTGGAGTGGGCGAGAGGCACGAATCTCCAAATTGAAAACTGAACAGCTCTTCGGAGTGCCCGAGTGTGAAATCAGTTGTGTCAGGGCACTCAGCATGGTGGGAGGAAGGAGGATCAGGGTAAGGAATATGCAGTCCAGATTCACGGCTAATGTAACTTGACCGTGTTGAAGACAGGGTGCTGGTGGTGGTGGATAAGTAACTGGAAATATTATCCGCTCTCCAACCAACAACCTTTTCACAATGCTTGGGCTTCAATAGTGCTGTCTTGCCGCGGTCCCCTAGGACTTCGTACAATAAGATTCAGGGAGAAGATGTGGGTGTTTTCTGTGGGCCAATTTCAGCTTGCCAATGGCCTCGGCCTGCACCATCACCATCACGTCCACTTTCCTGTCCTTGCCCATTGTAAATGGAAAAGAATATTATACATGATCACTACAAAAGGGTGATTTGGGAACTAACTTGTATGTGATACGTGTGCTTGAAAACCACATTTTTACCTATCTAGACTTTAGGTAAAAATGTTTTTGGCTGTGACATCTAGGACAAAAAATGGAAAACCGGCCTAAACTGGCCAAACTTTCAGCATGTACAGATATGAGCTGGCACGGCGATACCACTACAACTAATGTGTGGCCTGTATTTTTTTTATTTTTTTGCGAAATACTACTGTACATAAGTACAGTGACACCCAGGACAAAAAAATAAACTGCCGTAAGCTGCCTAAACTTTGAGCACACACAGATATGAGCTACCACGGAGATACCACTTTTACAAATGTGTGCCCTGTTTTTTTTTTATTTTCGGGCTAACCAGTGCTCTATATCAGTACAGTGACACCCAGGACAAAACAAAGAAAATTGCTGTAAACTGGCCAAACTTTGAGCACACACAGATATGAGCTGCCACGGAGATACCACTACGACAAATGTGTGCCCTGTTTTATTTTTGGGCTAACTAGTTCTGTATGTAAGTACAGTGACATGAAGGACAAAAACAAGAAAACTGCCGTAAACTGGCCAAACATTAAGCACACACAGATATGAGCTGCCACGGAGATACCACTATGACAAATGTGTGTTTTTTTTTCTTTTTTTGGGGCTAACTAGTGCTGTATATCAGTAGTGTGACACCCAGGACAAAAAAAGTAAAACCGGCCTACACTGGCCAAACTTTGAGCATGCATAGATATCAGCTTGCACGGCAATACCACTATGACAAATGTGTATTTTTTATTTTTTTGGTGGGGTAAATACTGCTGTGTATAAGTACAGTGACACCCAGGACAAAAAAAAGGAACCACCGTAAACTGGGCAAACTTTGAGCACGCACAGATATAAGCTGGCATGGAGATACTACACCAAAAAATGTGTGGCCTGTATTCCAATAACACCTGGGGCTAGCTATATACGGCCAATATATCATACAGGTAACAGCAGCAGCACCAGAACACAGGAAGGGAATGGACCCTCTTGATGTATGCAATGATCTATATACACACATACAGTGCCTGCAGGCCTTGCACTGATGTGTATAGAGGACGTACACTACCCTGCCTACCTAACACTGGAACCTATATACTCCGGAATTAGTCCTTAGAAGGACTGTTGGTTTAGCTGGATTTGAGTAGTTTAGGATGGTAGACCCCACACTGACTAAGAAATTGCCAAATCTGACCCTATCTCGGCAGCAGCTCTCCCTACACTATCTCAATCCGGAGCTGAATGCGGCGAGCAGGGCAGCGTCAGGTCTCATATACCCCTTATGATGCTGTGCGGCCTGCCAATCGCTGCACAACCACAACAAAGATGGCTGGGGCGTTTCATTGCCTGGCAGACAATCCCTGCATCGTGATTGGGTCTGTAAAGTCAGCTAAAAAAGCTGGGTGGAGACCTGCGTTCTCGCCGAGTAATCCCATAAATGTTCGGTGCTCATCGGGTACACCGAGTACCATGATACTCGAGCGAGTAACAAGTACAGTACTGGCGAGCACGTTCGCTCACCACTAATGACTACCAACTAGCTGTCGAAGGACACTAGAAACCAAATTGTAGCCCTGCACCAGGCTGGGAAGACTGACTCTGCAATAGGAAAGCAGCTTAGTGTGATGAAATAAGAAAATGGAAGACAAACAAGACCACTAGTGTTGAGCGATACGATACTGCAAATATCGGGTATCGGCCGATATTAGCTGTATCGGGCTTTCGATTCCGAGTACCGATATTTTCGTCATATCGGATACCGGAATCGGATTTGTCACTGTCACTGTGAGTGTCCGTCGGTCGGGTCTGTCAGGAGTCAGCGGCACTTACCTGGCAGAAGATCTCCGGCGGTCACGTCCTGGACTGCTTGATGGCCGCCATTATCTTCTCCCTGGCGGTCACATGCAGTTTTTCGCGATAACTGCAGTGACTGCAGGGTAATCCCGGCCGTAAACCAGTCCGATGACGTCACCGCCAGGGAAGCAGGTAATCAGCTGTGCTGCGCCGGGATGACAGGCTCTGCCTGTCATTCTGATGTAGCAGAGCTGGATCGTCGTGGGACACTCGTTACTATGGACTGAGTCGGACAGGTGGTATACTGCTGTTTTTTTTTTTCATTTTTTTACAGGAGATCGATGGCGTCGCAGGATGAGACTGTAATAAAAGTAATGAAAGCTGTGTTGTGTTTTTTATTAAATTAAAAAAAAATTTTATGAACATTCACCCGTCCGGGTACATCAACAATTTAACTATTTACATACAGGGACCCTGTCCGGGTTATTTATAATTCTTTGGCAGGGGTGTTCCAGGTACCACCTGGTACTCTTCTGATGCTTGCCAAACATCCGAGACACCAAGGACCACCAGGACCTGATGACGTCGTGTGGCCTGTACAGTCAAGTCGTGACCCGCTATCTGTGTCTGTGTGGCCACCTCTTTCATCTCCCTCCGGGTCTGGAGCCCTATGTCACGGACTGAACGAATCCCAGGGGGCCTAACAGGCGCCGGGTACGGGCCAGCTATAGTTATCATGTCCATAGCTGGGGCTGCTGAGGAGACCACTGAGGGAGGCTGGGGAGATTTACGGCGTGGGGTGGGCACTTGTGCAGAGGCCTGGATGTGGGAGGCTGAAGGCTCCGAGGGTCTCACAGGTTCCTGACACTCTGGGGAGTAGGGGTCGCACCTGGTAACATTTAGGGCGTACCATCCATTGTAACCCCAGTGTCAGGTGTAAGTCACCAAGTCTCCTGGCAACAGGTCCCTCCCCGGGTGTCCTTCTGGGAGGTGAGTCTCCACGTCCTGCCGGGTCACAAAGACTTCTAAATAAAGTCCAGGCTCCTGGATGAAGCCCCAACCACCTTTCAATTTAAAGCTCCGTACTGCACCCTTACGCCGCGGCTCCCACAGGGTTCCTTTATCTTTTCTCATCCGGTCCTTATCTGCCCGGTACTTCTCCAGGTGACATTGCCGAAGCTTTTGGGATTCTCGCTGCTCCCTTTGTCGCTCTGCTTCCCGCTCCCAACGTCTCCACTCTTCCTACTGACGCCGGTTGTAATTCTCCTCCACCAGCTGCTCCATGTCTACACCATCAAATGCCAGCTTACGATGCCCGGTTTGCGGCAGATCTCCTGGCGCCCCCCAGTCCTGGCGGCGCTCACCTGTGGCGGAAGCAGCCGGCTCTGGAACAGATGACAGTCGGGGTTCCGGTACAGACAGGTAGACCTCTGGTGCCTGCGCGGCCTCCTCCATGAGGACGGGTGTCGCTTCTTCTGTCTCAGCGACGGGGCAGACAGCGGGATCTGTGGTGCTGCCGGTGCAGAGTTTTTTGCAGGAACGGGTGCCTCCACTGCAACAACGTCAACCAGATCACATTGCAAGGGCTGGGATGCCCGCACGGACTCCTCTACTAGAACGGGTGCCTCACCTTCCGGTACAGACACTTCAGGTAAGAGGGATTGGCGCCGCTCCAAGTTTAGTTTTAGGGCACGCCAGCTGGCTTCCATCCTGGCGACCTCCTCCCGGTGCCGGGCCAGGCCTCTTAGGGTATCCTCCGCTTCTTGCAGCGTAGGAGGGTTTCCAGGCCGGGTGCCCAACGGTGGTTCCGTGGCGATCGGGTCGCTTCCGTGGGGGGAGAGCTCTGACTGCTCCATCCCTTCACACTTCTGCTTGTGTCCATTAGCCATCTCTGCCAAGTCACATGTGTCATTAGCATCTGGAGAGGGCCCCTCTTTTGTAGTAGTGAGGCGGGACCTTCGTGTTAGTTTCCGCACACTGAGGAGGATGAGGAGGCGGAACGGAAGAGCTGTGGGGCACGATCTTACATTGCAGTACCATTTAGAGTGGTCGGCCATCGTTTTCGCGCCACTGAGTGAGTGTACACCCACGAAGAGCACCCCCTTCTTCTTCACCAGTGCCTCGTCGTGACGCAGATATAGCGGAAAAATGGCAAATACATTCTCTGATGATTTTAGCAATTCTCAAGCACAAAACCTGTTCAATTCAGGCACACAGGACTCGCTTATAGCGAGCTACAGAATCCTGTTCGTGACGCCCAAGTTGAGTCGCACAGAGCCAGAGGTTTTGGGAGTACTCGGCACCGAGCCCGTCGACTTCTATGGGGTATGTCACGGCTTTACCCGACAATTGAATCAGAGTCTATTTTACTATGTAGAAGTGTATAAACTATAAATATATGTATATATATATGTCAGAATGACATGTATATATATATATATATATATATATATATATATATGTATTCTATGTGTGTATATTTTGTGTTTACAACGAAAGAAAGGGTTTTTTTTGTTGCGATATTTTGTTCCCATAGACTTACATGGGACTTCCGGTATCGGAATCGGATATCGACGATATTTAGTGATATCGGCGATACCATTCCGATACGATATTTTTAGATATCGAGCAGTATCGCTCAACACTAAAGACCACTGATAATCTCCCTTGATCTGGGGGCTCAACGCAAGATCTCATCCCATGGGGTCAAAATGAATGATCTGCATAGAGCTTGGAGCACCGTAATAAAGACTACCATCAGTAACACACTACGCTGCCAGGGACTCAGATGCTGCAGTGCTAGACGTGTCCCCCTGCTTAAGCCAGTACATGTCTGGGCCCATCTGAAGTTTGCTAGAGAGCATTGGATTATCCAGAAGAGTTTTGGGAGAATGTCAAATGGTCCGATGAAATCAAAGTAGAATTGTTTGGTAGAAACAAAACTCATCGTGTTTGGAGGGGACATAATGCTGATTAACATCCAAAGAACACCATACCTACTGTGAAGCATGGGGGTGGCAACATCATGCTTTGGGGCTGTTTCTCTGCAAAAGGACCAGAATGACTGATCCGTGTACATGAAAGAATGAATGGAACCATGTATCATGAGATTTTGAGTGTATACCTCCTTCCATCAGCAGGGGCTTTGAAGATGAAACGTGGATGGGTCTTTCAGCTTGATAATGATCCCAAGCACCCAGCCAGGGCAATGAATGGGTGGCTTCGCAAGAAGTATATGAAGGTCCTAGAGTGGCCTAGCCAGTTTACAGATCTCAGCCTCATAGAAAACCTTTGGAAGGATTTGAAAGTGCGTGTTGCCAAGCAACAGGCCCAAAACATCTCTGCCCTAGAGGAGTTCTGCATGGAGGAATGGGCGAACATACCACCAACAGTGTTTGCCAACCTTGTGAAGACTTAAAGAAAACGTTTGACCTCTGTCATTGCCAACAAAGGATATATAACAAAATATTGAGATGAACTTTTGTTAATGACCAAATACTTATTTTCCACAATAATTAGCAAAATAAATCTTGCCAAATCAGACAAGGTGATTTTCTGGATTTGTTTTCTCATTTTGACTCTCATAGTTGTGGTTTACCTATGTTGTCAATTACTGACTTCTCTCATCTTTTTAATCCCTTCAACACCAAGCCTATTTTCACCTTTCGAACCCAGCCAATTTTTACAATTCTGACCACTGTCCTGTATGAGGTAAATACTTTGGAACGCTTCATTGGATCCCACTGATTCTGAGAATGTTTTCTCATGACATATTGTACTTTATAATAGCAGTAAAATTTATTTGATATGACTTGCGTTTATTTGTGAAAAAAACATAAATTTGCAAAAATGTTGAAAATTTAAAAATTTTCCAATTTTTAATCTTTATGCCCTTAAATCAGAGGGTTATATCGCACAAAAGAGTTAATAAATTACATTTCCCACATGTCTACTTCACATCACCACAATTTTGGAACCCAAATTTTTTTTGTTAGAAAGTTATAAGGGATAAAAATTGACCAGCGTTTTCTCATTTTTTCAACAAATTTTACAAAACCATTTTTTTTAGAGACCAAATCACATTTGAAGTGACTTTTGAGGGGTGTATATGACAGAAAATACCCAAATGTGACACCATTCAAAAAACTGCACCCCTCGTGGTGCTCAAAACCACATTCAAGAAGTTTATTAACCCTTCAGGTGCTTCACAGGAATTTTGGGAATGTGGAAGGAAAAAAGGAAAAAATAAACATTTCCTTTTCTTTCACAAAAATTTTCATTTATACCTAATTTTTTTTACTTTCGCAATGGTAACTGGAGAAAATGGACCATACATTTTATTGTGCAATTTTTCCTGAACATGCCGATACCCATAGGTGGGGAAATCTACTGTTTGGACGCACGGCAGGTCTTGGAAGGGAAGGAGTGCCATTTGACTTTTGAATGTAAAATTTGATGAAATAATGAGCGGATGCCATGTAATGTTTGGAGAGCCCCTGATGTGCCAAATAGTGGAAACCCCCCACAAGTGACACCATTTTGGAACTAGACCCCTAATGGAACTTATCTAAATGTGTATTGAGCACCTTAAACCCACAGGTTTATAGCGTATATAATCACATTTTTCACAAATAAATCTTTTCTAGCTCCATATTTTGCATTTTCATAAGGGTAACAGGAGAAATTTCTTCATACAAATTGTTCTGCGATTTCTCCTGAGTACACCGATACCCCATATGTGGGGGAAAACCATTGTTTTGGCGCACAGCATTGCTTTTTATTGAAAAAATTGTTTTTGCATCACCATATTTTGAATGTTAGATTTTTTTCATATTTCGGCCCAAAGAGTCATGTGAGGGTTTGTTTTCTGCAGGACGAGCTGAGGTTTTTATTGGTACCATTTTCAGGCATATGACATTTTTTGATCGCTTTCTATTCCGATTTTTGGAGACAGAAGGAGCAAAAACCAGCAATTCAGAATTTTTTTTTTATACCGTTCCACATGTGGTGAAATTGGTAAGGCAGCTTTATTCTTTGGATCAGTACTATTACAGCGATACCTCATTTGTATCTTTTTTTATGTTTTAATGCTTTTACACGTTAAAAACTACGTATATACTCCTGTATAAGCCGACCCGAGTATAAGCCGACCCCCCTAATTTTGCCACAAAAAAACTAGGAAAACTTATTGACTCGCATATAAGCCTAGGGTGGAAAATGCAGAAGCTACTGGTAAATTTCAAAAATAAAAATAGATACCAATAAAAGTAAAATTAATTGAGACATCAGTCAGTTAAATGTTTTTGAATATCCATATTGAATCAGGCCCCATAAGATGCTCCATACAAAATATGTTCCATATAATGCTGCACAAAGGTTAATAATGGCCCCATAAGATGCTCCATAGAATAATATGCCCTATATGCTGCTCCATATACATTCTGGCCCCATAAAATGCTCCATAAATTATGCCCCATAAGATGCCCCATAGATTTTGCCCCATAAGATGCTCCATAGATTATGCCCCATAGATTAGGTCCCATAAGATGCTCCATAGATTATGCCCCATAAGATGCTCCATAGATTATGCCCCATAAATTATGTCAGATAAGATGCTCCATAGATTATGCCCCATAAGATGCTCCATAGATTATGCCCCATAAATTATGGCCCATAAGAAGCTCCATAGATTATGCCCCATAGATTATGCCCCATAAGATGCTCCATAGATTATACCCCATAGATTATACCCCATAGATTATGCCCCATAAAATGCTCCATAGATTATGCACCATAGATTATGCCCCATAAAATGCTCCATAGATTATGCCCCATAAGATGCTCCATAGATTATGCCCCATAAGATGCTCCATAGATTATGCCCCATAAAATGCTCCATAGATTATGCCTAATAAGATACCCCATAGATTATGCCCCATAACATGCTCCATAGATTATGCCCCATAGATCATGCCCCATAAGATGCTCCATAGAATAGGCCCCATATGCTGCTTCGGCAAATGAAAAAAAAAGACATACTCACCTCTCGTCGCTGGGGACCAGGGGACGGTGTCCTGAGCAAGCGGGGATACCAGCGCGCTATGGGGGACAGATGCCGGTGTCACAGCTGGCTCAGGGCACAGGCACCTGGGATATTCACCTGTCCCCGGTTCACCGCTGCGCACTGCTGTCTTCCAGCTCCTCCGTCATTGAATGCTCAGGCAGAGGACGCGGCGCCCACTTACTATGTCATTGCGCCCTCTGACCTGAACATCACAGTCAGAGGATGCAGAGGATAGAGCGGCACGCAGCAGTGGACCAGGGACACATTCATGACTTTAATGAGCGGTACCACGTGACCGCTGAAGGAAGGAGCCTGAGATTGTGGAAAAAGCAGGGGAGCAGCAGAGACGCGCCAGGGTGGTGAGCATGATCTGACACCCTCGCTCCCCTTCCCACCGCTTGGCGTATATGACTCGCGTATAAGCCGAGTGGGGGACTTTCAGCCTTAAAAAATTGGTTGAAAATCTCAGCTTATACACAAGTATATACGGTATTTTACAGAAAAAAATATTATTTTTGCATTGCTTTATTCTGAGAGCTATAACTTTTCTATTTTTCTGCTGATGGAGCTGTATGGGGGCTTGTTTTTGTGGGACAAGATGACGTTTTAAGTGCTACCATTATTATTTACATCTGTCTTTTTGATCGCGTTTTATTGCACTTTTTGTTTGGCGTTATGATGATAAAGCATTTTTTTTGCTTTGTTTTTTATTTATTTTTTACGGTGTTCACTGAAGGGGTTAACTAGTGAGAAGTTTTATAAATCCTGTTGTTATGGATGCAGCAATACCAATGTACTTTTATTGTTTTTTTACTTACATAAATAAATGTATTTATTTGCAGAATATTTATTAAATTTTTTTGTCTTTAGTTGGGGATTTTTTTAAAATATTTTTACAAATTCTAATTTTTTTTTAACTTTATTACATTTTCTCAGTATGGGACATTACTGTATAATGTTAGATCACTGATCTGACACTTAGGACTGCACTATGTCAGATCAGCAATCTGACAGGCAGAGAAAGAGGCTTGTCAGGTCTTGCTCTCAGCAGACGCTGAGAAGCCACCTCTCTGCAGGACACAGAAGGATTCTGCAGCCATCTTGGAGCCAGGGGTCTCCATGGAGACCACTGGAACAACGCGATTTGCATTGCGTTGTTCTGGTGGGAGCGTGCCGGGAGCCCCCTCCCTGCACGATGCTTCTCTATGCCACTGTACTGACAGTGGCATCAGAGGTGTTAAATGCCCACGATTGGTGCTAGCAATGATTGTGGGCGTTGTTACGGGGGGTCAGGTGTCAGCTGTATTTGACGTGAGGCCTCGGTGATCGTGCCGCCATGCTAGGACTGCTGTGGGCAGAAATGCAAGTTCCTGCAGAGCAGTACAGTCCGTGCCAGAAGTTATGTTGCTTATCCATGTTATGTAAATCAAAGCTTATAACCTGACGTTAAATTCATCCATTGGTTTTATAAATTACTCTTTTGAAAGCGGAAACCCTCCCAAATTTGGTTTAGGTTAAGAAAATAAATTGGCATCAATGCTGAAATATTGATCATTTAATGAACACAGAATGGTCAGGTTTTAGCAACACAAAAGTTTTGTCACCTGGTCATATAATGCACCCAATCCTAGTTTACATCCTCACCTGTGCTCAGTAAATGATCGATTAATTAGTGGATGTGTATAAAAAGAAACCCAGCACCCCAGACCTTCACTTGAACTGCAACTTGAGCTCTGACAACATGCCAAAAATCCACCCTGCGACCAAATCCTTGATTATCAAGAGGCTGAAGACCAGATCCACTGCAGAGGTGGCTGGCACCTTTGGTATGTCTCAGCGTCAAGTACAAAGAATTAAAAAAAGATTTGAAGAGACTGGAGATGGGTTTGACAAGCCCAGATCCAGCAGACCCCGCAAGACAACTGATCAGGAGAAACGTTTGTTTGTTAGAAAATCCAAAGCAAGCCCCTCTTCCACTGCAGCAGAGCTCCAACAGGCCTGGTCACTTCAAGTCCCTGTGTCAACTAGAACAGTTTGTAGGATTCTGTCTTGAAATGGCCTCCATGGTCGATTCAGTGCCCAGAAGCCAGTACTAAACAAAAGGCAAATAAAAAACCATGTGGCATTTGCAAAGTCCCACAGCCTGCTAAACAGATGGACGCTGGAAAAGTGGCAGAAGGTGGATTTCTCTGATGAATCTTCTGTAGAATTACACCACAGCCGCTGCAAAAACTGCAGGAGACCTACTGGAGCCCATATGGATCCAAAATACACCAAGAAAACAGTTAAATTTGGTGGTGGAAAGATCACGGTCTGGGGTTAAATTCAGTATGGGTGTGCAAAACATTTGCAAGGTGGAAGTCAATATCAATAGCCTAAAATATCAAGAAGTATTAGCTACCTCTTACATTCCAAATCATAAAAGGGGTCAAATTTTGCAGCAGGATGGTGCTCCATCACATACATACATCTCTAGAACAAAGTTCCTCCAGGCAAAAAAGATCAAGGTGTTCAATGACTGGCCAGCCCAGTCACCAGACATGAACATAATTGAGCATGTTTGGGGTAGGATGAAAGAGGAAGCTTGGAAGACAAAACCAAGGAATCTAGATGAACTCTGGGAGGCATGTAAAACTGCATTCTTTGCTATTCCTGATGACTTAATTAAAAAATTGTATGAATCATTGTTGAACCACATGGATGTAGTCCTTCAAGCTCATGGAAGTCACACAAAATATTAAATATGACTCTAATAGCACCATAACTTAATTCACCAATGTTATGCAACATATATTTGTATTTTAAGATAATTATTTGTTTGAATATCACATTACTTTCTGTGGGCGACAAAACTTTTGTCTTGCCAAAATCTGACCATTCTATGTTCATTAAATGATCAATATTTCAGCATTGATGCCAATTTATTTTCTTAACCTAAACCTAATTTGGGAGGGTTTCAGCTTTCAAAAGAGTAATTTATAAACCAATGGATGAATTTAACGTCAGGTTATAAGCTTTGATTTACATAACATGGATAAGCGACATAACTTCTGTCAGGGACTGTACTAGTAGGGCGAAGGTCGGGAATGGGTTAAGTGGGAGAACTTGCACAATTGGTAGCTGACGAAATACATTTTTCCCCACTGTATATGTGCAATAAAATTATTCCGCTTCAAAAATATAGCCTATACCGAAAACCAGAAAACCCTGATATGAATATGTTGCAGAAGAGAAAAATACAAAAATTATTGCTTCTAGAACGCAACACTAGAAAATTAAAAGAAAAAGGTCAGTTGTGAAGGCAAAAACTGTGTATGATGCCATCGAGTTAATGGTATATTATCAGTTTTATTGTAGATATTGATGAAAATACCTATGCTGCTATATATAGTAAGACTGCACATCTAACAAATAGTAACTACTATATAAAACTATATTCTGCCTTTACTTACTTCAAATTTCATATTAAAGTGAACCTGTCAGCAGGATTTGGCGCTGTTAAAATGATTAAAATGAAACCTTAGGTGATGAAATCCATCTTGTGGTTATTGTTTAATCTGTATTTGCAGTTTTCAGTTAATGAGATTCTCATGCTTTGGGTGGGACTGTGGGCAGGGCTTTATATATGTATATATACAGTGTATAGATTTATGTAGTTATTTTTTACATTTTAAAGGAACATGGGACTATGAAAATGTTTGGGCACTTTGCATGGTTAGTACCTAGTAGCACCCCAATTTGAAAGTAACACAGCTTGTAAACACTTTTTGTAGCCAGCCAAGTGTCTTTCAATTCTTGTTTTGAGGGCTTTTCATCCATTCTTCCTTGGAAAATCCTTCCAGTTCTGTGAGATTCCTTGGTCATCTTGAATGCACTGGTATTTTGAGGTCTAGCCGCATATTTTCAATGATGTTCAGATTCAGGGAATTGTGAGTGCCATTGTAAAACCTTCAGCTTGTGCCTTTTGAGGTAGTCTATTGTGAATGCTGATGTGTGTTAGGATCATTATCCATGTAGAAACCATCCTGTTTTCAGCTTCAGGTTTTTTACAGATGTTGTTATGTTTGCATCAAGAATTTATTTAAATTTCATTGAATCCATTATTCCCTCTACCTGTGAAATGTTCTACATGACATTAGCTGCCACACTACCCAAAAATATGATTGATCCACCTCTATGTTTATTGGTTGGCGAGATGTTCTTTTCCTGAAATTCTTTGCCCTTTTTTCCACACATATCTTTAGTTATTGTGGCCAAAGTGTTCTATGCTAACCTCATTGGTCCACAAACTGATGCTGAATTTTATGATGAGGATGCAGGTGAAGTTTTCTTCTGATGACTCTCTCTTGAAAGCCATATTTGTGAATGTGTCTCTGAACAGTAAAACAATGTACACTGCATCTGCTAAATCTTTCTGAAGGTCTTTTGCAATAAAGTGGGGGTTCTGATTTGCTTCTTTGGCAATTCTATGAGCAGCTCTCACTAAAATTTTGCTTGGTATTACAAAAATAATATATTACATATCTTGACCTTTACTGTTCATGTCAACTGCCATTTCTTAATTTCATTTTGATCTGAGGAAAGAGCAACTTGAAAAATCTTTACTATCTTCTTATCCACTTATAGCCTTGTCCTGCTATGTGGGCCTCCAGTATTTCCATTATCGGAGTACTATGCAACTGCTTAGAAGAACCCATGGCTGCTGTTTTTTGGAACAAGGTTAGGAGGCTGTGTTTTAAAAAAAAAAGCTGGGAAATTTGCATTACCTGGCTTCTCCTAACGATGATAGTGAACAAGCCAAAACCCTAACAGGCTAACCTAACGGCTAATTTATGTCTGAAACCTTGGTCAAATTTATCAGAGCACACAAATTTCCAAGGATGTCCAAACTTCTAAATCAGCTTATTTTCATTTTTGCAATTTTTAGAAAAGTGAAAAATTACATTTTTTTTGCCTAAAATACAAAAGAAATGTGCATTCTTTAACTTCAGGCCATTTCATCTTCAACTTGCTTACCTGTTCACAATAACAGTAATTGTGACTTGGGTGCCCAAACTTTTACATGACACTGTAGCCTTTTCTGTATATGACATGCAAAATATGCTGATGTGTCTCCTGTAGAAGTCATATGTAAACATGGCAAGATTCTGGTACTTTTATGAGTTATTCCTCTACAGGTTAACATTCTAGATTTAAACAAGATAATGTGCTAAGTATAAATCTCCAGCTGTGAAGACTTACCTCTGTGCAGTGTTAAAAATTCAATAAAGAAAACACCTGGTGTTTAGTGAAATCCACACTGAGTCATGCTGCTACAACATAGATCCAATAAACCTCACAGGGCTAACTGTACTGTATTTTTATTTATTAAATTAATAAATCTAATTTTACCACTTCAGCCTTTATATCCTGGAAATAATGTTTCCTTGTTTCCCAAGTTGCTTTTGAACTCAATTTTCTGCTCAGGTGATAAATAATTCAATAGGTAGACTGTAAGTTTTAAAGAAGCATTTATTAAAGACCTGGAGAAGGAAAATATCAACTGCTTCAAGAAGATTTAAAATGACTTTTAATTAAAGATTATATTATGGTACTCACCTTCAAAAACATGCAGGTTCTGAGAAAAATTGAGTCAAAGATGTCACAATAAGTGTCTAATGGCTGCTCATCCTTTTACATTGAGTTAATATGTAACTGAAATAAGGCATCCCATGTTTTAGTTATACAAGTAACATAACAAAAAGTAGGAGATACAGAAACCATTGTATTCTGTTGTTTGTTTTCTTTACTATGGGTACTATGGGGAACTATGGGTAAGGGCAGTTGCTGATATTTATCAATGGCGTTTGGGGGCATGGGCAGCTATTTGGGGTTGGTGTGAGACATTAAGTATAGTGTGGCTGACCTCTGAAGGACCAGTACCCCCATTTTATACTTAGGCACTTGCACTTTAAGCTGCCATAAAACTATATTTATACTGACTGCCTACCTACTCCTTAATGTTTCTTTAAGGCCCAGTTTACATATCTGCTTGCTTATCTGTTCCCCGAATTGTTTACCCTTGTGTTTTGGTGTTGTATGGTTATGTATTTTTTGTAAAGGATTTTTCATTAATAAATACTAATTTCTTATTTAAAATTCTTTTCTGGGTTTTGCACTCTGTTTTTGTGCATATTATGCTTTAGTGAGTCTACCAATCTGGGTATTACCCTGGTCCTTTTATGATTTTACAGAGGACCATTTGCAATGTATTTATAATGTATTCTGTTCTAATTTGTATATAAAATATGCTCCGCTAGTCTGGAGGGCCTTGCGGGGTACCTGAATGACTTTGGAGATGTGTTCTTGGAAAAAGAGGCAGAGATACTACCTCCTCATTGTCCCTATGATTGTGCAATTGATCTTATTCCTAGCGTCAAGTTGCCAAAAGCTTGCCTTTACATTTTTTTCGGTGCCTGAATGGACCGCCATGAAAGAATATGTTAACGAAAGTTTACGGAAGGATCATATCAGTCCTTCCTAATTCCTTATAGCTGCTGGATTTTTCTTTATTAAAAAAGATGGGGGTCTCCGTCCTTGCCTTGATTTCCGTGACCTAAACAAGATCACGGTTAAAAATACTTACCCAATTCCACTCATACCCGACTGATATAATCAGCTTCTGGGGGCCAGAGTGTTTTCTAACCTTGATCTTAGAGAGGCTTACAAGGGTGATGAGTGGAAAACGGCATTTTTAACATCTGAGAGGCTCTTTGAAAACCTTGTCATGCCTTCTGAGTTATCCAATGCACCGGCTGTGTTTCAAAATTTTATGAATGATATTTTCTCTGATTTCATTGGAAGATTTGTGATTTACCTTGATGACATTCTAATTCCCCCCCAGACTTGGACACTCACCAGGAACATGTCCATGTTGTGTCACAGAGAATGAAGAAGAAATCTCTGTTTGCTAAATTAGAGAAATGTGTTCTTTCTGTTCAGGAAATCTCTTTCTTTGGGTTTATATTGTCATCAGAAGGGTTTAAGATGAACACTGGGAGGGTGCAGGCGATAATTGATTGGTTTCAAACTAGTGATCTTAAGACATTGCAGCGTTTTCTGGGAATCGCTAACTATTATGGAAAATTTATCAAGAGGCTTTCACATTCTGATCCAACCTGATCTTCAAGAACTGTTCATTTTGGAGGTGGATGCTTCAGAGATCGGAGTGGGGGCAATCTTATCACAGGGGCCCAAAACTCTGACTAACCAGCATCCATGTGCTTTTCTTTCTAAAAAATTTTCAACGGCGGAGATAAATTATGATGTTGGGAATCGGGAGTTATTTGCTGTCAAATTGGCCTTTGAGGAATGAAGGCATTTTTTGGAGGAATGGTTCATCCTGTTACGGTGATCACAGACCACAAGAATTTAGCTTAAATTGAATCAGCTAAAAGGTGAACTCCTAGACATGCCAGATCGTCCTTGTTTTTCTTTCGGTTTCATTTTTCTATTACTTTCAGGCCAGGTCTAAGAATGTGAAAGCTGATGCTTTATTTCATAGTCTATATTCCATTTCTCCTCCAGAACTTCCATCCTCCATTATTCCTCAGAGTATTGTAGTGTCTATGGTAACCTCAGAAATGGAAGAGGAAATTCATAAAGTCCAATCGTTAGCTGCTTCCACTTCCCCAGGGTCCAAATTATTTGTACCTGTGTACCTAAGATTTCGGATGTTACAGGAATTTCATGGTTATGTTTTGATTGGTCATCCTGGGGTTACTGCCACAAGGAAAGTCATTGCTAGACTTTTTTGGTGGCCATCCATGCATAATATTTAAGAGTTTGTATCTGCTTGTGAAGTTTGCGCACGCGCCAAAGTCAGTCATAGCCAGCTGGCTGGAGAATTGGCTCCATTGCCTATTCATGAAAGACCATGGACTCATTTGTCTAAGGATTTCATTACAGATTTGCCTCTGTCTGATGGGAAATCTGCTATCTTGGTGGTTGTTGATCGATTAAGCAAACAAGCTCTTTCTATTACTTTGTCAGAATTACCTAATGCAGATAGACTCTCCAGGTTGTTTATTTCTTATATTAAAAGTTTACATGCGTTCCCTCTGAACACTGTATCTGATTGGGGAGCACAATTTGTTTCTAAGTTTTGGAGAGCTTTTTGCAGTAAACTAGGGATTGACTTGTCTTTTTCATCTGCTTATCGCCCTGAAACCAATGGTCAGACTGAGAAAAAAAATCAATCTTTGAAATAAATTTTAAGCTGGTTTGTGGCAGCTTGGCAGGAGGACTGGTCTTCGTATTTACCTCTTTCTGAGTTTGCCTTTAACAGTTGACTAAATCAATCTACCGGAACCTTATCATTCTTCTGTGTAATTATGGTTTTCATCCTCATTTTGGTGAATTTTCTAGAATTGATTCTAAATGCCCTGGGTTGGATGTCATCGTGCAGAGACTTGAGGATGTCTGGAGGGAAGTTCAAAAGAATATTGGGATAGCTCAGATTCGCCAAAAATGAAAGGCTGTAGACAGTGGCCCGGAGCATGAGGTTGAGAGTGTTCTGGATTAATGGAGGGTCCTTAATTCCCTACAGTATCTCATACACTGGAGGGGATACAGACCTGAGGAAAGGTCCTGGTTCCCTTCTTGAGATGTGAAGGCAAATTAGTTAGTTCGTGCCTTCCATCAATAATTTCCTGGGAAGCCTGGGAGTCTGGTGGCCCCCTAGAAAAGGGGGTACTGTCACGGTTCCACCCCTCAGTGAGTCTGGGATGCAGTATCTGACAGCTTGGCCATCCAATCTGGAATAGGGGTGTGCAGAGCTGTCAGTGTGTTGATTGACAGCTCGACTATCCAATTTGAGACTGTGAGGCATCGGCTGTCCCCATGTGTTCATTATTCCAGTTAATTGCCATGCTTCTTAACTGAGCTGTATTTCCCAGATCTCTGCCAGATGTACATTTAGCCTGTGAGGTTTGTTCTCCTCTGCCTTCAGTTCTGTATGCTTGATCTGTTGCCTGACATTAGTCTTCATTCTGACCATCCGCCTGTTTAACTCCTTCAGCTCTGATCCGTTATCCTCACGGTACTCTGACCTCGGAACTGTACCTGACTACGCTTTTGTCTCTTCCTTCTGTTTATGACATACCCTCCTGGCTTCTGACATTGGACTCCTTGACCACTCTGACTCACGGTTTGGCCATGAGAAGTGTCTAGCATCACACTATGTTTTTGCATCAACCTTCCAAACATAAAGTGGAATATAACTCAGACAAAAATATGTATGTGAATAGGAATGGTAATCTTGAAAACATCATCTTGTCTTGCAAAAAACAAGCCCACATTCAGCACCGTCATGGAAAAATAAAAAGTAGTAGAACTCTATTTATTTTTTTTAATTTTATTTTGTGAAAGCAACAAAACCTAGAAAACCTACAAAAATGTGATATTAATGTAATTGCACTTGTTCGAACAGTAAAGCTGTCATTACTTTTACTGCACGATGTACAGTATAAAAATTAATCAAAAGAAAAAAACAATTCCTGAATTGCTAATTTTTGTTTACTGTACCTCTAAAAATTTAAATTTAAATAAAAATGTACACTCAGCCCACAAAAAACAAGCCCCACACATAGTAACATAGTAACATAGTTTTTAAGGTTGAACGAAGACTTAAAGTCCATCTAGTTCAACCCATAGCCTAACATGTTGATCCAGAGGAAGGCGAAAAAAACAATGTGGCAAACAGTAAGCTTCACATTGGAGAAAAAAATTCCTTCCCGACTCCACATACGGCAATCAGACTAGTTCACTAGATCAACGCCCTATCAAAGAATCTAGTTTAAATAACCTGTAATATTATACTTTTCAAGAAACGCATCCAGGCCCTTCTTAAATTTTAGTAGAAATCGCTTATCACATCATACGGCTGAGAGTTCCATAGTCTCACTGCTCTTAAAGCATATAATCCATGTCTGTGATTATGATTAAACTTCTTTCCTCCAGAGGTAGAGGATGCCTCCTTGTCTCCGTCTCAGGTCTAAGAGTAAAAAGATCATTAGAAAGGTCCTTGCACTGTCCCCCTATATATTTATACATTATAATAAGATCACCCCAAAGCCTTCGTTTTTTAAAAATTAAATAACCCCAAGTGTAATAACCTGTCTTGGTATTGCAGATCCCTCAGTTCTCTAATAACCTTGGTCGCTCTTCTATGCACCCGCTCCAGTTCATCTATGTCTTTCTTATACACCGGAGACCAGAACTGTACACAGTATTCTAAGTGTGGTAGCACCAGTGACTTGTATAGAGGTAAAATTATGTTCTCCTCATGATATAGGAAAGATGTGTATCTTCGTACCGTATTAGCCAGTAGATAGAAAAATATTTAGACTTGAGAGTCCTCAGTAGTGTTGAGCGATACTGCTCGATATCTAAAAATATCGGATCGGAATGGTATCGCCGATATCACTAAATATCGTCGATATCCGATTCCGATACCGGAAGTCCCATGTAAGTCTATGGGAACAAAATATCGCAACTAAAAAAAACCTTTATTTCCTTGTAAACACTAAATATACACACATAGAATACATATATAAATATATATATATATACATGTCATTGTGACATATATAATATACATATATGTATAGTTTATACACTTCTACATAGTAAAATATCCTCTGATTCAATTGCCGGGTAAAGCCGGCTTCTGTGAAAAGACAGAAGCACCCGACATGAAATGACACTTGGTGTACATAGGGTTAACCATGTCTTTTCATGTCGTTTGCAATCTGATTTGCACAAACAATTACATCAGTCTATGTGTGCAAAATTTCACACCTGTAGGGGTTAATTAAAGGTGTAAATTCGTTGTAAAAAAAACTGACTTTTTTGCTACGAATTTACACCTTTAATTAACCCCTACAGGTGTGAAATTTTGCACACTTACACTCATGTAATTGTTTGTGCAAATCAGATATCAAACTACATGAAAAGACATGGTTAACTCTATGTAAACCAAGTGTCATTTCATGTCGGGTTCTGCATTTTCACAAAAGCCGGCAATTGAATTAGCGGCTATTATACTATGTAGAAGTGTATGAACTATAAATATAAATATATATATATGTGTCACAAATTTAATGACATGTATATATATATGAGGTGTAAAATTGCTGAAAAAAAATGCGTGGGCTCCCGCCCTATTTTCGCAACCAGACAGACAAAGCCAGTGAGTGGGGGCAGATAATAATAGCCCAGAGAGGGACCATTATTTTTGGCCCCCCGGCTACTAACATCTGCCCCCAGACACCCCAGAAAGGGCAAATCTCTAATTAGATTTGCCCTTTCTGGCACTTTGCCCGTCTATTCCCATTGCCCTGTAGCGGTGGCGAATGGGTTAATAAGGGGTTAAAATGACCTTGCAATTGAAAGGTCACTTTAAGCCAGGTTAATAATTGAGAGCTGTCAATTAGACAACTATCAATTATTAATCCTATTGTATGAAAGAAAAATCAAACACACACACTTTAATAAAAAAGAAGTTTAATGAAATAATCACACAGTTTTTGACCATATTTTATTTTCCTGCTAAAACCATTTCCTGTAATAAAAATAAAATAATAAAGCAAAATTATTCTTACCAATCCGATGTACAGTCAGGTCCCACGGTGTAATCCTTCAGAAAGGGTTAATGTTTACTGCAGGGACCGCAGCTAATGCTGCAGCCTCACAGTAAACCCCCAAATGAATGAGTTCCTCTCCTGGCTGACAGGAGAGGAAGTGGAAAGCTTAATTGATTGCTTTCCACTTTCACTTCAGGTCAGCCAGGGACACAATCAGTGACGTCAGAGGGAACTGGTTAACAAAAATAGGGGATCCCCTCGAAAAAAATTGGCGTGGGGTCCCCCCTATTTTTGTTAACCAGCCAGATGAAGCAGACCGCTGAGGCCTGGATTTTCAGGCTGTTAAGAAGCCAAGATCCATGGACCTTGCCAGCCTGATAATACCAGGCCACAGCAGTCTGCAAAACCCGCTGTGTACCTTGGTTACCAGCGGATCGCTGGTCTCCCACCTGTCACACGAAGCGATGCGTGCCTGTCAGAGGGAAACCAGCGATCAAAAAAAGGTCCTGACATTTCTGCGACGATCAGCGATACCCGGCAGGGGGCTGATCGTCGCTGAATGTCACACACAGCGATATCGCTGGTGAGCTCGCTGCTGCGTCACAAAACTTGTGACTCAGCAGCGATCTCGGTAGCGATATCGCTATGTGAGACGGGCCCTTAAGCGATGTTACCCGCAGTGTCGCTGTCCCAGATCGCTGCCTGAGCTGCCTGTTTGGCAGCTCAGCAGCGATCATGTAGCGATACACCAGCGATCCTGACAAGTACATATCGCTGTCGGGATCGCTGGTGTATCGTTATGTGACACCCAGCCTTTACTCTCCTGTCAGGCAGGAGAGGAACTCATTCATTTGGGGTTTACTGTGAGGCTGCAGCATTAGCTGCGGTCCCTGCAGTAAACATTAACCCTTTCTGAAGGATTACACCGTGGGACCTGACTGTGCATGGGATAGGTAAGAATAATTTTGCTTTTTTATTTTATTTTTATTACAGGAAATGGTTTTTGCAGTAAAATAAAATATGGTCAAAAACATGTGTCTTTATTTCATTAAAATGATTTTTAATTAAAGTGTGTGTGTTTTATTTTTATTTCATGCAATAGGATTAATAATTGATAGTTGTCTAATTGACAGCTCTCAATTATTAACCTGGCTTAAGGTCACCTTTCAATAGCAAGGTGGCTTTAACCCCATATTAACCCATTCGCCACCGCTACAGGGCAATGGGAATAGACGGGCAAAGTGCCAGAAAGGGCGAATCTAATTATAGATTTGTCTTTCCTGGGGTGTCTGGGGCAGATGTTAGTAGCCGGGGGGGGGGCAAAAATAATGGTCCCTCTCTGGGCTATTATTATCTGCCCCCACTCACTGGCTTTGTCTGTCTGGTTGCGAAAATAGGGCGGGAGCCCACGCATTTTTTTTCAGCAATTTTACACCTCAATATATATATATACATGTCATTGAATTTGTGACACATATATATATATATTTATATTTGTAGTTCATACACTTCTACATAGTATAATAGCCGCTAATTCAATTGCAGGCTTTTGTGAAAATGCAGAAACCGACATGAAATGACACTTGGTGTACATAGGGTTAACCATGTCTTTTCATGTCCTTTGCTATTTAATTTGCACAAACAATTAAATCAGTCTATGTGTGCAAAATTTCACACCTGTAGGGGTTAATTAAAGGTGTAAATTCGTAGCAAAAAAAGTCCGTTTTTTTACAACGAATTTACACCTTTAATTAACCCCTACAGGTGTGAAATTTTGCACACATAGACTGATTTAATTGTTTGTGCAAATTAGATAGCAAAGGACATGAAAAGACATGGTTAACCCTATGTACACCAAGTGTCATTTCATGTCGGGTGCTTCTGTCTTTTCACTGAAGCCGGCTTTACCCAGCAATTGAATCAGAGAGGATATTTTACTATGTAGAAGTGTATAAACTATACATATATGTATATATATATGTCACAATGACATGTATATATATATATATATGTATTCTATGTGTGTATATTTAGTGTTTACAAGGAAAGAATGGGGTTTTTTTTAGTTGCGATATTTTGTTCCATAGACTTACATGGGACTTCCGGTATCGGTATCGGGTATCGCCGATATTTTAGTGATATCGGCGATACCATTCCGATTCCGATACTTTAGGATATCGGAAAGTATCGCTCAACTCTAGTGCAATACCATCAAAAATCGGATTGCACTTGGACCAATGTTATTCAATGGGTGATATCTCATCTGCGATTTTTTTTCAGTTGAAATTGGACAGAGAAATTGTCCGATTTTTACGCACCTGTGTCCTGTGAAAAGCCGGCAATTTATGTGCGGCTACTGTAAAATCACACTGACAGCTTACGAAACAATAGATATATACACATAGAATACATATATATATATATTTATATATATAATATATTGTAAGATAGCGCTTACTGTGTGTGTTGTAAGTCACTCGCTTGGTAACGGAATTAAAGCACACCGGAATGTTTTTCCCCACAGTCTTTCCAGAGCATAAACCGCACCACAAACAGTTCATTAAATACATCCATGGAACATAATAACCACCGACAGTCTGTTCCTGTGCCAGATACTTCTCTGCCGTTATCATAACCCCCTTTCTGGAGTTACCTTCCTGGAGCGCCTGCTCCACACACTGACCTCCTGTAAGTCCTCTCTCCTGGGGAAGCTGTCTTACTGGAATCACCGTCCTTGTGACCAGGGCACTCCAGACAGTCCAGACTCTCAGAAGAACGGTAGCTTCACCCTTGCAGTGCCATCCCAGACTCTGCACATACGCGGTCTCTCCATGTGCTCTTGAGGAAGTCCACTCCTAGGACCTTCCAACACACAAGCCTGTACTGTCTAGCAGGACTTTATAACACAGACCATTCAGGTCCATACACAATGCTCATTTGACCCAAACCCTTGTCACATTAAGTATCTGTAACCACCCCACAAGTGGGCAGTGTATGTGTGGTTAGTCAGTTACGCCCAGCTCTCCGACTAACCCTTTAAGTCCCGCTTACAAAATAAACAAACACTTGTGGAACTACAAGTCCCAGCACACCAACATATCGGATTTGCTACTGGTGAGTTATCAGCCAAAATGTGAACTGCAGCTGAGAGACACGCCAGGGTCTCTGTCTGAATGAAGACTGTGTTAAGCAGCCTGGTTGTGAGAGCTGCGGCCTGTTCAATTTGAACTGTGCCCAGAGTTGAATGCTTCTGTTTGTCACTAGAATCTGCTGAAGCTCGGTCTGAACGGGATATCAAGACTGGTGGGACCATGCCTCGTAAGTGTATGAAGTTTTCTCCCTCTGAAAGGCATGCAATTTGTTTGGTTGAGCCTGCACTGACATGATCATGATTAAATGCACTGGCCATGTGCAGAGAATTACAAGTATTAGTTTTGGCTATGGACAATAGCTGTTACATTTGACCGAGTTGGGATTAGCTCTGCCGTGTATGAGTAGCCAGAGTCTGTGCTGTTTAGTTAGTGCATGGATAAGGCTTGAAATTAATGTTTATGAGTTTGATTTGGTTCTGGGAACCCTGTGTAAAGCAATAAAAACTA
>JARQOD010000002.1:215496453-215523031 GCA_033576555.1 Oophaga sylvatica
AAGTAAAGTTAACCCTTTCAGAAGGATTAATCGAGGGACCTGACTGAACACCGGATAGGTAAGAATAATGTTGTTTATTATTTTTTATTTTTTCAGGTGAACAAGGGTTCAAATGGATTACCTGGAAATACAATTGGTCAAAAAATTTTCTTATTTAATTAAAATGATTTTTAATTAAAGGGGTGTTTTATTTTATTTCATATAATAAGTTAATAATTGAAGTTGTCTAATTGCGCTCTCAATTATTAACCTGGCTTAAAAGTCATCTTTTCAATAGCAAGGTGCCTTTAAACCATTATTAAAATTCGCCCCGTAAGGGCAATGGGAATGATGGGAAAGTGCCGAAAGGGCAAATCTAATTTTTAGATTTGCCTTTTTGGGGGTTGTGGGAGTGTTGTAGCCGGGGGGGCACTAAATAAAGCCCCTCCCTCGGTTGGTGCAAACAATTAAGCTTTCCACCGTAATCGTTTCCCCCGTCTGGGAGAGGAACCATTCATTCGGGAGTTACAGTGAGCAGGCAGATTATTGCATGCTTGGCTGTAGGCAGTTAACCCTTTGTGAAGGATTACAGCGTGGGACCGGGCAGAGCGGGGATAGGTAAAAAAATGTGTTTTATTATTTTTTTTTTTTATTACGGGACCAATGGCTTGCAAGGTTAAATTTAAATAAACGATGGTCAAAAAATGTGTATTTATTTCATTAAAATTATTTACTCTTCTTGTGTTGTTTTTTTTTTTTCCTTCGTGGTTAAAATTGAGATTGTCAAATTGACAATTTCCCAACTATTAACCTGGTTTTAAAAGTCATTTTCAATAACAAGATGGCTTTAACTTTTATTAAAACCCATTCGCCCTGTACGGGAATGCGAATGATCGGCAAAGTGCCAGAAAGGGCGCATTAATTATTGATTTGCCTTTTTGGGGTGGCTGGGGCGAGTTAGTAGCCGGGGGGACAAAATAATGCACCCTCCCCGGCTATTATTATCTGCCCCCACTTGGGGGCTTGTCTGTTGGTTTAGAAAATGCAGGGTAGCCAGATTTTTTTCAATGAATTTACACCCTTTAATTAACCCTACATGTGTGAATTTTAGCACACATACACTATGTAATTTTTAGTGAAAACCATATATAAATCATGAAATGACAGGGATAACTATGTAAACCATGTGCTTTCTTGTGGGTTTGGTTCTGTAATTTCCCCCAAAAGCCGGCAATTGAACAGGGCTTTTTACTATGTAGAAGTGTGGGAACTAAATATTGTTTATATGTCACATGGCATGTATATATATTAATATATATTTATATTATATTATTGTGTGTATATTTGTTTACAAGGAAAAGAAAGGGTTATTTTAATTCGTATTTCTGTCCCTTGACTTGCATTGGTTTCCGATATCGGAATCGGCGATACCCGTTTTCTTTTTGTGTATCGGTCCATCCAACCAATCGATCTTTTAAAATTTCGGGAAGTATGTCAAATAGTTTGTACCCTTGAAAATTTCTGGAAAATGAAGTATTTCTCAGAAAATTATTAAAATTTTGTGTTTGTTACACACATTTGTTTCTTTTGTGGTTTTAGAATAACAAAAAAAACAAAAAAAAAAATGTAAATTTGACTATTTTCCCAAAACTTGAAACTGGGTGGAAAAATTGTTGGCCTTTTAAAATTGTGAGTAAACTTTTTGTTGTAAGCTGTGTGCTTTGTTCAAACTAAAACCCTTTTGGGAAAAACGGTGTGTGCAATAAGAAAACTCGCAGAAACCAGAGAAAAGGAAAAGGGGGTTTTTATCAGTGTTTGTATTGTGTGTCTGTGTGTGTCACATAAGCTGAAGAACAGAAAGAGGAGGGAAAAACTGTTGGGCTTGAAAACCAAAATTGTTAAAAATATTAACATTCTCAAGGTTTACGAGTCCATCTCCAAAGATCTCAATGTTTTTTTTTGTTTTTTTTTTTTTGCAGATTGAACATTTCAAATGTTTTAAAACATGGCATGTGTTAATCTTCTAAAGTGTAAGGCAGAAAAAATTTTTAACAAAAATATGTCCAAATAAAGGGCCTTCTACACAAGATTCGACATGAAAATTCCCTAAAAGTCTAACCACCCTGGGAAATTAAAGAGGGTCCCCCAAAAAAATGAGGAAAAAATATATTTACTAAACAACAATTAAATAGTTTAAAAAGCAAATTACCTCCAGGTAACCAAGGACAAAGACAAATGCCCCAATAGGTACCCCCAAAAATTCAACATGCAGGAGATTTATGTTAAAATGGTATTATCTTGATTTGATGGTCCCCAATAATCAATTAATAGAAAATATGCACTGTCAAAATCCCATATCCCTTGCGTGATGTTATACTGGAAACGATCAAAATAAAGCCCAAAGACCTGCAGGACCTTTTGTTTACGGTTAAGTTGTTTCATATTGTTTTGGGATATGTATAACGTCGGTCTTTATAGCTCTAGTGCATTCACTTTGATCTTATGTGGGGTAACATCATCCTATATTTATATTGAGCTTTTATTTTGATTGTTTCCGGTTATTCATCACGCAAGGGGATTGGGATATTGGCAGTGTTATATTGTCTATAAATTGATGTATTGTGGACCATCAATATGTAAGATAATACCAATATATACGTTCAATTCCTGCATGTTGAATATATTGTGTAGTGTTGGGGGAATTTGATTTTATACACGTCCACTCATTTGATTATACCCTTTTTTTGTCTTTGTTTGCTTGTTGTCCTTAATGGTATTTTGCTTTTTTAGACTATTTTAATTGTTGTTTTATAAAATATATTTTTTATCTTCATTTGTTTGGGATCTCTTCATTGAGTTGGAGAAACAGGTCGGTCAGATTCTATAAGTCGCCGACTATAGCCAAAGTCGGGTTTCGCCAAGCAAAAACCCAACCATAGAGTGAAGTCGGCATGCGTTGGCAAAACGAGCGCCAAAGTCGGTTATCACATAATGCTTGCAGGCGCCTTTTTTCAGCAAATGAGCAAGGAGTACACTGTGGGCAACGAGATGACATGGGCAGCGTCCACACCTCTTGAGAAGGGCATTTGCAGTATTGGGCTTGCTTTGGGGGGCGTCATAGTGTCTATAAAAGCCCTGACCGCCAACCTCCATTTTATTTCTGTGTCTTAACAGTAGGGAGAGGTTGCTGACGCTGTTTATCAATAGGGAGGAGTTAGGGCTGGAAACAGAAGTTTTCTGTGCTTGTGCTGATAGCAATTGTGCTGTACAGTTAGTGTGCGGACAGGGGAGGATTTTCTTGTGTGCAGCAGCGCTGGTTATTAGGTGCCTGATAGCTGTATTTGCTGTGTGTAACTGCTGTGCGGAATGCTTTTTACACAGCACTAATACTTTTATTCTTTTTTTCTGCAGTTACGAGGTTCATTTTTTCCACACCGTATAGAGCTGTACATGCACCACACTTCTGTGTTACCAGCTGGTATCACGGACAAAATAATGTGACTATCTGTGTGTGACTCCGGAAATTATATACAGGATTTAAATTTTCCCTACACTGTATACAGCTGTACGTTCTGATACGTACGTTTTTCAGTTTTTGTATTTGGTCAAATCCATACTGAGTGAGCGTCTGTGTGTGATCGGAAAATATATACGGAGATTTAAATTTTCCCCTTCACTGTATTACAGCTGTACATTCGAGACAGTTTCATATATCTGCTGGTATGTTTGGTACATTTTCCCAAATGTGGAGTGAAGTTTGGTGGGTGGGGGGGCATCTGGTATGATGGGGTTGTGGTGCATCTGTGGGTAGTGCCGAAAGCACAATAACACACTAAGGCAGGGAGGTGTTGAGCCTGCGTCATCGTTCTGGCTCAGAAGGCCTGGAAGGCTCCCTTTTCTGGGAGTAGGTAAACAGCTTTTAAAGCAGGGCATCAGGAACAGGTTTTGGCTTACATTGCTTACATTGCCGAAACAGCTCCAGCTCTATCGCCTCCTTTCTGAAGTTTCAAAAACTGCAGAGCACTGAGTGGTCCGTGCAGGCTCCTGGTCAGGAATGACACCTTTCCTTGTGTCCTTCACCCCAGCAAAGTGAAGGATGCGGCCAGGCACACTTCAGATTACTCCCTGGAGCTCTTTTCACATACCATGCTGGGTTATCAAGTGAAATCCTGAATTCCCAGTCCAGATGAATATGACATGGAGTGCACTGATGCACAGCCACTGCTATATGATTCTGCTGGTACATTCACCCCTTGCAATCTACTGAGCCAATTCTGACCCTGATGAAACTCAGGTGCCCTTACCGCACACTCTACCACCTTACAAGGTGACACAGTGGAAGGTGCAGATGAATTGAAGAGGAGGTGTGGATGACCCAGTTGTTGCCGGATTGGCATCCATTGCGGGAAGAGGGTGCCGCAGGCAATAGCACAGAAGAGGAGGAGGATCCGCAGCAGGCATTGACATGCAGCTGCAGTTATTGGCAGGCCCATAGTAGTCCAAAAATGTTGTTAAAAAAAAAAAAGAGTTGCAGGACGCTTGGCCAGACGGTCAAAATTAGCACAGCGTGCAAGCCCTGAAAATTTATCCTATAGTAGGAAGAGTGCAGTGTGGCACTTTTTTGACCAAAATCTATTGTGATGGCATAGGTTATCTGTAAGAAGTGTGGAAGGACCTTTAGCCGAGGGAAAATCTGATAATTTGAATTACCAGTTGCATGCTTAGCCATTTAAAACACCATGCACTCGCAAGCGTGGACGGATAAAAAACCCTCAGGTAGCACTGTGCACCTGCTCCGACTGATGGTAGCCAGCAATGCTAATCACTTCCCCCACTGTAATCCCACGGTTAGGAAAACCAGCAGTAACAAATGTTGAGGTGTGTCGCAAGGCAAAGCGTCAGGGAATCACATTGTTTTTCCAACGAAATACTGAATCTAGGCGGTCCCATACCATCCCATCACCAACCCCCTCTCAGTCCGCAATGTCCCCGCTAGTTCCCCCATTGCAGCTCTCAAGTCCAGTCACCCTAGCAGACACGCTGAGTAGGACAGAAAGTACTCATCCCTATAATGTACACTGGCTTTGATGGATACATTGCCAAACTGATCTCATGAGAGATGATGCCCTTCCATTTGGTTGAAAGCGCAGCGCTCCGAGAGCTCATGGCTACGCTGTCCACGCTATGACCTACCCAGTCGGCACTTTTTCTAGAAAAGCCATCTCTGCCCCCCTGCATGTGAAAGACCGCATTGTCCATGCACTCAAAAAATCAGTGAGTGGAAAGGTGCACCTCACAACAGATGCATGGGCCAGTAGGCATGGCCAGGGCCGTTAATGTCCATCACTGCTCACTGGGTTAATGTGGTGAATGCAGGGTCCACAGGGGAATTGGCGGTGGGACAGTATGCCTAGCCAATGGTTAGGCAACGTTGGCTGTAGGCGTTCGACCCTCCTCCTCCTCCAAAGCGAAAGCTCGTCGACAGAGCGCAGTCGCATGAGCGCTCCATCTGCAGCTGCCAGTGTTGCACACGGGTGTCCACTATCGAACAGCTAGTGGTAAGCATCAGCAGGCTGTTTTAAAGATGATGTCTTTGGGCCGAAAAACAGACACACCGCGGAGGTACTGGCCGACTACTTGCACCGAGAAAAACTGAGTCATGGCTGGGCAGTCTACATCTTGAGGCATGAAGGTAGTCAGTGATAAGGCTGTATTTTGTGGTGGCCATAGCCTGGCAAAACTCGACACATACCTTGCCGTCTCAAACCTGAACCTGGTGGTGCAGTGCTTCATAAATAATTATCCGGAGTTACCACCTTCTCCAAAGGTGCGAAGACTGTGATCGCACATCCGTGCTTCTGTGACTCAGTCGTTGCAGAGGCTGCAGCGTTCGCTCCACCTCCCCAAGCACCGCCTAATTCATAGACATTGCAACAAGTTGGAACTCCACCATGCCTGGTTGAGAGGTGTGCAAAACAGAGGCAGGCTGTATGCATTTGTGGGAGGATATCGGGAGGCGTTTTGAGGGCAGACATCGAGTTGTCGGGTGTACAGTGGTCAAAGCCGAAAGACCTCTGTAAAGTCCTTCAGTGTTTTGAGGAAGCACACGTGGTAAGAGCAGACGAGCCATCATAAGCATGAGCATCCCATTATGCGTTGCTCATGCAATCTTTGATGCCATTAAGGATCAGGCATCTGCAACGGAGGAGGAGGGGAGAGAAGCCTTGATGACAGTCAGCCATTGTCTGTCAGGGAACTGTCCTGGGCGAGGTGGGAAGAAGATGAAGAGGAGGAGTATTGAGGGGGATGATTATTTTGGGAGGGGATCTTCTCAGGGGGAGGAGAAAATGTTGCTTGCCAAAATCAGGTAAGGGTTTGTGCGTGATGGAGGGATGTGGATTTGGCAGAAAGTGCTCCTCCACCACCATAGCAGTGCGTCATTGACCTGGAAAATAGGCCCACATGTGTGATTATGTCTTGCGGATCCTAAAAGGGACCTCCGATTGCCAAAATTATGAATGATTGACGATATGGTTGGCAGCATCTCGATCCTGCTATAAAGGCAAATTACAGAACATCATGCCTAAGGAGAACCTAGAGCTAATATTGGCGAACAAAAAGCAATTGGTAAACCGTTTGTTAGAGGCATTCCCGAACACAGCAGCGGTGCAGGTTCTACAGAGCGTACTGTGCAACATGGAAGGGTGTTCGTGGTGCAACAGCCAAGGGCTTGAAGACAAGGGTTTCATGACCATGTTGTGGACTGATTTCTCGAGTACCGCTCACACGACTGTTAATACTGAATCGATTGAACAGACAGGAGACAGCAGTTGTCAACTATGGTTCAAAATTACCTTCCTCCCTATCAATGTTTTCCCTCACAGTTCTTTTCCCCTTTGGGACTACTGGGCCTGTTAAAATGGACACCTGGCCTGAATTGCACATATGCCTTACAGGATCTCGCTTGCCCTGTGGTAGTATGCTATCAGAATAAGTCTTTAGTGCTGCTGAATCAATCTGACAGAAGAAGGACCCGGCTGTCGACCCAAAATGTTGGTGATCTCACCTTCATTAAAATTGACCATGCCTGTGTTTCAAGGATTTTGTCCCACCTTCCCTGATGACACATTGATTGCCAGCAAATGGCTCGCTTTGTCCTCCTTTTCCTCCTACTTTCTCCAATTCCTCCATTTGCAGCTGCTGAACGTCCAGCCTACACCTCAAGATATGCAGTTTTTCCACCTCCCTAACTGGAAAAGTACCCTCCATGGCAGGCATCAGCACCTGGCGCACCCGGGCAAGAGTGGGGCCTGAGCAGGTAGGGGGCCCCTCTCCGTCAGGAACCGGTGCACTATAGGGGCCCTGTGCCGGCGCCCACGAGTGGGCCCCGCTTGATCAGGACTCCAGCACTTGCAATATTACCTCTCCTGCTCCACCTGTGTGACGTCTTCGTGTTTCCTGACAGTGACATTCAGGTCAGAGAATGCGATTATGTAGTCTGTGCACCTTTGCCTGAACAGTCACAGTGCAGAGAGCTGGAAGATGGCGATGCTGAGGAGTCCGAGTAGAGCAGTGCCCAGCGAGGAGAGGTATTTCATTTTTTTTTATGTTTGGAGCATATATGGGGAGCATTTACTCTGGAGAATTATATATGGGGCCCATCATACACTTGGCATCATATTGGGCCCATTATATATGGCGCATCATTGGGGCACATTATATATGGAGCATCACATGGAGACCAATTTATATGGAGCATTATATAGGCCCATCTTACACTGGATCATCCATCCATGGGGCACACATTATACTGGTGCCATAATTGGGGGCCCATTATATATGGAGCATTATATAGGACATCTACACTGGAGCATTCATCCATGGGGCACATATCAAATGGAGCATTATATTGGGCCCATTATATTGGCACATCATATGGGGCACATTATAAATGGATCATTATATATGGGGACCATTATATTTGGAGCATTATATGGGGCTTCAATACACTGGAGCATCATTTATGGGGCCCATCATATACTAGAGCATCCTATGGGGTTCATTTTTATAGGGCATCATTAGGGCCCTTTAATATATGGAGTATCATATTGAGCACATATGGGACTATTCTGTATGGAGCATTATATGGAGCCCCATTTCTGTAGGAGCAATATATGGGGCCCATCATATACTGTATGGAGCTTTATATGCGACTCATTATACTTATGAGCAATTGTGGGGCTCATTATACTCTATGGGGACTGTCCTATACTGTATGGCACATTATATGGGGATCATGATAAACTGAGAAATATGTGGAGCTCATATATACTGTAGGGAACATTATATGGGACCAATTATGTTTGGATCAATATATGGGGCTCATTATTTTGTATGGAGCAATATATGTGGCTCATTATACTGTTGAATCATTATTTGGGGCCCATTATTCTGTTGGAGCTTCATATATGGGGACTCATTATTCTCCATGGAGCAATATATCGGGCTCATTTTTCTGTATGGCGCACTATGTTGTGGCCTTTAATACAGTATGGAGGATATACTGTCCGGTTTTTGAGCTATTGTAGAATTTACAATAGATATCACTCATGTAATGTAAGAAGTGAAGTATTTGGCATTGTACTATACCTATATTTCTCTGCCGTATCGGAGCATCTGAATTGTGGTATGTGTTTAAAGGGGCCCATGATACTCTTTCGCCCGGGGCCTTTGAAAAACCTGGAGCACCCCTGCCCCCCCATAACTTTAGCCAAATAAACCCCAGTTTTCAATGCATTACTATTATTATAAAGTAAATTAAGGTTGACAAGCTTAAGTAATAAGAATGATGTCGTTGGCTTGAATGGGCACTGTAGGTGTGTTTACTGTCTCCACTCCTGCCGCGTTTCTTCCCCATTGATTTGCATTGAGATCGTTTCCAGTTTCAGTCGGACCTTCAACTTTTTCTATTTTGGCCGATTTCGTTCGACTCGACTTTTGGGAAAATAGGGTGGTCCCAAAACCCGACTCGACCCTCCCGGAGGGCAAGTCGCTCATCTCTACTCTTCATATTTCCCACGAGTGTGTCTCACCTTTATGGGATTTTTTTGTTGTAGAGAACAATTTATGAAATGTTGCTAGCAGGATAGTCCTGAAATTGGATAAGAACTGTAATCAAGTTTCAAAGAAATTCAAACTGCCCGCATCCTCAGGCTCATCAGTGAATAAACGTATATATTTTCATCCATAGAGTTATTACTACTTTGTGGTACACTTCTGTATTATATACTAATATGAAAAAAGTGTTGAAAATTTTTCTGGATTCAATTTCTTAAATTACTATTTCTTGCTCTATGGTCCAATTCAGTTGCCATAACACTCAAAAAAACGCATTGAAACATTTTTCTGGATCCAATTGCTCACCTAGAGAGTATTGCGTGCTTTGGGTACATTTCGATGTTATATATTGCAAGAAAAATGCCTTTAAACTTTTTTTGATTCAGTAGTTCATCCTACAATATTATGTGCTCTATGAACATTTTTGTCTCATATAATACTCCAAAAAGCATTAAACATTTTTTCTGGATTGAATTTGTCAATCATACACTTTTGCGTGCTTTGTGTTACATTACAGGGTATTAAAACTAAAAAAACAACTCATGCTTTGACTTCTGCAGGTGCCCAATTTTTTTTTTTAAATGAAAAAATAAACTTATTTTCAAGAGACTTAGCAATTACAAAATGTGAAAGGCGTGCACTAAGGGACAGGGAAGTTGAAGTGCTGTCGTTGATGCACGTTGATGCCAAAGAGATGGGGAATGTGCGACTGCACCTGTTGATGGAGCACAAGAAACATACCCATTCATGACACATAGGTTTCTTCCCACTTTGCAAGGAGGCATGGTACAACACTTTGAAGCCAGAGCAGTTTGAATAAATTTGTGTTTGGTTAGCAGATAATGCGAACAGCATGCTTCTCAGGACTATGCAGTCTCTCGTCACAGTCCAATCTCACCCGGTCAGCAGTTTGTATCACCAAATCATTACCCTGATTCTCCTTCTTTCAGCATTTTGAGTCACTGGAAACTAGTGATCCCACACTAGGCCACTTGAAGAGCACTTTACTACATCACATCTTAATTGTGGCCTCTCACCCTGCATGTTCCAAGAGGGACAGGAGGAGATACTTTATAGTGGTGCACAAAAATTAGAGCAGACACAGGAACAAGATTACGGTGGGGAACAGCAAATTTTGGCTGAGAAGGAAGATGGTGATGAGATACAGTTGCCCAAAAAGTAAGGTTTGTTAGGTCCCCCAAGTCAGGAGGCCAGGGTGCAGTGGTGAAGATGAGGTGATTGATGGCGAAGTAATTACCCAACCTGGGAGTCTGGCTGTGCCATCACGCTGGATCCCTGCTCTGACAGGCAGGGTCTCCTGCGTGTCACTTCACTCCCCGCGCTGTGGTCGGTTTTCCCTTCCCAATGTTCTGCATGCGTCCAGCATAGCTTCCAGCCGGGTTTCCAGCCATGTCCCAAGAGCAAACGAGCACGCGCTCCTCTTAAAAGGCCAGCCGTGTACTTGCTATTTCCTCCCCAGCCAATGGATGTGGGGCATTATGTTATTGTTTCTCCCCATGGGGAGGAGCTTGAGCAACCTTCCTGTTCTGCACTCTATGTTGTGTAAAATTGCATACCAGTCCCTGCTGGACTCTGATGCAGGGTCCTGCCTGTTGCACTCTGATACGAAAATCTGCATACTGCACTTGGTACAAATTATGCCTGCTGATCCATCCAGTCTATCCTTCTGGGTCCAGCTGTTGCGCGACCATTGGTCTGTCCTGGAGTGGCACTGGTGTTCATCAGGAGCCAAGTTTAACCTCCACTTCTAGGCTCTAATGAAACAGTACGGGTGCTCGTTTAGTCACACCCCTCAGGCCCTTCACAGTCCGTGGTACAGTGGTTCCACAAACCTGTCCCTGACACTGGTATGCAGAGCAAGGCCAGCAGTGCTGAGGGTGAGGGTTTGGCAGCTGCAAACAGGCACGAAGAATCAGTGGAGTAATCAGAGGGAGAAGGTGTGCAACTGTTCTGCAGAGCATGACACTCTGGATTTCTCTGTCAAATAGTTAGTGATCAAGCACTTGTACCCAGCTCGTGGGCTGAGAACCTGGGTCAGTGATTGGTGCTTACTGGTAACACCACTGCCTCTATCCTTGTGCTTGGTGCTTCTCAATCCTCTGTCCATGGCACTGGCATAGATGCTCCGGTTGTACACATTTCCATGCAATTCTGATACAGCATCATCAGGCACTTCCAAATCCTTATTCTAGCACAGGTTCAGCTTTCCTACCCAGGCCTTGGAATCAATTGTCCAAAAGCTAAGCTAACTTTTCTATGGCAGCAGTCATCCAGCTTTCGTTCCCGAGCCATCACTTTTTCTACCAGTGTGGCATCACTGCCTTGTATCAGAACGTGTCAGGAAACATCACCCATGCACTTTCCAACATAGTTACTGGATTTTCCACTTAGCCCATTTACACCTGCCCAGGCCCACCAATTCCCCTGAATCACCAGGGTGAACATTATGGAGGCTGGAGTTAAGTCCCACCTTAGCACTGCATATGTTCTCCTAACGCCAAGGATTTCTGGCCTTATTCTATCAGGGATTCCTACTTATCATACTTCAATTCCTGCACCCTTCCTGGTCCTCCTCATCCTCCTCTCTGATGTTTTTAATCAGAGTAACATCATCCTCATTATCTGGAAGCCCTGTAACACTGCCTCGTGAAGCAACAACAGGTTCTGCTCAAGTAATTTGTCTAGTAGGCAAAACCACACACGCGGTAGAGTTACTTAGAGGAATAACAATCCAGGACAGTCTGTGGCTTCCCCAATGTAGAACCCCCAACCAGGTACCACATATACCCATGTATAAGCTGAGATTTTCGCCCATTTTTTAGGGCTGAAGTCCCCCTCTCGGCTTATATGCGGGTTCATTATCGGGGGTCGGCGGGGGAGGCAGAGCGGGGGTGTCGGATCATACTCACCCCTCCGCCGGCACGGTCTCTGCAGCCCCCTGCTTCTCCCACGATCTCCAGCTCCTTCCTGCGCAGTCACATGGCACCGCTCATTAAAGTCTGAATATGCCATATTCTGACTTTAATGAGCGGTACCACGTGACGCTGCAGGACTGAAGCGCTGCGGAGAGCGCCGGGAGAAGAGGAGAGGCTGCAGGGACGCACGGCGGAGGGGTGAGTATAGCGTATTTACCTGTCCCCGTCCCACCGCTGCGCTGCTCCCTCGGTCTGATCCTTGGCTGTGAATGATCAGGCAGAGGGCGCGATTGACGTCATAATGCGTGCCCCGCCCCCTGCCAGTCATTCACTGCCGAGGAGTTAGACCGAAGGAGCAGCGCAGCGGTGCAGAGAGGACAGGTAAATATTCAGGTGCCGGGGTCTGAGCGAGCGGTGCCCCGGCACCTGTCCCCCATAGCGCGCCAGTGTCACGCCTGCTCAGGACACCGGCCCCTGGCCCCCAGCGACGAGGTGAGTATGTCATTTTTTTTTTTTTTTTTTTGCGCAGCGCAGCATATGAGGCCTTTATGGGGTATAATTGGACAGCATATGGGGGCATAATCTTGGAGCATATGGGGGCAAAATATGGATATATGGGGGCATAGCTGGGGAAAACATATGGGGCCTATCTGGAGCATATGGGGGTATAAGCTGTGGAACATATGGGGGCATAATATGGAGCAATGGGGGCATATTGTGGAAAGGGGGCATAATCTGGAGCTTGGGGGCAAAGCTGTGGAACATATGGGGCATAATCTGGAGCATATGGAGCATAATTGTGGAGCATATGGGGCATTATCTGTGCAGCAAATGGGGGCATATCTGTGGGGATCATATGGAGGCCTAATTGTGCAGCATAGGGGCATAATTTGTGGAACATATGGGGGCATAACCTGGAGCATATGGGGGCATAATCTCTGAAGTATTGGGCATAATCTGGAGCATATGGAGGCTAATTTGTGGAGCATATTGGGCATAATCTGGCAGATATGGGGGCATAATTGTGGAGCATCATATGGGGGCATATTCATTTTTCACCCTAGGCTTATACGGAGTCAATAAGTTTTCCCAGTTTTTTGTGGGAAAATTAGGGGGTCGGCTTATACACCGGTCGGCTTATACATGGGGTATATACGGTATGTTCATGTTTCATGATGGCAATAACCTGATGGCAGTAACCCAGTGGCAGCTTGAAGCTTAGCAGCTCACACACATAACATGCTTGTGCTCAATTAGTAACTCAGTGTTTTCTGAAAACAAAAAAAGATTTGCCAGATCTTATGGCAAGGTATACAGCGTCCCCTTTCCGCAATTTGGTACAGTTGCCGCTGCTCTGTCAGTGCTGCAGCGCATGCAAGTGCCAGCTCACAGACTAGTGTGTGACATGCCAACACGATTGAATTCTATACTGCACATGCTGGCAGGCTTCTATGCAATTTAATCAGTTACTGCTGATGTTGAACATGAAGGTTTGTATGCAGACCAGGTGGAGATGGAGGTAGACATAAAACAGGGAGAATACTACCCAGCCCAAACCTCATCTCATCTGCTCAGCGCAGATTGGGTAACAATGAGGAGGTGGAGGGTGAGGAAGAGGAGAAGGAACGGGAGTTGGATGATAACGCAAAGGGTTAGCAACCACCAAGCGTCTTCCCATTTCTCCTATATGGATAGGGTGAGGAGGAAAATGAGGAGGAAGAGGATGGAGAGTTGTCTCATGGTGGAGACAGGAAAGTGTTGACTGTAGAGACTTGGGCCAATTGGAGATATATGTATTGCGGCCTTTACTGGTACCCTTGCATTATATTCTCTTGATCAAATAAAAGTAATGGTTGATCACCCCGCTAGACCCAAGCTCAAGGAAAGCTTTGCATCTTTCGTTTCCCGAGGCAAAATTTTCTTTCTAAAATTGTGCTATACCAGAAGGCAGAAGGCCATTTTGAAAAAAAATGTTGAAAAAACTCCCATCAAACAATGCTAATAACATGGGCAAGTCTCCTTGCCAACCAAGGAGGGGGAAGAGATTGAGGACACACACCAGATTTCAGTAGAGGATGTTATACACTGTTAAGTCCTGAGACAATTTTTTGACACCCCCAGCATCCCTTTCCCTGATGCCCGTTATTAAAAGACAAGGATGAAAAGGTTTTAAAGATGGTCAAGCAGCAAAACCAACAAAACCAGCGTACTCCTTAATTCTCTGAAAATTTCGCTAATTGGTCTCCATAGTGTTGAACAATATTGCTCGATATCTAAAAAATATCGTATCGAATTGTATGCCGATAGCCAAAATATCGTCGATAAACCGATTTCGATAACGGAAGTCCCATGTAAGTCTATGGGAACAAAATATCGCAACAAAAAAACCTTTCTTTCGTTGTAAACACAAAATATACACACCCATAGAAAATACATATATATTATATATATATATTATATATTTATACATGTCATTGTGACATATATATACATATATTTATAGTTTATACACTTCTACCAGTAAAATCGACTCTAATTCAATTGCCGGGTAAAGAGTGACTACCCCTAGAAGTCGACGGGCTCGGTGCCGAGTACCCGAAAACCTTGGCTCTGTGCGACTCAACTTGGGCGTCACGAACAGGATTCTGTAGCTCGCTATAAGCGAGTCCTGTGTGCCTGAATTGCACTGGTTTTGTGCTTGAGAATTGCTAAAATCATCAGAGAATGTATTTGCCATTTTTCCGCATATCTGCGTCACGACGAGGCACTGGTGAAGAAGAAGGGCGTGCTCTTCGTGGGTGTCACTCACTCAGTGGCGTGAAAACGATGGCCGCCCACTGTAAATGGTACTGCAATGTAACATCGTGCCCCACAGCTCTGGAGTTCCGCTCTCATCCTCCTCAGTGGGCGGAAACTAACACGAAGGTCCCGCCTCCCTAAAAAGAGGGGCCCTCTCCAGATATGACACATGTGACTTGGCAGAGATGGCTAATGGACACGACGAGCAGAAGTGGGAAGGGATGGAGCAGTCAGAGTTCTCCCCCCACGGAAGCGACCCGATCGCCACAGAATCACCGTTGGGCACCGGCCTGTAAACCCCCTACGCTGCAAGAAGCGGCGGATACCTAAGAGGCTGGCCCGGCACCGGGAGGAGGTCGCCAGGATGGAAGCCAGCTGGCGTGCCCTAAAAATAAACTTGGAGCGGCGCCAATCCCTCTTACCTGAAGTGTCTGTACCGGAAGGTGAGGCACCCGTTCTAGTAGAGGAGTCCTTGCAATGTGATCGGTTGACGTTGTCGCAGTGGAGGCACCCGTTCCTGCAAAAAACCGCAGCACCGTCAGCAGCACCCCAGATCCCGCTGTCTGCCCCCGTCGCTGAGACAGAAGAAGCGACACCCGTCCTCATGGAGGAGGCCGCGCAGGCACCAGAGCACTACCTGCCTGTATCGGAGCCCCGACTGTCATCTGATTTAGAGCCGTCTGCTTCCTCCGCAGGGGAGCGCCGCCAGGACTGGGGGGCGACAGGAGAGCTGCCGCAAACGGATACTGTAAGCTGCAGTGGAGTGGTGGAGACATGGAGTAACTGGTGGAGGAGAATTACAACCGGCGTCAGGAGGAAGAGTGGAGAGTTGGGAGCGGGAAGCAGAGCGACAAAGGGAGCAGCGAGAAACCCTAAAACTTCGCCAATGTCACCTGGAGAAGGAACGGGCAGATAAGGACCGATGAGAAAGGATAAAGGAACCCTGAGTGAGCCGCGGCGTAAGGGTGCAGTACGCAGCTTTAATTGAAAGGTGGTTGGGGCTTCATCAAGGAGCCTGGACTTTATTTAGAAGTCTTTGTGACCCGGTGGGACATGGAGGCTCACTCCCAGAAGGACACCGGGGAGGGACCTGTTGCCAGGAGACTTGGTGACTTACACCGACACTGGGGTTACAATGGGTGGTACGCCCTAAATGTTACCAGGTGCGACCCCTACTCCCCAGTGTGTCAGGAACCTGTGAGACCCTCGAAGCCTTCAACCTCCCACATCCAGGCCTCTGCAAAAGTGCCCACCCACGCCGTAAATCTCCCCAGCCTCCCTCAGTGGTCTCCTCAGCAGCCCCAGCTATGGACATGATAAGTATAGCTGGCCCGTACCCGGCGCCTGTTAGGCACCGTGGGGTTCGTACAGTCCGGGACATAGGGCTCCAGACCGGAGGGAGATGAAAGAGGTGGCCACACAGACCCAGATAGCGGGTCACGACGTCACTGTACAGGCCACACGACGTCATCAGGTCCTGGTGGTCCTTGGTGCCTCGGATGTTTGGCAATCTCAAGAAGAGTACCAGGTGGTACCTGGAAGAGGCCAGCCAAGAAGTCTAAATAACCGGACAGGGTCCCTGTATGTAAATAGTTAACTTGTTTATGTACCCGGACGGGTGAATGTTCCTAAAAAAGTTTTTTATTTTAAAAAAAAAAAAAAACCATGTTTTCATTTTTTTTTATTACTGTCTCATCCTGCGACGCCATCGATCTCCTGTAAAAAAATGAAAAAAAAAAAAAAAAAAGTATTACCACCTGACCGACGCAGTCCATAGTAACGAGTGTCCACGACGATCCAGCTCTGCTACATCAGAATGACAGGCAGAGCCTGTCATCCCGGCGCAGCACAGCTGATTACCTGCTTCCCCGGCGGTGACGTCATCGGACTGGTTTATGGCCGGGATTACCTGCAGTCACTGCAGTTATCGCGAAAAAACTGCATGTGACGCCAGGGAGAAGATAATGGCGGCCATCAAGCAGTCCAGGACGTGACCGCCGGAGATCTTCTGCCAGGTAAGTGCTGCTGACTCCTGACAGACCCGACGACGGACACTCACAGTGACAGTGACAAATCCGATTCCGGTATTCGATAAGACGAAAATATCGAAACGAATTATCGAAAGGCGATAGAGTAATATCGGCCGATAGCCGATATTTGCATTATCGTATCGCTCAACACTAGTCTCCAAGCATGACACCTGGCATCAGATGTCCCTTTATTCCACCTCCTCACTATGCCCCCTATCCTTCAGAGTCCCGCAAGTTTCAGTCCTAGGGCCCTGCTCTTCTCATTTACACCTTCAGCCTCGGACAGCTCATAGAATTCATGGTTTTCAGCTTCACCTCTATTCTGATGACACACAGATCTACATCTCTGGACCAGACATCACTCCCTACTAAACAGAATCCTACAATGTCTGTCCACTATTTCATCCTTCTTCTCCACTAGATTTCTAAAACTTAATATGGACAAAACAGAATTCATCATCTTTCCCCCATCTCACGCAACCCCCCCATGGACCTATCCATTAAAGTAAAAGACTGCCCACTCTTTCCTATCCCACAAGCTCGCTGCCTCGGGGTTAGCTTTGACATGATCTCTCTTTTAAAAACACATATCAAGCCCTTTCCACCTCCTGCGGACTTCAACTCAAAAATGTTTCACGGATTCGTACATTCCTCAACCAAGAATCTGCAAAAACCCTAGTCCATGCCCTCATCATCTACCACCTTGACTACTGCAACCTCCTGCTCTGTGGCCTTCCCTCTAACATTCTCACACCCTCCAATCTATTCTAAACTCTGCTGCCTGACTAATCCACCTGTCCCCGCTATTCCCCGGCCTCTCCCCTCTGTCAATCCCTACACTGGCTCCCCATTACCAAAGACTACAGTTCAAAACCCTAATCATGACATATAAAGCCATCCACAACCTGAGTCCTCCATACATCTGCGACCTAGTCTCCCGGTACTTACCAGCACGCAGCCTCCGATCTCACAAGATCTCCTTCTCTCCTCCCCTCTTATCTCCTCTTCGCACAATCGCATGAAAGATTTCTCCCGTGCATCCCCCTACTCTGGAACTCTCTACCACAACATATCAGACTCTCGCATACCATGGAGACCTTCAAAATATACCTGAACACCTACCTCTTCTGACAAGCCTACAACCTGCAGTAACCACCGATCCACCAAACCGCTGCACGACCAGCTCTACCTCGCCTACTGTATCCTCACCCATCCCTTGTTTATTGTGAGCCCTCACGGGCAGGGTCTTCTCTCATCCTGTACCAGTTGTGACTTGTATTGTTTAAAATTACTGTACTTGTATTTATTATGTATACCCCTCCTCACATGTAAAGCACCATGGAATAAATTGCGCTATAATAATAAATAATAATAATTCCTTGGAGGTGTTGTGCTGCCCTGCCATTAATGTCTTGTCAGAGTGGGTTTTTAGTGCTACGGGGGGGGGGGGTAATAACAGACAGTTGCTTTCTCTTGTTAACAGAAAGTGCTGACAGGCCACTCTGATAACAATGACTAATGCCTGGATTAGACCTGACTTTTCCACACCACCGGATGACAGCAGCACATAAAGTGTTTTAATGTTCAATATTGATGGATGACCCTCTTTATAATTCTTTCCTAAGTAGAAAGCATTTATAAGTGTAAAACCACCACAAATACACTTTATTAATCTTTCCATGAGGCATTCCAGTTGCTGCCTTCAAGTGTGTATGGATGACCTGCTTGTAATCATTGGCAGGCTTTGCACAGTGTGCATAGCTTTTATGAGTGTAGGAGTACCACAACTACACTTTGTTTGCAATATTTTAATGAGCGTGTATTAGCTCATTGGATAAAGTCAAATCAATGATAAAACATAACCTTTACTAATAATATTGTAAAAAAGTGCACGTGCATCATACAAAACAAACACATAAAAGTGCCACACATAGGAGCACACTATTGCACAGTACCCAACCAGCCTATTTCACCAATTACATGGACTTTGCGCGACGGTGCAGTCCTGGATTGAAACAGGAAGTAACCCTTCTCACCCGAAAGTACATGATTATTTGAATTGGGTACCATATGCTACTTATATTAATATTATAATGAGGCACTACAGTTTGTGCCTGCAAGGGTGTATCGATGACCCTGCTTGTAACTTTTGGCAGGATTTGCACTTAGTGCGTAGCCTTTATGAGTCTAGGAGTATCACTACATTACAATTTGGAAAATTACATCCAGCCCATGAATGGCAGTGCTTCCTGGGACTCACATTCAAAGATGATATTTCATATTTTATTTGATAAGTTAAAATAGAGAAGATACAACGCGTTTCGGATACAGAATATATCCTTCTTTATTTAGAATAAAAACACAGTACAAATCCTACTAGTATAAAATTCAATCCAGGAAGTGCTGCCATTCATGGGCTGTATGTGCTTTTCTTGAGTTACTCATCCTGTGTGAGCCTGAATCTGGCTCTTTCACTTGGATCCACCGAGGAAAGCTGCAAGCCTGTCTTTTGAAAAGTAAAAAGTATCCCAGAAGGATCTTTGAGGATACAAAATCTAAAGCCATATTTGTCTTCTATCCGGTGAGTGCATAAAATTGTGCACCCTTTAAAGACAATAATATTGTGTTTACGTACAAAGGGTGCCGCGATTTGTCTGTTCTCTCCCAAACAAGGTTTTTTGTACATTACAATTTTAACAAAATGTGTATAAGGCCCTCCTTTATGTCTAATACAGGGTGTATCTGAGTACGTCTGAATCCTAATTGTTCCCATTTCTTGCTTCCTCTATAAATTACACTGACATTTGTTTCTTAACATTTTTTTTCCTGTAAACTCCAATTTATCGTCGATTTAATATTTTGTATTGTCAGTCCTTAAAGGGAATCTGTCACCCTAAATTGGCGGGATATTTAAATGATGGCAGTCAGGTCAGATGGGCGATGTTTTGGGTTCTTGCCTTAACATGTTGTTTGCCGCTGTCTCCATTATTTCTGGGAATTGTAGTCGTTGCCCTCCATATAACGCGCTGCGCATTGCAATCTTGAATTGCGCACGCGCAGTATGCTTTGCCCGCAGATTGCAATGCGCAGGCGCATTATATGGAGGGCAACGACTACAATTCCAGAAATAATGGAGACAGCGGCGAACAACATGTTAAGGCAAGTACCCAAAACACCGCCCATCTGACCTGACTGCCATCATTTAAATATCCGCCAATTTAGGGTGACAGATTCCCTTTAAAGTGGAGTAAAAGTGTGACATCATGGTTCCCAGCAGTGATCTGGGAGTCAGAAATGCTTCCAGAGGTCTTCACCATGCTGTTCTCTTCTAGTCAGCACTTTTTCCATCTATTTCAACATTTTCACTGCCCTCCCCAGACCTCCTTGTTGGGACTGCCGGAAAAATGCTTGGATTTCCATTAACTGCCATTATTCTTGTTGCTTGAAACGAGCATCTAAGCGTTTGGAATTGCTCATTTCGAGTAAAAAAACATCCGAGCATTTTAGTGCTTGCTCACATCTTATAATTAGTTAATGTCTCATACATTTTTCCAGTTAGAACTATGCTCTTTCTATTCTATATGGCTACTAAATAAATGGAACTGTGGATGTACAGTTTTCAGATTCCATCTCATTGATTTGTTAATAGTTGCTTCAAACAAGTTCATTTGGTTAGTAGGTTCTTGGGTGTGAGCATAATAAAAATTATTCATGGTCTGCTGAGCTATTCTAATAGTTAATTATATTGACAGGTCTTATAACAGATGATTGCACAAACACAAATGATTTGGCTGTCTATGATTTAAAACCTGTATTGCAAATGAAATCATGTTTGCTGTTTGGACCTATTTTTCCTTTGATAATTAGCATTCATGATTCAGACGCTGCCAACCAAGCATATTCATAAAAATCTATAATTTATTTTCACGTAACTCACCGCTTTTCTAATAATTACATCAGCTACTGACAATATTTATTGAAAAGAAGAGAACCATTGCTTTAAGAGTTAACAAAATTAAAGAGTTGATCAAATCAACGCATAAGGCGAAAAAGTATTTCGCCTACTTAAACAGCCCTTACAGGTTTAAAAAGTAAAAAAAAGTATACGTAACGCAAAATGAGTCTGTTGACCAGCCAAGATACCGTATTTTGTTAATTATGTATTTCTAGTAGAAGAATATAATTTATTTTTTAACAATGTATTGAAATTTTTACTTTCAGGCTCCATATCTCACCATCCACAACTACTTCAAATATCAGACTACCATCATTTTTTAGACAATCACTTTGGCTATCTTGTACATAAATTTTACTTTCAACTATTTGGCATATGATTGGTTATTTAGATTCATGTCATGTCACTGCATTGTTACTGTTTTGCACTAGATCAGGGGTCAGCCACCTTTTTGGCTGAGAGAGCCATGAACGACACATATTTTAAAATGTAGATCCGTGAGAGCCATACAATATGTTTAAAACTAAATATAATTAATTGTGTGCATTTTATGTAAGACCAACACTTTTTAAGTACAATAAGGCTCTGAATTCTTGTTAATAACATTGTTATGCTGTAGCTAACCAATGATAAAGAACCTCTTTACCCTTAATGTGACTTCTGGTGCTGCATGGTTTTGCTGATGGCTTTGTAGTCTGGTTGATACGTGATGAGGTTAAGCTTCACGAAGGCATTGAGACTTCCATCCGTTAAACGTGATCATAGGTTGGTCTTAATATTCTTTAGACGTGAGAAAGACTGCTCAGAAGCATACAGTACAGACCAAAAGTTTGGACACACCTTCTCATTCAAAGATTTTTCTGTATTTTCATGGCTATGAAAATTGTAGAATCACACTGAAGGCATCAAAACTATGAATTAACACATGTGGAATTATACATTACACTTTACAAAAAAGTGTGAAACAACTGAAAATATGTCTTATATTCTAGGTTCTTCAAAGTAGCCACCTTTTGCTTTGATTACTGCTTTGCATGCAGAAAAGGTGAACAGATGGATTCTACATGCCTGGTTCCCACCGTGAAGCATGGAGGAAGTGGTGTGATGGTGTGGGGGTGCTTTGCTGGTGACACTGTTGGGGATTTATTAAAAATTGAAGGCATAGTGAACCAGAATGGCTACTACAGCATCTTGCAGCAGCATGCTATTCCATCTGGTTTGGGTTTAGTTGGACCATCATTTATTTTTCAACAGAACAATGACCCCAAACACACCTCCAGACTGTGTAAGGGCTATTTGACCAAGAAGGAGAGTGATGGGGTGCTACGCCAGATGACTGGCCTCCAAAGTCACCAGACCTGAACCCAATCGAGATGGTTTGGCATGAGCTGGACCGCTCACCGCTTCAATTTTTAATAAATCCCGAACAGTGTCACCAGAAAAGCACCCCCACACCATCACACCACCTACTCCATGCTTCACGGTGGGAACTAGGCATGTAGAGTCCAGCCGTTCACCCTTTCTGCGTGCAAAGCATTAATCAAGGCAAAAGGTGGCTACTTTGAAGAACCTAGAATATAAGACATTTTTTCAGTTGTTTCACACTTTTTTGTAAAGTGTAATGTATAATTCCACATGTGTTAATTGATAGTTTTGATGCCTTCTATGTGATTCTACGATTTTCATAGTCATGAAAATGCAGAAAAATCTTTGAATGAGAAGGTGTGTCCAAACTTTTGGTCTGTACTGTACGTAGAGCCAAACATTTTCAGTACAGCAATACTCAATGCTGCAGTGTGTGGTATGTGATGGGAAGCGCGTTTCAAGTTTTGACAATCAGCTGGTCTGCGGGTTGAAGTTTTTTCGTTTCTCCCCACTTGTGTTTGCTCGCCAACTTTGCTTGCTGTCATGCAAGTCTTTCTAAATCTTCATTCAGTGACTTCAACTTATTCACCCACATGTCTGAGACCTTCAGGTCAGCATCTTGTAGCTCAAAATCTCTGATGGAGACACCGGGCATGTAACTTAGGTTGTCGCTGTCCACTTCACACTCATGTGGATGGGTGAGGAAGTTAAAAAGTCGAGTGCGCTCACAAAATTCTCAAAAGCGCGCTTTGAATGACTGCAGGAGATTAGATGGAAAGTCTGTTAGCTGCTAAAGATCAAGATGTTGAGCAGGGTCACTTGCTGTGCATAAATCTGTAAAATCTCAAAGTTTTTCAAAGTGTAGTAAACAACCTGTTTCAATGTCAGTGATGAAGAGTTCTAGCTTGTTTTCAAATGCAAACACTGCTTGTTGAAGGGATAAGACTGTATTTCCAACGCCTTGCATTTTCACATTGAGCTGGTTCTGATGTTCATTCATGTCCATGAGAAAGTAGAACTTCAGGAGCCACTCAGTGTTAGGTAGCTCAGGATGTTCAACGTTTTTCATTTCAAGAAAATCCGGATTTCGCTCAGACAAGCCACGAAACGGCTGAGCACCTTCAATCTTGACAACCAACGCACATTGCTGTGCAGTAGCAGACCATGATAATTATTCCCTGCTTCATCCAGCAGTGTTTTAACTGGCGATCATTTAAAGCTCAGGCAACAATAAAGTTGACCACCTGAATGACCATCGACATCACCTCACCAAGCTGCTCACCACACATCTGAGCACAAAGTGCCTCCTGATGTAGGATGCAGTGAAAACTTAGGATAGGTCTCTTTTCATGTTCACGAAGAAGCGCTAAGAATCGTTTGGTTTTCCCCACCATGCACGGAACACCATCAGTACACATTGAAATAAGCTTATCCATTGGTAGATTTTTTTCTTTAGTGAGCTCAGTGAAAGACTTGAATAAATCTTTCCTCTTGTTGTCCTTTTCAAAGGCAAAACAGCAAGACTTTCCTCATGTAGTGTGTCACCGACAGCCTACCTTGCAATTACGCTGAACTGGGATAAATGGCTTACGTCTGTTGACTCATCCAAAGCAAGAGAAATGAATGGTGCTGCATTTATGTCCTTCACTTGTGTTGCCTCAATTTGATTTGCCATCATGATGGTACGATCGTGAACAGATTTTGCCGACAGATGCATGTCTTTTATTCGTTTGATTATCTTGTCTTTATCCGAAACGTCGTCAAAAAGTTCATTGGCGACATCAAGCATGAATGTTTTGGCATACTCCCAATCTGTGAATGGCTTTCCATTTCTCACATTTGCTAAAGCACCAGCAAAGCTAGCCAAATTCCAGTCACCTTGTTGGGTCCAAACACGGAGATGCTGCTGACTAGCTTGCGCTCTGCACTGTAGCTCTTAACATGCTTTCTTCCTGCTGTCCCCCGCAGGATATTTGCGATGCAAATATAGTATGACCGTTTTCATCGATGCAATTTTATAATTTCATATCAGACACACTGCAGAACCTGCTCTCTCCACAAAGGCGAATTCCTCTGTCCATTCCTGCTGAAAAGTACGATACTCCTTATCTTTTTATCTTTGATCCATCTTCTTCAATAAAAGGGTTTCTGCAATTAGCTAGCTGTCGACTTGATTAAAAGGAGGGAAGATTATTTCCTGACTTCACAACGACCTTCTGATCCCCACCACAGGAAGCCGTCACCCGGGATATGTCGCCTGCTCTACTGACAGCTAGAGCTGCGCTTGAGCAAGTGGAGCTCAGTTGCTGCTAGGCTGGGGTGAGGAGAATGCCAGCTGACAGCGCGGGAATGCCCTATACCTGCTGGTGAGCCGTCTCCAGTCTGCGCTTAATGATTCTGCTCCCATTCGTGCTCAAGGAACACATGCGGAATCACCGTTCATACAAAAGGGGGCATCGCTTTGGGTGGCGCTGCGTCCAAAGTCTGTCAACACACCACGTGGAAACATACCCTTATATATTTTCTAATTGCTAGGTCTCTGGAAACCAAGTTTCCTTGTTTAAACCCTTAACGACCAGGGGTATTTTTGGTTTTGAACTTTCATTTTTTGCTCCCCTTCTTCCCAGAGCCATAACTTTTTTTTTTTTTTCAAAATGACCATGTGAGGGCTTGTTTTTTGCAGGACGAATTGTACTTTTGAACGACACCATTGGTTTTACCATGTCATGTAATAATAAACGGGAAAAAAATTCCAAGTGCAGTGAAGTTGCAAAAAAAGTGCAATCCCACACTTGATTTTTGTTTGGCTTTTTTACTAGGTTTACCAAATCTAAAGCTGACCTGCCATTATGATTATCTAGGTCATTATGAGTACATAGACACCAAACATGTCTAGGTTCTTTCTTACCTAAGTGATGAAAAAAAATTTCAAAGTTTGTAATAAACTAAAAAAAAATAAGAGAAGTTGCCATTTTCCGAGACCCATAGCGTCTCAATTTTTCGCGATCTGGGGTTGGGTGAGGGCTTTTTTTTTTGCGCTCCGATCTTACTTTTCTATTGATACCATTTTGGTGTAGATACATGATACGATCTTTGATCACCCGTTATTGCATTTTATTTCAGCGTTACTGCGATCAAAAAAACATAATTCTGGCTTTTTAATTTTTTGTTTTTCTCACTACGCCGTTTACCAATTGGATTAATTATTTTTATATACTGAGAGATCTGGTGATTATGGATGCAGTGGTACCAAATATGTGCATATTTGATATTTTTATTGTTTTATTTTGAATAGGGAAAAGGGGGGGTGATTTGAACGTTTAAATTTTTTTATTTTTTTATATATTTTTTTTTTTATTATTATAGATTTTTATAGAGCCATTTATTCCATGGCGCTTTACATGTGAAGAGGGGCAAATATACACAAGTACAGTAGACATGAGCAATACAAGGCACACACAAGTACAGAAGGATAGAGGACCCTGCTGGTCGTGCGGTGGTTCAGTAGACTGATGATCACTGCAGGTTGTAGGCTTGTCGGAAGAGGTGGGTCTTCAGGTTCTTTTTGAAGGTTTCCATGGTAGGCGCAAGTCTGATGTGTTGGTGTTGGTTTAAAAACTTTTTTTTTACTTTTAACTTGCTTCAATAGTCTCTATGGTAGACTAGAAGCTGCACTTCTCCGATCGCCTCTGCTACATAGAGCAGGGTTGCAACCCTGCTCTATGTAGCAGATTTACTCACTTGCTATGAGCGACAACCACCAGGCGGCGCTCATAGCGATCCAGTAATGACAACCACAGGGGTCTCCTGCTGACCACTGGTTGTCATGCCAACTCATCGGCGACCCGCAGTCATGTCACACGGGTGCGGATGGGAGGAGGTAATGATGCGCTTCCTGCACGTGCATGTTAAATGCCGCTGTCAGAGTTTGACAGCAGCATTTAACATGTTAACAGCTGAGGGTGAATCGTGATTCCACCCATGCAGAGGCATAGCTAGGGGTTCAGCTGGGGGGGTGAAACATCTGAGTTGGCCCCTAACCCTTGATTACAACTACAGTGGCACACCCCAGTCGTGGGTATAACAGAACCTCAGCAGATGATCCTGCTGTAACCAAAAAACATCTCCACAAAGACCAACCAGATATCACCGACATATATTTACAGGCCCCCACAGTAGTCCCCACACTGTATAATGACCCCCACAGTAGCTCCGACACTGTGTATAAGCCCTACACTGTATGATGGCCCGACAGCAGCCTTCAAACTGTATAACGGCCCTTGCATTATCTCCCACACTGTATAATGCCCCAAATTATCTCCTACACAGTATAATGATCCCTGCATTAGCTCCGCATTGTATAATGATCTCTGCACTAGTTTCCGTGCCTGAATTCT
>JARQOD010000002.1:215523131-215600893 GCA_033576555.1 Oophaga sylvatica
AGTCCTGTAATTTTAGGGGAAAAAAAAAAAGCAATAAAAAAAAAAATTTTTTTCTTGAAAAAAACAAAATATTTCCCCTTAGAATACTAATTATATAATTATTATAATAAATATATTTTTTTATTTTAAAAATATAAAACATGTCTTTTTGGGGCATTTTTTTAAAATTTTTTTTGTTTAAAATTTACAAGAAAAAAGATTGATTCAATTCCCCGGGAAAAATGAACCCCCAAAAAGGGCGAGGGCTGGGGGGGATACCCCCAAAACCTTTGGGTTTGCGATAAATTGGGCGTCCAACGGATTCGAGTCGCTTAAACGAGTCCTGGTGCTAAAATTTAAGGGGTTTTGTTTTAGAATTGTAAAATATCAGAAAATTTATTTGCCTTTTTTGCCAAATTTTGCGTCGACGAGGCATGGTGAAGAAAAAGGGGGTTTTCTCTTCGGGGGGACCCCTACCCGTGGGGGGGGAAAAAGATGGCCGCCCCCTCAAAATGGTCTTTAAGTTTATCGTCCCCCAAGTCTTGTGTTCCCCCTTCACCCCCTCAGTGTGCGGAAACTAACAGGGCCCCCCTCCCCAAAAAAGGGGCCCCCCCCAGTGCTAATGACCAAAGTACTTTTGGGAGAGATGGGAAAGGGGGGAAAAGCAAAAAGGGAAGGGATGGAGCCCTCGAGCTCCCCCCCCTGAAGGACCCGATCGCACGGCCCCCTTTGGGGGCCCCCGGGAAAAAACCCCAGTGCGAAAGGGGGGATCCCCAAGAGGTGGCCCCCGGGGGAGTGCCAGGAGGGGAAACCCCGCTGGCGTGCCTAAAACAAACTGGGCGGCGCCAACCCCCTTTCCCCGAAGTGGGTTTTCCGGAAGGTGGGGCCCCCCCTTCTATAAGGGGGTCCGTGCGGGACCCCCCCCCTTGCAATGTGACCCCGGGTTTGGGTTTTGGGAGTGGAGGGGGCCCCCTTTTTTCCCCCCCAAAAAAAGCTTTCACCCCGGGGGGGACCCCCGACCCGTGTTTCCCCCCGCTGAACAAAAAAAAGCGACACCTGCCTATGGGGGTTCGGCGGCCAGGGGGCTTTCCCCCCTTTTTGGAAACCCCGATTTTCCTCTGTTCCAAGCGGGGCTTTCCCCCCGGTGACCCCGGCCCCCGGGTTGGGGGGCCCCCGGGGGGCTGCGAAACCGGGCCCCTTTAAACGCATTTTTTTTGGGGGGGGGACATGGGATGCTGGTGGAGGAGAAATTTCAAAGGGGTCATGGGAAGGTGGGGTTTTTGGGGAAAAAAAGCCGAGGGACAAAAGGGGGCAGCGGTCCAGAAGCTTCGGGAAAAAAAATCGAGAAGGACCGGGAGTAAGGGGGGGATGAGAAAAGAAAAAGGGCGGTGGGGGGGGGCGGGGTAAGGGGGCAGTACGGGGCTTTAAAAATTTTTAAAATGGGGTTTGGGGGGGTTTCCCGGACCTGGCCCTTTTTTTAGAAGTTTTGTGACCCCGGGGGGGGTGGGGATCACTCCCAAAGGGCACCCGGGGGGGGGGCGTTTCCCGGGCTTGGTAACTTACATCGACACTGGGGGTTTAAAAAAAATGGTATGCCCCAAATGTAATGGACCCCCCTTTCCCCCCCGTGTCCCGGGAACCCCCGAACCCCGGGGCCCCTTTTTCCCCCCTCCAGGTTCCCCCAAATGCCCCCCCCGCCCTAATTCCCCCCTCGTGGGCTCCTCGGCCCCCCCCCGGAATGTAATATAGCTGGCCGTACCCGGGCCTGTTAGGGCCCCCCCGGGGGTTTTTGTCCGGGGGAAAGGGTTTTTTGCCCCCGGGGGGAGAGGGAAAAAGGGGGGCCCACGAAAAGATAGGGGTCACGACTCGACTGTAAGGGGCCCCACGCGTCATAGGTCTGGGGGCCCCTTTGGGGTTTTTGGATGTTTGGGGAAATAAAAAGAAAGGGTTTGGGCGGGGGAAAACCCCCCCCAAAAAATATAAATCCCCCGGGCGGGGCCCCCTTTTGTAAAATTTTAAATTTTTTGATGTCCCCGGGGGGTGAAAGTTTAAAAAAGTTTTTTTTTTATAAAAAAAAACAAATTTTCCTTTTTTTTAATTTCAGTTACCCCGCGACGCCACGATCTTGTAAAAAAAAAAAAAAAAAAAAACAGCGATACCCCTGCCGACCCAGTCATTAAGAGTGCCCCACGCCCAGCTCGCACTAAGGGAAAGAATCAGAGGGGGAGGCAGGGAGACCTGTCATCCCCCGGGGGAGCACACTATTACCTGCCCTTTCCCCGGGGGGGGGGGACGTTTATCGGCTGGTTTTCGGGGGATTACCCCCCCGTCCGCGTTTTCGCAAAAAAAATGATGTGACCGCCAAAAAGTAAGGCGGCATCAAGCGCCAGGGTAACCCCCGGGGGTTTCTGCCGGGAAAATGGGGTGACTCAAAACGGGCCCGACAAAGGAAAAAAAAGTGCAGTGCAATCCGATTCCCCGGGGGCCGATATGACGAAAATATGGGGGACTGGGGAAACGAAAGCGATACAGCAAACGGCGTTTTCCCCCATTTGCAGTATCGTTCGTAAAAAACTAAAAGTCCCCTTTCCATCCTTTTCTAATTATTTGGGGGCCCCAAAGTTTGCCCCAAATATTTTTTTTGTGCAGTTTTTTTTTGCTAACGCCATTACTGTTTGGGGGTTTTTTTGTTTTTTGGGGGGTCTGCCCGGGGGGGATAGCTTTCCATTTCTATTTTAGGTGTAGGTTTTGTTTTCGGTTGAGAAAGGGGTCTTTGGAAAAGTGGAAACCCCCCCGGGGGCCCCTTTGTTGGGGGGTTGTTTAGGTTACTGCAATCTCATAAAATTTAACTGCCTGGGTTTTCCCCTTTTTTTCCTGCACTCTTCCCGTTACGAAAAAAAAAGGGGGGGTTTACAGGGGGGGAAAGAAACTCTCGTCCCTTTTCTTTTGGCTGATGTTTTTTGGCCCTTTTTTAAGGGGGTTTTGTATACAACTTGATGAGAGGGTCTAAAAACCCAAAAAGGGGGTAGGAGGCAGCTCTTTGGGGTTGGCCCTCAATGGGCTATGGCAGAAGGGTTTTGGGGCTGTGTCTGACGGGGGGGTTTTGAGGCTGGAGGCGTATCGGGAGAAGGTGTACCCCAGGAATTGGGGGGGGCCGTAGGGGGGAAAACCCCCGGGAGGGGCTACCTCCCCTTTGTGAAGGAGGAACAGGGGGAAAACCCCCCCAGACCCCAAAAAAAGTTTCCAAAGGGCCCCAAAAATTTGGAAGGGTGTTGCAAAACTTTTAGAAACGCTCGTGGGGGGTCTGGTTTGAATTTCCCGGGGGGTTTGCTCACGTCAACCCGTGCAGGTTTACTTGGCATTTCCCAGAACACCAGGGGGGAAAATTTTCCCCCCACGGGCACTTTTGCTTTCACAATGAAAGCAGGTTCAACGGGGAAAAGTAAAAATGACAGATTTGGGGGACCCCCCGTGGAGAGTAAAATCTCCCCCCCCTCATATCCTTCGCTTCCCCTTTTTGGCAGTGGGTGGGGGGGTTTGGGGTGGATTTTTTTGGGGGTCCCCAGCCCTTGTTCGTAGAGGCCCCCGGGACTGCAGGGGGTTTACGAGAAAACCCTAAACCCCCCTTAAAAAACCAATGCGGTTTTTTTTGGGCCCCCCGGGGTTCCCCTCTAATGAGGCAACCCAAAACCTATGTGGGGGGGGTTTCGGGGGGGTTCCCAAAAAAGGGGCATTAAACTTAATGGGGCCTGTTCCAAACCCCGAATTTTTTGGCCCAATTTGGGAAAACATTGTCCCCCCACCCCCACTAAGGTGCACCACAAGCCCAGGATTTGGCAATGTTTTTTTTAGGTTGAGAGGAGATCACTCAGGGAACATCCCCCCTACGGGAAAGCATCCCCCGGCATTTTTACAGTAGGGGGTTTTCAGGCACATGGAGGCCCCCCACACTATGACCCATATTTTTTTGTTTTAATGCATTACATTCCTTTTAAATTTTTTGGGTGTGACTCACAGAAAGGGGGGGAGCAGTGCGAGGGGTGTTTTTGGGGGGGGGGGTTTTTCTCGAAAGGGGGGGGAAGGGGGGAAACAGGGAACCGCAGGTGTGGTAGGGGGGGGGGCCAATTTTTTTGGGGGGCGATAGGGAAATCTGTCAAAAAAACGGGGTGTCGAAAGTTTTGTCCCCCAATGGGCTGAGTCCGAACATCGTGTCGGGGAAAATTTGGGAGGGGTGGGGGGGGCCCCCGGGGCATGGTGACTTGGCAAAATAAAAAAGTTAGGGGGGAGGTAAAAACCCTTTTAAAAATGATTTAAAAAATTGGTGCAAACTTAAAGCAACCCCCCCAAAGTGGTATTTTCAAAAAACCCCGGGACCACGTGACACCAGAGAGGGGGGAATTAGGGGGGTTTAAAAAAGGGGGTAAAAATTTGGGTTTTTAGGAAGGGGGGGGTTTGGGTTTGGGAAGGGGAAATTTTCATTTGGGGTACAGGTTTATGCTGGGGGTGGGTGCCCCCCAAATGGGGGGGTGACTGTCGGGGGGAAAAAAGGTAAAGTTGGGGGGTTTTAAAAAAAGGGGAGGGGGGGGGAGGGTTTTCATTTTATAAGAGGGGAAGGCGAAAAAATAGATGGGCAAAAAAAAAATTTTGGGGGGGGGGGGGGCCCATGGGGGGTGGGTTAAATTTTTAAAATAATTTAAAAAGAATAGAGGTTCAGGAGACCCATAAGTTTTGTTATAAGCTAAAAGGGCCTAAAAAAAATGGGGAATTGGGAATTTAAAAATTTTTTTGGGAAAAAAATTTGGGACATGGGGGGTATCTAGATTGGTGGTGGGGGCACGACTGGGCGGTTTTAAATTTACGGGGTATTTTTTTAAAAAATGCCCGAAAAATAAGCGGGGTGGGGGTGTTTTTTATATGTAAAACCCCTTTTTAAAAACCCATCCTGTGTGAATCTGGAATCAAATGAAGATGTGGTTTTTTGGGGGTGGAGTTAGGGGGGGGGGAAAAAAAAAAAAATTATGATGGGGGTTTTTTAAAAATTCCCCTAAAATAATGGAGCAACAAAACCCCCCGAAAAAAAAAATTGGACCGAAAAAAAGGGGAAAGCTTTTATTAGGGGGGTTAACCCCTGAAAATTTTTTGGGGAAAAAAAACCCCTTTTTTTTCCCCAAAAAAAGGGGTAAATTTTTTTGGGGCAACTATAGAAAAAATTTTACTTTAAAACTTTTTCACCCCCAACAAGGGGGGGGGCATTTAAATTTTTTAAAATTTCCCCAACAAAAAACGCATTAAAAAAAAGGGGTTTTGGGGGCTTTGGGGGTAATAGTGATCACAAAATAAAAATTTTTTCATGTACCTTTTTAAATAAAAATTGTAGTGGGAGGGGTTAAAAAGGGGGCCCACTTTTTTAGGAAAAAAAATTTTTCCAAGGATGGAGATGATTTTGGGTTTTCAATAAACTGGGCTATTGAGAAAAAAAAATAAAAAAAAAGGGGAGACTTTATTGTACCAAAAATAGGACCTGTGCACATATAACCGGGGAAAAAAACTGAAAAAATTTTGGGAAAAAAACCCACTATGGCAAATAGAAAAAAAGGGGGGGCCAATGGGACAAAAAAAAGCTTGGGGGGAAAAAATTAAAGCATGGGTATGAAATTTTTTAAATAAAACAAAAAAATGATTTTTGTAAAAAGAAATCACCCCAAAAAATTTTTGGAGGGGGGGCCCCATTCCGGGAAAAAAAAATAACCCAAAAAATATTCTTTAACAAAAATAGCAAGAAACAAAAAAATGATATTTTTGGGCCCCCTTAAAAATTTTTGGGTGAAATGGTGGATAGGTGGGGAAAAACCCCCCAATATGCTAAATGATTTTTTTCAAATGTTTTTCCCCAAAAAAAACCCCAACAGATAACATGATCAGAAAAAAAAAATTTTTTAAAAATTTACCCGCTTTAAACCCGCAGGAAGTACGGCGGGTTAAAAACATAAAAATTCAAATCCCCGGCCCCGGGGGGGGGTACACCCCCGGGACTGAGGGGGAATTTTAAAAAAAAGTTTAAAGAAAAATTTTTTTAAACTTTAAGATTTTTCCCAAAAAAAAAGGGTTTTACCCCCAAAACTGGGGGATCCCAAAAGTTTGGGCAAAATTCAAAAAGGGGGGAAAAATGAAAAACCCCCAAATTTAGGCATGAGGGTTTACATTATTTTGGGTAAAAAGGAGGGTTTTTTTTAAAGGGGGGTTTTTGGAGTATTGAAGCTGGGAAAACCCCCGACACAGTTTCAGAGGGTTTCGAGGGCCCCCCTTGTAGGGCTAAAATTTTTAAAACTTTTTTGAGGGGAAGTTCGGATGGACCAAGGGGGAAAAAAGTGGGGCGTGGTTTTTTTTGGACTTTCAAAAGCTTTTTACAGTGGCCCCAAAAAAGGGGTTTTACCCTAAAAGGAACAAGGGGGTAGGGAAAATATGTTTTAAGTGGGTTAAGCCCCGGTCATGGGTAAAACAAAGGGGGGTTTTTTTAAAAAAGGGACCTATGGGCACGGTTAGCATGGGGGCCACGGGGCAGTATTGGGGGGTTTCTTTCCCCTATTTTTTATGTTGTAGGGGGTAAGAAATTTTTTTTTAAAATTTTTTGGGGTACACTAAACCGCGGGGTAATAAATACCCAGGGGATAATTTTATATTTTAAGGGGGGTTTATGAAAACTAGAAGCTTGGGCTGATAAATGGCAAATGAGCTTTAATGGGGATAAATGTAAGGTCATGCACTTGGGTAGAACAAATAAGATGTATAATTATGTGCTTAATTGTAAAACACTGGGCAAAACTGTCACTGAAAAAGACTTGGGTGTATGGGTGGACGACAAACTCAAATTTAGTGGCCAATGTCAGGCAGCTGCTGCCAAGGCAAATAAAATAATGGGATGCATTAGACGAGGCATAGATGCTCATGAGGAGAACATAATTTTACCTCTATACAAGTCACTGGTGCGACCACACTTAGAATACTGTGTGCAGTTCTGGTCTCCGGTGTATAAGAAAGACATAGCTGAACTGGAGCGGGTGCAGAGAAGAGCGACCAAGGTTATTAGAGAACTGGGGGGTCTGCAATACCAAGACAGGTTATTACACTTGGGGTTATTTAGTTTGGAAAAACGAAGGCTTAGGGGTGATCTTATTACAATGTACAAATATATGAGGGGACAGTACAAAGACCTTTCTAATGATCTTTTTACTCTTAGACCTGTGACGGGGACGAGGGGGCATCCTCTACGTCTGGAGGAAAGAAGGTTTAGCCATAATCACAGATGCAGATTCTTTACTGTAAGAGCAGTGAGACTATGGAACTCTCTGCCGTCTAATGTTGTAATGAGTGATTCCTTACTAAAATTTAAGAGGGGACTGGATGCCTTTCTTGAAAAGTATAATATTACAGGCTATATTCACTAGTTTCCTAGATACAGCGTTGATCCAGGGAGCTAGTCTGATTGCCGTATGTGGAGTCGGGAAGGAATTTTTTTCCCCAATGTGAAGCTTACTGTTTGCCACTTGGGGTTTTTTTGCCTTCCTCTGGATCAACATGTTAGGGCAGGTTAGGATAGGATATGGGTTGAACTAGATGGACTTAAAGTCTTCCTTCAACCTTAATAACTATGTTACTAATAAACTATGTTACTATGACTCCAGATCCAGGCCTCCTTTGGTTAATACATTTGATTTCCATTGATGAGTTTTGTGTTATTTTGTGGTCAGCAGATTCAAATTTGTACAGAACAAAGTATTCAATGAGAATATTTTATTTATTCAGATCTAGGATGTGTTATTTGAGTGTTCCCTTTATTTTATTGAGCAGTAATATATATATATGCATATATATATATACACATATACACATAGAATATATAGAAATAAAGATGTCAGTGATATATATAGTTATTACAGTGCATTTAACTTACTGTATTTGTTTTTAATAAATTAATAATTTTATGAAAAAAATGGTGTGAGATCCCCAGACATTTTTTAGCCACCAGAGGGAAAGTGGACAGTTGAGGGCTTATGTTTATAGCCTGGGAAGGAGGTAATACCCGTGTAGCTTCCCAGACTATTAATATCAGCTCACAGCTGAATACTTAGCCTTTAATGTTTATTAAAATGGAGGACCCCTCAAAAAAATTAGGTGGGGTCTTTCCTATAATTAATGACCAGAAAAAGTTAGGCAAACAGCTGTTGATGATCTTAATAGGCTAGGTATGGATCATGGATATTGGCCCCCTCCCAGACTGAAAACATCAGCTCTCAGCCACCCCAGAAATGGCGCATCCTTAAGATGCACCAAATCTGGCATTTAGACTCGCTCTTCCCACTTGTCCTGTGGTGATGGCAAGTGGGATGATAGGCTTGGGGAGTTGATGTGAACTTTGTATTGTCAGTTGACATCAAGCCCATAGGTTAGCAATGGAGAGGTGTCTATACTACTTCCATTACCAACCCATAGTCAATTTGTTAAAAAAAAACACAGAATAAAATCCTTCATTTGAAATAATGACAAAGACCTTTATTGAATTAAAAATAAAAAACACTCATACTCCCCTTTATGTTCAATCAATTGAAGCCCATGGTACCTGTAAGAGTAAAAAAAAAAAAACAACCATGTTCCTCTCCTCTCCAAAAAGAAGATAATCCATTTGTCCATAGACAACTCTACCTCTGCTACATCTACTTGGCATGCTGAATGCTGGCATGATGTGAGCGTTCAGCATGCCAGGCAGCAAAGACAATGAGCTGTGCGTGTTTGCACAGCTCATTGCTTCACAGTGATGGGAAACAGTTGACAGAAATTCACATCTAATGAATTCCTTTCACCTCACTGACATCACCACAAGCGTAAAAAGTACTTATGCTCTCGCTGCCATTAGAAAGGTAATCGGCCTTCAGAGCCAATGAGCTCCTTTCACCTCAATGACGTTGGCGCGAGTGACGTGAGAACTTTTCCATGGTGCTCACACTGATGTCAGTGTAACAGCTAATGTTAAAATTGCATTACATTCGGATTTGTTCATACCATTGAGTTGTGGCAGAACCGCTCTCCGTGTTCTGGACTGAAGAGGAAAGAATCAACCGTGAGCTGGAAACTCACCTTATTACTATGGACTTATCCTACTAGGAAAATTACAGCATAGTGTCAAACACTTGATATCAAAATCTATGAGCAATGAAAATTTATTGCATCTATAAATTAAATCATTGAAATGCAGAAAAAAGAGATGATCAAATGTTTTGAAAATCGAATTTGGCAGCTACGTCAAAATTTAACAGTTCAATTTGCTGTAGATCTTGCAAATTGCAAGTAATGTGAAGCTAGGCAATAAATATGTTGCTGGAATTGCTGGTTATCAGCAGTGGCAATGGCAGAAGCCAAAGTTGCACAATAAAGCATAGGATGGTGAAGACAGGCAGATATCCTGCTGTATGGCAGCAGCAGCACAGTATATCTACAAATCACAGTGGACAGGCAGAAAATATGTGGCTGGTGAGGCTGGCTATCCGTACCGTAGAGGCACAACAGTGTGCACTAGAATGAGGCACACACTGAGATGTCTGACTGTCTGTGGTCATCACTAGCAGCCCCGGAAGCAAACACAGGAAAGACAAAAAACCCTACAACAGTAAATTTTTATCAGGTATACATTAAGCACTAAGTCACTTAAAACATGTGTAGAAAATAGAAAATATGTATCTATAGTATGTAAACAGTGATTGGTGAACCCCTGGATGTTCAGGCCCGGTGGGTTCGCGTACCGGAACCCGAATCTGGACCCCATTCAAATGAATAGTGGGATCAAACATCCATTATCTGTATGACAGCATGGCAAGCAAGGGCTCTGATCAGTGTTAAGATCATTACCACTGGTCAGAGTACTGTGATTCCCGCGCTGTCAAATGTCAACATGAGCCAGCAGCTGTGACTGGCTCATGCTGTTGCTGAAAGCAGTGAGACCATTTGCTGCTGATGGGAGTAGTCATCATCTGGCTCCTGCACTATGAATATTTTTCTGTTTTTAATTATGTGGGGTCTGTTCTATTTTTGATAACTAGCAAGACAAAACTGACAACTGCAGGCTGCAACCCTCAACTGTTAGATTTTTCATGGCTAGTTATCAAGAATAGAGGTGTCCCCAAGCCGCAGCACTCTGAAAGGTGGTAATAATCTTTCTTCTGATCAGAGCTGACGATGTTTGGGGTGCTGAACCAGAACAGTAACATGTAGAGTTGAGCGAAACAGGTCGGTCAGATTCATAAGTCGCTGACTTTCGCCAAAGTTGGGTTTCGCCGAACATAACCCGACCATAGCGTGAAGTCGGCCATGCTGTCGGCAAAACGAGCGCCAAAGTCGTATTTCTCACAATGATTGCAGGTGCCTTTTTCAGCCAATGAGCAAAGACTTACACTGTGGGCAACGAGATGACATGGGCAGCGTCCACCACCATCTTAGAGTAGGGCATTTGAAGTGATTGACTTGCTTTGGGGGCGTCAAAGTGCCTACAAAACCCTGAGCACTGACCTCCATTTTACTTCTTCCGATCTTAATAGTAGGGAGAGGTTGCTTGATGTTTATCAGTAGGGAGAGAGTTATGGCTGGAAATAGAAGTTCTTATGTGCTTGTGCTGATAGCAATTGTGCTGTACAGTTAGTGTGCAGTGACAGAGGAGGATTTTCTTGTGCGCAGCAGCGCTGGTATTAGGCTGCCTGATAGCTGTATAGCTGTGTGTACACTGCTGTGCAGACTGCTTTTTACACAGCACTAATACTTTTATTCTTTTTTTCTGCACAGTTATCGACTGTTCATCTTTTCCCACACCGTATAGAGCTGTACGCTCCTCACACACTACAGTGTACCGGCTGGTATCACGGACAAATACATGCTGACTATCTGTGTGTGACTCCGGAAATATAAACGGAGATTTAAATTTTCCCCTCACCGTATACAGCTGTACGCTTCTGATACAGTACCGTTTTTCTGCCTTTTGTATTACAGTCAAATCCATACTGAGAGAGCTTCTGTGTATGACTCCGAAAATATATACGGAGAATTAAATTTTCCCCTACACTGTATACAGCTGTACGTTTCTGATACAGTACCGTTTTTCTGCTTTTTGTATTCTGGTCTAATCCATACTGAGTGAGCGTCTGTGTGTGACTCCGGAAATATATACGGAGATTTAAATTTTCCCTTTCACCGTATACAGCTGTACGCTTCTGATACAGTACCGTTTTTCTGCTTTCTGTGTTACGGTCAAATCCATACTGAGTGAGCGTCTGTGTGTGACTCTGGAAATATATACAGAGATTTAAATTTTCCCATACACTGTATACAGCTGTACGCTTCTGATAAAGTACCATATATCTGCTGGTATTTTTGGTACATTTTCCTAAACATGAGGAAGTATGGTGGAAGAGGCCAAAGACGTGGGTGGGGGGTCAGCTGGTACTGAGGGTGGTGGTAGTGCGTCTGCTGGTAGTGCCAAAAGCACAATAGCACCTAAGGTAGGAGATGTTGAGCCTGCGTCATCATCTGGCTTCAGAAGGCCTAGAAGGCTGCCTTTTCTGGGAGTAGGTAAAACGATTTTAAAGTCAGAGCTTCAGGAACAGGTTTTAGCTTACATTGCCGAAACAGCCTCCAGCTCTATCTCCTCTTCTTCTGAAGTTTCAAAAACTGCAAGCACTGAGTCGTCAGTGCAGGCTCCTGGTCAGGAACAACACCTTTCCTTGTGTCCTTCACCCTCAAAAAAAGAGAAGGATGAGGCAGGCCACACTTCAGATTACTCCCTGGAACCCTTTTCACATACCATGCCTGGGTTATCAAGTGAAATCCTGAATTCCCCAGTCCAAGATGAATATGACATGGAGTGCACTGATGCACAGCCACTGCTATATTATTCTGCTGGTACATTTACCCAGAGCACTGCATTGCCCTCGCAGTCTACTGAGCCAAATTCTGACGCTGATGAAACTCAGGTGCGTCATCCGCATACTCTACCACCTTACACGGTGACACAGAGGAAGGTGTAGATGAAATTGAAGACTCGGTGATAGATGACCTAGTTGTTTGTTTTGGAAATTTAATTAGGATAAATTTATCCTGCAGTGATTGCTGGTGCTGTTCCCAATTTTATCCTAATTGTCTTTTTGAGCGCTCAGAACGAAATGAGGACTGTCCACACGGAAGTGTCAGTATAACAGTTCGTCAAGACCACCAGTTTATTATTCATTCAAGGTTTTATATGTTTACAAAAAGGGGCTGGTTAGTCAATTAACATACAATTAAAAGCTGTTAGATTATTGGCTGTTCTAGTGTAAGTATTGTAAGGTTTCACTCACTCGGCTGCTTCAGAGGTAATCAGGAGACACTTTTCTTATCCAAAAATCATCAGGTTTATTACAGCATAAACCTCACAGTCACAGGCAATGCAAATCTTCAGTACTTCAGCTCCTGCCTGGAGCCTCACTCCTCAGTCACAGAGACCTCTCTGTAATGTCCCACATGGAAACATGGAAGCCTGTCCACACTGGCAGACTCCCACACACTCTCTAGACACATGTCAAACAAACTCCATTACATAGGCATAACCCCACCCACAGATGAGGTCAGGATCACATGGTTAGGTCACCTGGTCATGACCTCATCACAGGTCCTTTACCACAACACAAATCATGCCTCCATGCATATCCCAAGGAGCATACACAGTGCCCCCTAGCTGCATCAGGGGTCACTACACCACATACCTCCCCCTCTGTTCAAACTTGTGGGGTTGAACACTTGTTACCCGACCAGAGATCCTTCTCGGTCGTCTCTGCCAGTCAAACCGTCTTTCTAAGTCGGGCCCTTCTACTGACCCCTTTTGTAGGCGTCTGTCATCCGACTCTGTCACATCTTTTACCAACGATGGCCCCCTGTTAGACCACCCGTGTCCCCAGCAGTCAGTATGGCGTCGTAATTCTCTTGCACCTATACGTCCTGTCTGGTCTGAGTCATTTTCATTTCGTCCACTACAGGTTCTCCTGCTTAGGTCACTCATCACTGAGCTAACTGAGGCATAACTATTTCTACCTCTTCCATCAGGCGCTCTTCGCCTCTCAACACTACGGATTGAAGGTGGCGGCCATCTTCTTTCCATTTCCTGCAGCTCTCTGTTGACCTGCTCCCTCTCCAGTCGTAGCTGCTCTACTTCTCTCAAGTATGACACACAATACTCCAGGAGCATCCGGATATTCCCAAGGCTCTCCCTGGATCCGACAACGAGGAATGGAACCATCCCATCTTCAACCCTGACCTGGACTTCGTCATCAGCCGGAATCCTGACTCTCGTCACACCGGACTTATTCAGCATCTCCTGCATCACTTTCCCAAGTCTTCCGATGACTTTCTTCACCAGACCTCTGGGCACTTGAATGATATCTTCCACCAATCCAAGCCGACTTTGAGCCTTTCTTGCTTGCTCCAAACGTCGAGCGGCTTCTTTATTCCTCAACGTGATCATCTGTTTCGTTCGGAGGCATTGTAGATGCATATCTCTCAGGACAGCCACTCGCTTCAGTGTGACTTCCTTAGTCGACAGTATGACTAACTGTTTCATCTCTGGCACCCAGTTCACACTACATGCTTCTACCGCCTTTCTAAAGGCCTCATGCACCTCCTCACTGGCACACACTTCTCGCAGGTCTTCGGGTATCTCTATTACACACTTGAAACCCGACCCGTCACCTTCTTGGACAGACTGTTGGACCTCCTCGTCCTGAGCATTAGTACAGTTTTCCAAGACATCGCTCACCATTGTGTGCCCATCTGCATGGCACTTCCCTTGCTGGATTTCTTCTCCCATAGATTTCTGGAGCTGGGCACTAGTCTCCTCCTCTATCTTGAGCTCTCGGAGAACTCTATCTCGCTCTTCTGCCAAGCAGCGACACTCCTGCTGATGTTTCTCTTGTTCCTGTCTGAGCACCACCGTCTCTTTCCATAGAGCCTTGTTCATACTCTTACACACTGACAGATGATCTCTGAGCCTAGAGACTTCCCTCTCCAGCTCCTCCACTCTGTGCTCAATCATTTGTCTCAGGACCCTTTCTCGCTCGAATGTCTCTTTCACTGTTTCCTCAAACAGCTCCATCTCATGGTCCTGCTCTCTCCCAGTCAGCACATGTCGCACCATCACCTCTTCAATTACATTTTCGGCTGGGCACTCTTGCCCACACACACTCTGCCTCTCCAGAGTTCCGCCCGTTCCTGCATCAGCAGTTTCCACTGTCTCACCACTCTCGGTAACTTCAGAGAGCTCCAGGTTACTGCACTCACTTTCCCTTGCGGTCGAGTCACAGTCTGCATAGGAGTCACTCCCCCTCCCCCTGTCATCCTGGAACAGCACGTCCCTATTTAGACAGGTCTCTGCCCCCTTTCCTGGAGCTCTACCGTTTCTCACGGTCACACGTCTCGTCACCTCCAAGTCCCCGAGTTGGTCTGACCCACACTTTCTTGTGGTCACCTGGGGCTCGGGACTATCGCTATTAGGGTTTACCTCCTTTTCACACTTCACAGGGCAAGGAACCACTACAGCCGCCTGCTGTGATGGGGCTCCCTCCTCTAAACAACACCACACTTTAGCAAGTTCCCATGCATTTTCAAAAAATACAAAGTCCCGTGCCCTCTCATAGGGGTACAATACGTTCGGTGGTATACCGCCATCTTGATCCTCGACACTTGTGGACATCTCAAGCGTCACCCTGTCCACAATGAGCCCGTGGATGCAGCACACCTGGACCTTTTTCTCGGTCAGACAGTGAACTAGCGGAGTTCCTTTCAGAGTCACCTGACTCTTTGAGTCCAACTGTCCAGAGACTCCTTCCCTATGTAACATTACCGTACACACCTGTGGGCTGTTATCAAATGGGAAGTCTATGCCACATGCGGAATACGTATAACACCCACACCGCTGTTCCTCAGATATGTCCACTGAGGAAACCGGTGCTACCCCCCTTTGGGACTCCGCCCCCTTTCGGGCCACTTTACTGATTTGGGCTACCACCCCCTTTTGAGACTCCACCCCCTTTCGGGCCACAATCACAATTTGGGTTACCGCCCCCTTTTGGGACTCCGCCCCCTTTTGGGTAACCATCCCTGTTTTGGGTTGCCGCCCCCTTTTGGGACACCACCCATCACTGGGGTACACACCACGGCTCCCACAGGCCCCAGTCCACACAGTACCCTCAGACAGTGTCTTCCACCCAGGGCGTGTACCGGCCCTTTAAGAGTCCGTGTGCCTCGGTTCACACTGTCCTCTTTACCACACCAGCTCCTGGTGGTACTGCTACCGCTTCCGTTGCAGCCACCAACAACCAGCACCTCAAGATGCTACTCCCAAGCTGCTGTGGCTGCCACTGCAGCTCCGACTGCTGCAGAACCTCTTGCTGCAACAGTCACTGTAGCTCCTGCCCCCACAAGTCTCTGCACGCTGCGCTATCTTGCCGCTTGTCACCTTCGTGACCCCACGAGTCACAGCCAGTCGCTTGTCACCTTCATGACTCCACAAGCCACAGCAAACATCTCACACGTGTCCCAGAAAAAAAACAGTTTCTCACTGACCCGTCAGCACAACACAGACTCCCGTCTGTCACCACTCTCAGCCAGAGAGATTTTCCGGACACCTCTTCTCGCAGAGATATCCCACAAAGGAAAAAACAGTCTCACTGACCCGTCAGTACACCACAGACTCCTGTCTGTTACCTGTTGGCCACGCAGGTTTCCGGACACCTCCTCTGAGGTATCCTCTCAGCATGCTTTTTGCTTACTTCTCAATGACCCCGGTCACATAACACAGACTCCTGTCTGTCACCACTGCTTAACAGTTTCTTCAGATACCTCTTATCTTCAGAGGCACCACATATAAACATCAATGCACAGTTTATTCGTGACCGCTGGTCACACTCACGGTTTTCACAGACCGTCCGTTCCTCCTCTGGCTCCTGATTCCCAGTCCTGGAACATGTGCTCCTTGGGCCGCTGCCAGCATTCCTTCCACCAATTGTAAGGTTTCACTCACTCGGCTGCTTCAGAGGTAATCAGGAGACACTTTTCTTATCCAAAAACCATCAGGTTTATTACAGCATAAACCTCACAGTCACAGGCAATGCAAATCTTCAGTACTTCAGCTCCTGCCTGGAGCCTCACTCCTCAGTCACAGAGACCTCTCTGTAATGTTCCACATGGAAACATGGAAGCCTGTCCACACTGGCAGACTCCCACACACTCTCTAGACACATGTCAAACAAACTCCATTACATAGGCGTAACCCCACCCACAGATGAGGTCAGGATCACATGGTTAGGTCACCTGGTCATGACCTCATCACAGGTCCTTTACCACAACACAAATCATGCCTCCACGCATATCCCGAGGAGCATACACAGTGCCCCTAGCTGCATCAGGGGTCACTACACCACAGTATGATAATTATGATAAAAGGGCTGAAGTTGCAGATTTATTGTTTATTTGTTCTTTGCCCCAGCTTTCCTGCGTGAAAAGAAAACAATAGATATCTATTAAGACTTTCTGTTCTTGTTTCCAGATTCTGTGTCCTTGTGTAAAAAGTCCCTATGAGCTATAGCCTGACTTATGAAGGCCAGGGTCGTCTTAAACAACTGATTATAGCTAGCTTTTGCATAGATATGTGTGAGCACAGGATTTTTAGCAAGTGAATGCATATATATGAATATACTTTGAATACGTGGAATACATATATATTTCCATGACAGTCCCCCCTTAGATACCACTTGCCCTAAAAACCTGCTCCTGTCCCAAAGCGCTGCAACTCTTTTGTGCTGCCGGCGGGTTGAGACATGCCTAATACATGCCTCCCCTACCAATACAGACTTTTCACAAATGGGCGGTCACAAATGGGCGGTCAGGAGGCAATCATAGTCTCTTTATTCAACTGCATGTTCAGAAAAACGTGTGTATTCTTCATCACGTAGGTCATCTGTCTGGTCAGTCAGAGCATCCACGACATCCTTCATGGCTTAGGTGTCTCTCCTGGTACGGGAGCTTCCTTGCAATGTGATACGTGGATCCAAGCAGGCTTTCCCTCTAGTTTCACAGAGGTTGGTGTCATCTGGGGCTCTTGGACAGGACCATCAAATCTGGGATCGAGTGTTCTCATTTCCAACTTTTTTCACCAACACCCAGTCTCCTGGCTTTCAAGGAGTGCGTACCGGACACTGAGTCTGGATATGGCAGTAAAGAGAAAAACTCGAGAATGGACATTAGTTTTTGACCAATTCAATTACATAAGCAAACAAGATATCATTTTGCATATTCTGCTGCTGAGGGAAGAATAGACCTAACTTGGGACTAGACCCAAACAAAATTTCGCATGGTGACAGCTTTTCTGCATCTCTGGGAGTGTGTCTTACACTAAACAGTGCAATTGGGAGTGTGTCTCTTGGGCAATTTTCAGCATCCTATTCTTAAGTGTTCCGTTCAGTCTTTCTACCTTCCTGCTGCTCTGGGGGTCGTAAGGAGTGTGTAGGCCTAAATCTGACCCTACTACTAACCAGATCTCTTGTGTCAGATTTGCTGTGAATGCGGGTCCTGATCACTTTCTATCATTTCTGGAACCCCGTATCTGCACACTATTTTCCAAAAGTAGCTTCTTTGCAGTAGTCTTTGCTGACTGGGAACGCTTCTGTCCATCTTGAAAATACTTCTTTGACCACAATGGCGTATTTGAATCCTACACTTGGCGATATCTGGATGTGGTCTATCTGGATCCTCTGAAGCTGGTAGAGTGGTCTTGCCAGATGAGGTGAGGGGGACTTTCTTCCACACGTCCAGGCTTGCATTTGGCGCCGGTCAGACAGCTGCTGGTGAATTTGGCTGTTAGGGTGGAGATCCCTGAAGCGAACCAGTAAACACCAATAAGATCATTCATCTGTGTCTTTGATATGTGGGTGTGGGTCTATGTGCCCATTGGACCATCATAGGGTGCATACTTTGTGGTAGGCAGGGTATGGAGTCCATTGTAGATAGCCTTCCTTCTTCATGTGTTGCTTTTTTTTCGCATTCAGTTCTTCTTCTCCTTTTGGAGCTTGGTCTTGCAACTTCTTGAGCAGATCCCAGGACGTCTTTTTGTCAGGTTTCTTGTCTTCAGTCGTCATGTAGTAGCCGTCTGGCTCTACGACCTCTCCCACTTCTCCATGTTGTCTTCCTTTGGCCGCTTCTTTGGCTGCCATGTCCGCCATGTTATTGCCTCACGCCTCTTCTGTTCTCAGTTTTATATGAACTTTGATTTTTCAAATTGCCACCATTTTGGAAATTGGAGTACACCCAGCAGGTCCCTGAAGGCTCCATGATGCTTCACGGTTGTCCCGTTTGCTGTGATGAAGTTCCTTGCAGTCCAGATGGGCCCAAAGTCATGTGCTATGCCATGCGAGCACTTGTAGTCGGTGTAGATGTTTGCAGTCTTGCCTTCTGCCATCTGGCAGGCCTTCGTCAGCGCTATCAGTTCTGCTTCCTGGGCTGACAGGCTAGGTGACAGACTTCTGGACCACAGGATTTCTTGATTGCTGGTCACTGCACTTCCTGTGTGGAAAGTTCTTCATCATCTGCAAATCTGGAGCCATCCAAGTAGAGGATAAATTCTGTAAATTTTTGTTCTGAAAAGTCCATATTGTATCCCCCTTGGGAGTGGGAGTAGAGTGGCCGGGCTGAGGACTGTAGGTCTGGAGACGGTGACATTGTGAGACAAAGGCGATAGAGGCGCCACAAAGATGTCTGGCGGTGGGGAGATTATTGTTGGTTGAGCTTGATTGAGGATTGCCAAGATGTCGTGTGGAGTGAGAGTTTCCAGTGGCTGTCCAAGAGTGATGTCAGCAGTCTTGTCCAGGAAGGTGTGTGCTGCAGTTACTGCCATCAGGCAGGAGGGTGCTCCTCTTGCAACTGGATCCAAGCGGGCTGAGAGGCAGCCTAAAAGTCTCTGTTTTCCCCCGTGAATCCGTGTCAGGACTCCAGTAGCATGACCTTCTTTCTTCCATCAGGTAGACAGAAAGGCTTCTCGTAGTCAGGTAGGCCTTGCATTGGCGCTGAGACAGTGGAGTTCTTCCAATCTCCTGAATGGGTTGAAGGCTGTGTCTGATAGAAGGAGCGGGGACTGAGGCATCAGGGATCCAGGTTCGGCAATATGACACTAGACCGGGGAAGGCCTGCAGCATTTTTGGAGTTGTTGGGGAAGCCATCTTCTCCACAGTGGTCTTCCAGTCATTTGACAGGTGTTTCATCTGGTGGGCAATACAGTGTCCCAGGGATGTAACTTGCTTCTGACACCACTGGACTTTGTTCTTCCAACTTGGTGAAACTTGAAGGACTTGTACTGAGCACTTTGAGGCAACACTGTCCATATGCATTGCACTGGTGCGTGAAGGCAGGCAGGTCATCTAGGTGGAGGGGGACACTGAAGAAGGTACTGGCCAGGTTGATCACCGTGAATACCGTTGCGGTGACTGGGACTTTTGAGAGCAGAGTGTGCGGGTTCAGCACTGTTGGGGTTTCAAATACAGTAGCCCCTTTCACGGCCTCCAGGCCTTGCACCATTCTGAACTCAGTGGGGTTTACAGTCTTTTTCTTCACTGTGGAAAGCTGGGATTGATTCCGATGGGCGAGGCAGCCCAGTTTGGCCTTGTCCTTCACTATGCGGCAGGGGACTCCCATCTCTCGGCACAGAGCTGGCGGGAAAACAAGCCGTCTACTAGGATCCACATCATGAGAGATGACGACCAGCTGGCTTTCTTGTTCTCCACCAAGGCAGTCACTGTGTCAGCACCTGCTCTGGCCACAGGGGGGTCTTCTTGTTGGGATGTCTCCTTCACCGGCTGCTTTTTTCTCAGCACGGGCTCATGTCAGTATTTGCGCACAAGTTTGAAGAGCTGAGTGGCCTTTTGCCGGTCTAGGGCCTGGGTGAACTGGTTAATTGCAGGGGGCACCTCCTGGTGCGTGCAAAAGATGAACCTCTGGCGTTGGAGCCGGATGTGGTGCTGCCATTCCATGAAGCGAGTATGGTCCTTCTTGAGTTGAATATCCTGGCCAATGTCAAAGTTCTCAGGCCGTCTTCTTAGGCGAGTTCACTTAGACCTTCAGTTGGTCAGAGACATCTTGACTCTGGGTGATGAAGTGGCTTTCTGGTACTATGTCCAGCACCTCCTGTGATGGGTCTGCAGTGTGGTTGTTTGAGGTTCCTGTTTCTTCTTGGGTCAGGGGTGAAGAAAGTGTCATGGTCCCATCTTCCTGGAACACTCTGGTCTCTTTCAGCTTCTGCAGTAGGTCCACTCCCAATAGGTTGAGGGTGCAGGTCTTTGACACAACAAACTGGGACATGATGGAGTATTCTGGCTGAGTCCACACACTGAGGGGCTTCATAATCTGGAAATATCTGACTTGACCATCAATTCCCATACAGGACGCAGAAGATTCTGATAGATAGGTGAGGTTGCGGAGTTCCACAAGAAAAGATCTGACTACGCCATCCACTCTCAGGATATTGGTCCCACTGGTGGGGTTCCCTGTGGACTTGGCATGCTCCTGTCCTATGGACGGGGTTCTTCACTGCTTTCTGTGTTTTCTCCTTGGCTTGCTCCTCTGGGTAATGTGGTGGGTCGTAGGGGTTCTCTGCAGCGGTTCCGGTAATGGCCAGGCTTGCCACAGTTGAAACACTTGACGGTTCTCCTGTCCTTGTAGTGTGGTTGCTCATCTTGGTCTGTGGTCACCATGAGGGGAGCTGTTTTCCGCACTCCTGGCTGGGATTCTATCCCTTTTGCGACTGTGAGCAGGGTGTCCATTGCTATTGACCTGTACTCAGGCCTAGCTACTATCAGTGGCTTTCTGATTGGTTCTTTCAGTCCATGCACAAAGGCCTGTGCCAACATCTGTCTGTGTATCTGATCATGAATAGTGAAGCCCAAATCTTGAAACACTTGCATCACTCTGTCATAGTACTTCTCTACAAACTCTGTCTGGTCTTGGCTCGTGACATGTAGGCTGATAGCTTGTCCTGTCAGTCTGCTTTTGGCCCATTCTCTGAGCTGCTCAATTAGCTTTGGTCCTGTCTCCCAGGCATACGCATCTAATTCTGCTGGAAGCTTGAAGTGTTCTCTCATAATTGGCCAGAATGCATCACCTGCTTTTATTTCCATTACGGCCCAGAGATCAATCCAGGCTGCTGCATACGTTCGCTGGATCTGCTGCATTTTTTGGCAAAATGGCATGGGGTATATCCCTGGGTCTGGCAGCATACTGATCACCTGGCTTGGGATGAAGGGCTCATAGGATGGTGCCTCTACCTGTCCCTGCCCTATTGGTGCTTGTGTGTTTTCTTCCTAGTATTGGGCAGCATGTGTGACGTTGCATCTTCATCTTCATCAGATGAGGAGTGACATGGTGTGCTTGGTGCATACACTGGGTACTGAAGCTGCGGTGGCAGCTCTGCTCGGCACTGAGGTTCCTCATTTGTGTCTGCAGCTACACCTCCCCCCTGTGAAGCCCCAGCTGTGGGCTCTGCTAGCTGTTGTGTCTGGGGCCTACCTGCAGCATTTTGTGTAGGGAGATTTGCACTTTCTTCTCCTGATATAATGACTGGCAATGTTTGTACTGTGCTTGGGATAGACAGGGTGCCCTGTGCTGGTGGCACTGAATACAGGGACACCACATTATTTTGATTGGGCGTTGACCCAGTTGATAACGAAATAGAAAAAAGAGGAAGAGAAGGGAGGTGTGAGTGAGGAGCGGTGTGATGTGCCTGAGAGGAGGAGGAAGGAGGAGAGCGAGCACGAGCAGGTGGGTGTGGTGTGGGAGAGAAAGGGAGAAAAAGGAAGGAGGAGAAAGATCAGAAGGGTGTGGTGTGGGAGGAGAGAGGGAAAGAGGAGGGGGAGAGATTTAGGGGAGAGATATGGAGGGGAGAGAGGAGAAAATGTAGGAGGAGAGGGGTGAAGAAGAGGAAGAGGAAGAAAATGGATGTGTCAGAGATGTGAGGGAGGGGAAAGAAGGAATAATAGGGAAAGAAGGATAGAGAGGGATGGCAGCGAGGAAAGAGGAGAGAAGTTTGAAGAAGAAGGAGAAAGGGACTGAGAGAAGAAAGAGGAGAGGGTGTCCCCCTGTGATTCTTGAGAGGGGACCGTTGAAACAAAAATGCCTTCTCCCTGTGGAGAGAGACGGGGAGCGTTTTTCCCTGAACAAGGCTCCTTATTCAGTGAGAGCAGCCTACACCTGTCCCGTATCTCCACATGGATATGTGATGTGTGTGACTCTAAATTCTGCTCTTGTGACATGTCCGTGATCATTTCCTCACAGATGATTTCAATGCTTCTTTAACACCTTTTCAATCTTATTCACATAAAAATCACTTCCGGGTCCGTTCAAAATAACTTGATGTACTTTCTACATGATGCAAGACTACCACTGCTCTTTTATAGCAGACGGCAATCTAAGAACAACTTTCCTGTGCCTTTCAACAAAAAAAAAGAAAAAAAAAACATTTCATTGTGCAGCATAAAGACTGCCTGTCCATTTGCTTCTCACGTACACTGACCTTCTATTTACATGCCTAGCCCTTCGATTCTTACGTAATCTAATTCCAAAAAACCTATTCAACAAAGGTGATTAAAAATCTGAGAACTGCTGCATTCTGGTTCTGTGTGCAAGGACACTGAAATTCTTGTCTTCGCTGAATGCCTGATGGGAGGGGTGAGTGAAGCCACTGCACAACTGTTTGTGTGTGTTCTCCCTCAGCCTGCAATTTCTTTATCTGTGTTTCTGACCTTGGTCTAAAGCACGCTAGTAGATCTTGCTGGTTGGAGAATAAAACTCTAAAATAAGTTGATTAGAAAAAACCTCTCCAAAATTATTTAAAAATGTACTTAAAAGAAAATCTTTAAAAACAAAAGTTAGATTTAAAAGAAAAACCTACACAGTTTAGTGAAAAACTCTAAAAGCAAAAAGCTGATCAAAAAGGGGAGGGAAAAAAACATATTAATAGTAAAACTTTGAAAAACAACAAGGTTGACAAGAAGAAAAAACCCTTGTTACTAAAACAGCTAATTAAAAACAGAAAAGAGCTGGAAAAACTGATTGTAAAATGATAAAAACAAAAAGAAAAAAATACTTTAAAACTTTTGTCTGGTAGCGTAGGCTTTATCCTACCGCCCCCTAGAATGTCATCTCGCTGCTGCTGGCACTTCCCCCTCCCTTATATCTCTGCTTGCTGTGTCTACAGGCACTGAAATCACGTATCAAAAAAAAGGTTATCCCTATAGAAAAAAATTAATACAGTTCAGTCTGAATGCCTGAGAATTTTCACGCTACAGCCTGTAGCAAAAAACTAGCTAAAAAAAAACAAAACCAGGAAACAGATGTGACACCTTGATTAGCAGAGGAGGGGGGGTCAAAGGGGCTTTTGCCTGCAGTCAGCAGTGAATGAGATAGTGACAGAGCACATTCTGCTCTGAATGAGATTTAAAGCGACAGTACCTGATACAGACAGGGACACGTACAATGAGACAGACTCCCGGGAGAATACGAATCGGTCTTTTAGATGATCTGTGACACATTCAAGCTGCTCTGGTAACTGATAACTCACCAATTGCACTGAGCACGGCAATGCTCCAGGTCTATTACTCTGAAAACCATTCGCCCTGACCAGTGCGCCGGTCACAGTAATCTGTAATAGCCTTAATCAAAATTCTCACCATCCACGTCTGATTTGACTGGGATGACCTCCCCCTTGCGTGGACGATTACTGTGAGAACTTATCCAATCAAAGCTTCTGCCCCTCACACCTGGATGGATCTGGGATGACATCCCTCCTTTGTGTGAAGGATTACTGCAGAAACTTAACCGATTCAAAGCCCTCGCCCCTCACACCTGGATTGATCTGGGATGACCTCCCTCCTGTGTGTGAAAGATTATTGCGTGGACTTATCCAATCAAAGCTCCCGCCCCTCACACCTGGATTTTACTGGGATGACCTCCCTCCCATGTATGAAGGATTACTGCGGGAACTTATCCAGCATTTTGGTTTTTTGCTATACAGCTCCCAGAAATCAGCAAGCAAAAACACAGTCACCGTTCCAACATTTCTCCCGGTTCACATAAAACATGAAACACATACACAGCACAGCAGCAAACAACTTATATCCCAGGGTTTTGGATAAGGGTGTGGACTTTTTACACTACCTGGGAATGCGGTGGTGACCACACCTGACCGGCAAGAGGTGTAAGACCTGGTCTGGACACAAGGGACTTTCAGGTAAGATGACAAGATTTTCTTACCTTACTTATGAAGCTGCGCAGTCTCCGTCCCGTGAGCCAAGGCCATGGCCAACACCTCTGTCTCTCTGGTCAGCAGGTCCTCGTGCGTTTCGTCCACTGCCCCACGTTGGGTGCCAGCTGTTATGGAAATTTAACCCCTTCCCGACCTTTGACACAGCGTATACGTCATGAAAGTCGGTGCCATTCCGACCTATGACGCATACCCTGCGTCATGAAAGGATCTCGTCCTGCGGGCCGGGAGACCGGGGTCACTCAAAGGTCACCCGACCCGCAGTTACAGGACCCTTTGTGCTTCAGCACAGGGGGGTTGGCTTAACCCCCCCGTGGCCACGATCGCTCTGATTGGCTGTTAAAAGTGAAACAGCCAATCAGAGCAATCTGTAATATTTCACCAATTTAATTGGTGAAATATTACAATCCAGCCATGGCCGATGCTGCAATAGCATCTGCCATGGCTGGACACCGAGACCTGACCCCCCCACACCGAGTCACGGCAGCGATCGGCCGCCGCCACCGAAAGATGGCAGCGATCGGTCACCGCCGTCACTAACAGCTCCCCTCCTCCTTTGCTCCGGTGCCCCCACCTTCCGATCCCCCCCCCTAACCTTCCGACCACCCTACTCACCTCTCCCGATCCACCGATGTCCCTGGATCGGTCCTGGCGTCCGCCCGGGCCTCTTCATGGGCGCCGCCATCTTGGAAAATGGCGGGCGCATGCGCAGTGCGCCCGCCGGCCGGCGCATGCGCAGTGCGCCCCCCAGTGTCCAAAAATTATTTTGATCACTGTGATAAACTGTCACAGTGATCAAAATAAAAAAAAGTAAATGAACCCCCCCTTTATCATAGGTAGGGACAAATAAAAAAAATAAAGATTTTTATTTTTTTTCCTATTAGGGCCTGTGCACACGTTGCGGATTTTGCTGCGGATCCGCGGCGTATTTTGCTGCGGATCCGCGGCGGATTTCGCTGCTGATCCGCGGCGGATCAGCAGCGAAATCAGCCGCGGATGCGCAGCGATATCCGCCGCAGATCAGCAGCGAAATCCGCCGCGGATCCGCAGCAAAATACGCCGCGGATCCGCAGCAAAATCCGCAACGTGTGGCGGATTTCGCTGCTTATCCGCGGCGGATTTCGCTGCAGATCCGCGGCGGATTTCGCTGCTGATCGCGGGCTGATTTCGCTGCTAATCCGCGGCTGATTTCGCTGCTGATCCGCAGCGGATTTCGCTGCGGATCCCCGGCGGATGTCGCTGCTGATCCGCGGCGGATTTCGCTGCGGATCCGCAACTGATTTCGCTGCAGATCCGCGACTGATTTCGCTGCAGATCCGCGACTGATTTCGCTGCGAATCCGCAGCGGATTTTGCTGCTGATCCGCGGCGGATTTCGCTGCTGATCCGCGGCTGATTTCGGTGCTGATCCGCGGCTGATTTCGCTACTGATCCGCGACTGATTTCGCTGCTGATCCGCGGCTGATTTCGCTGCGCATCCGCGGCTGATTTCGCTGTTGATCCGCCGCGGATTTCGCTGCTGATCCGCGGCGGATTTCGCTGCGGATTTGCGGCGGATTTCGCTGCTGATCCGCGGCGGATTTCGCTGCTGATTCACGGCGGATTTCGCTGCTGATACCCGACTGATTTTGCTGCTGATTCGCTGCGAATCCGCAGCGGATTTCGCTGCTGATCCGTGGCTGATTTCGCTGCTGATCCGCGGCTGATTTCGCTGCTGATCCGCGGCTGATTTCGCTGCTGATCCGCGACTGATTTCGCTGCTGATCCGCGGCGGATTTCGCTGCTGATTCGCTGCAGATCCGCGGCGGATTTTGCTGCGGATCCGCGGCTGATTATCTGCTGATTCATCTGCGCTAGCGGGTATAGCATAACGCGATCGCGTTATGCTATACCGTTACCAGCCGGTCACCGCTACGTGTTGAACGGGCTGGTAAAACGCAATATGAACCCAGCCTTAGGGTTAGCATTAGGGTTAAGGTTAGAATTACGGTTAGGGTTGGAATTTGGGTTAGGGTTGGAATTAGGGTTAGGGTTGGAATTAGGGTTAGGGTTGGAATTAGGGTTAGGCTTGTAGTTAGGTTTATGGTTAGAGTTGGGATTAGGGTTAGGGGTGTGTTGGGGTTAGGGTTATGATTAGGGTTTGTATTAGGGTTAGGTGTGTGTAGGGGTTAGGGTTGGGGTTAGGGGTGTGTTGGGGTTAGGGTTGGAGTTAGAATTGAGGGGTTTCCACTATTTAGGCACATCAGGGGGTCTCCATACGCGACATGGAGCCACCATTGATTCCTGCAAATTTTGCGTTCAAAAAGTCAAACAGTGCTCCCTTTATTCCAAGCCCGACGTATGCCCAAACAGTGGTTTATCCCCACATATGGGGTATCAGCGTACTCGGGAAAAATTGCACAACAACTTTGGGGGTTCTAATTTCTCCTGTTAACATTGGGAAAAAAAATTGGGGACTAAAAATTATTTTTGTGGAAAAAAAATGATTTTATATTTTCACGGCTCTGCGTTATAAACTTCTGTGAAGGACTTGGAGATTCAAAGTGCTTATCACACATCTATAGGAGTTCCTTGGGGGATCTAGTTTCCAAAATGGGGTCACTTGTGGGGAGTTTCTACTGTTTAGGCACATCAGGGACTCTGCAAACGTAACATGACGCCCGAAGACCATTCCATCAAATGGGCATTTCAAAACGTCGCTACTTCCCATCCGAGCCCCGACGTGTGCCCATACAGTAGTTTTCTCCCACATATGGGATATCAGCATACTCAGGACAAATTGGACAACTTTTGGGTCTAATTTCTCATGTTACCCTTGGGAAAAAAAAAAATTGGGGACTAAAAGATCCTGATTGTGGAAAAAATATGATTTTTTTATTTTCATGCCCGGGCGTTATAAACTTCTGTGTAGCCCTTGGGGGTTCAAAGTGCTCACCACACATCTAGATAAGTTCTTTGCTGGGTCTATTTTCCAAAATGGGGTCACTTGTGGGGAGTTTCTACTGTTTAGGCACATCAGGGGCTCTGCAAACGTAACAAGATGCCCGCAGACCATTCCATCAAGTCGGCATTTCAAAGCGTCACTACATCCCTTCCGAGCCCTGACGTGTGCCCAAACAGTGGTTCCCCCTCACATATGGGGTACTAGCGTTCTCAGGAGAAACTGGACAACAACTTTTGAGGTCCAATTTCTCCTGTAACCATTGTGAAAATAAAAAACAGTGGGCTAAAAAATCATTTTTTGAGAAAAAAAATGATTTTTTATTTTCGCGGCTCTGCGTTATAAACTTCTGTGAAGCACCTGGGGGTTCAAAGTGCTCACTATGCATCTAGATAAGTTCCTTAGGGCGTCTAGTTTCCAAAATGGGGTCACTTGTGGGGGAGCTCCAATGTTTAGGCACACAGGAACTCTCCAAATGCGACATGGCAACCGCTAAATATTCCAGCATATTTTCCATTCAAAAAGTCAAATGGCGCTCCTTCCCTTCTGAGCCCTGCAGTGCGCCCAAACAGTGGTTTATGACCACATATGAGGTATCTGTGTACTCAGGAGAAATTGCCCAACAAATTTTAGGATCCAATTTATACTGTTGCCCATGTGAAAATGAAAAAAAACTGAGGCTAAAAGAAAATTTTTGTGAAAAAAAAGTACTTTATTTTTTTTACGGACCAATTTGTGAAGCACCTGGGGGTTCAAAGTGCTCACTATGCATCTAGATAAGTTCCTTAGGGGGTCTAGTTTCCAAAATGGGGTCACTTGTGGGGGAGCTCCAATGTTTAGGCACACAGGAACTCTCCAAATGCGACATGGCAACCGCTAAATATTCCAGCATATTTTCCATTCAAAAAGTCAAATGGCGCTCCTTCCCTTCTGAGCCCTGCAGTGCGCCCAAACAGTGGTTTATGACCACATATGAGGTATCTGTGTACTCAGGAGAAATTGCCCAACAAATTTTAGGATCCAATTTATACTGTTGCCCATGTGAAAATGAAAAAAACTGAGGCTAAAAGAAAATTTTTGTGAAAAAAAAGTACTTTATTTTTTTTACGGACCAATTTGTGAAGCACCTGGGGTTCAAAGTGCTCACTATGCATCTAGATAAGTTCCTTAGGGGGTCTAGTTTCCAAAATGGGGTCACTTGTGGGGGAGCTCCAATGTTTAGGCACACAGGGACTCTCCAAATGCGACATAGCAACCGCTAAATATTCCAGCATATTTTCCATTCAAAAAGTCAAATGGCGCTCCTTCCCTTCTGAGCCCTGCCGTGCGCCCAAACAGTGGTTTATGACCACATATGAGGTATCTGTGTTCTCAGGAGAAATTGCCCAACAAATTTTAGGATCCAATTTATACTGTTGCCCATGTGAAAATGAAAAAAACTGAGGCTAAAAGAAAATTTTTGTGAAAAAAAAGTACTTTCTTTTTTTTACGGATCAATTTGTGAAGCACCTGGGGGTTCAAAGTGCTCACTATGCATCTAGATAAGTTCCTTAGGGGGTCTAGTTTCCAAAATGGGGTCACTTGTGGGGAGCTCCAATGTTTAGGCACACAGGGACTCTCCAAATGCGACATAGCAACCGCTAAATATTCCAGCATATTTTCCATTCAAAAAGTCAAATGGCGCTCCTTCCCTTCTGAGCCCTGCCGTGCGCCCAACAGTGTTTATGACCACATATGAGGTATCTGTGTATCAGGAGAAATTGCCCAACAAATTTTAGGATCCAATTTATACTGTTGCCCATGTGAAAATGAAAAAAATGAGGCTAAATGAAAATTTTTGTGAAAAAAAAGTACTTTCTTTTTTTTACGGATCAATTTGTGAAGCACCTGGGGGTTCAAAGTGCTCACTATGCATCTAGATAAGTTCCTTAGGGGTCTAGTTTCCAAATGGGTCACTTGTGGGGAGCTCCAATGTTTAGGCACACAGGGACTCTCCAAATGCGACATAGCAACCGTAAATATTCCAGCATATTTTCCATTCAAAAAGTCAAATGACCTACTTCCCTTCTGAGCCCTGCCGTGCGCCCAAACAGTGGTTTATGACCAATTGAGGTATCTGTGTACTCAGGGAAATTGCCCAACAAATTTTAGGATCCAATTTATACTGTTGCCCATGTGAAAATGAAAATAACTGAGGCTAAAAGAAAATTTTTGTGAAAAAAAGTACTTTCTTTATTTACGGATCATTTGTGAAGCACCTGGAGTTCAAAGTGCTCACTATGCATCTAGATAAGTTCCTTAGGGGTCTATGTTTCCAAAATGGGGTCACTTGTGGGGGAGCTCCAATGTTTAGGCACACAGGGACTCTCCAAATGCGACATGGCAACGCTAAATATTCCAGCATATTTTCTATTCAAAAGTCAATGGCGCTCCTTCCCTCTGAGCCCTGCCGTGCGCCCAAACAGTGGTTTATGACCACATATGAGGTATCTGTGTTCTCAGGAGAAATTGCCCAACAAATTTAGGATCCAATTTATACTGTTGCCCATGTGAAAATGAAAAAAACTGAGGCTAAAAGAAATTTTTGTGAAAAAAAAGTACTTTATTTTTTTACGGATCAATTTGTGAAGCACCTGGGGTTCAAGTGCTCACATGCATCTAGATAAGTTTTTTTTTTTTTTTTTTTTTTTTTTTTTTTTTTTTTTTTTTTTTTTTTTTTTTTTTTTTTTTTTTTTTTTTTTTTTTTTTTTTTTTTTTTTTTTTTTTTTGAGCCCTGCCGTGCGCCCAAACAGTGGTTTATGACCACATATGAGGTATCTGTGTACTCAGGAGAAATTGCCCAACAAATTTTAGGATCCAATTTATACTGTTGCCCATGTGAAAATAAAAAAAACTGAGGCTAAAAGAAAATTTTTGTGAAAAAAAAGTACTTTCATTTTTTTTACGGATCAATTTGTGAAGCACCTGGGGGTTCAAAGTGCTCACTATGCATCTAGATAAGTTCCTTAGGGGTCTAGTTTCCAAAATGGGGTCACTTTGTGGGGGAGCTCCAATGTTTAGGCACACAGGGACTCTCCAAATGCGACATGCAACCGCTAAATATTCCAGCATATTTTCCATTCAAAAAGTCAAATGGCGCTCCTTCCCTTCTGAGCCCTGCCGTGCGCCCAAACAGTGGTTTATGACCACATATGAGGTATCTGTGTACTCAGGAGAAATTGCCCAACAAATTTTAGGATCCAATTTATACTGTTGCCCATGTGAAAATGAAAAAAACTGAGGCTAAAAGAAAATTTTTGTGAAAAAAAAGTACTTTCATTTTTTTACGGATCAATTTGTGAAGCACCTGGGGGTTCAAAGTGCTCACTATGCATCTAGATAAGTTCCTTAGGGGGTCTAGTTTCCAAAATGGGGTCACTTGTGGGGGAGCTCCAATGTTTAGGCACACAGGGACTCTCCAAATGCGACATGGCAACCGCTAAATATTCCAGCATATTTTCCATTCAAAAAGTCAAATGGCGCTCCTTCCCTTCTGAGCCCTGCCGTGCGCCCAAACAGTGGTTTATGACCACATATGAGGTATCTGTGTACTCAGGAGAAATTGCCCAACAAATTTTAGATCCATTTTATCCTGATGCCCATGTAAAAATGGAAAAATTGATGCTAAAAGAAAATTTTTGTTGGAAAAATTAAAATGTCCATTTTTTCCTTCCACGTTGCTTTAGTTCCTGTGTCGCACCTGAAGGGTTAATAATCTTCTTGAATGTAGTTTTGAGTAGCTTGAGGGGTGCAGTTTTTATAAAGGTGTCACTTTTGGGTATTTTCTGCCATATAGACCCCTCAAAGTGACTTCAAATGTGAGGTGGTCCCTAAAAAAAATGGTTTTGTAAATTTTGCTGTAAAAATGAGAAATCGCTGGTCAACTTTTAACCCTTATAACTTCCTAACAAAAAAAAATGTTGTTCCCAAAATTGTGCTGATGTAAAGTAGACATGTGGGAAATGTTATTTATTAACTATTTTGTGCCACATAACTCTCTGGTTTAACAGAATAAAAATTAAAAATTTGAAAATTACAAAATTTTCAGAATTTTCGCCAAATTTCCATTTTTTTCACAAATAAACGCAAAAATTATCGACCTAAATTTGCCACTAACATGAAGCCCAATATGTCACGAAAAAACAATCTCAGAATCGCTAGGATCCGTTGAAGCGTTCCTGAGTTATTACCTCATAAAGGGACACTGGTCAGAATTGCAAAAAATGGCAAGGTCTTTGAGGTCAAAATAGGCTGGGTCTTGAAGGGGTTAATTAGGATACATTTATCCTGCAGTGTTTGCTGGTGCTGTTCCCAATTTTATCCTAATTGTCTTTTTGAGCGCTCAGAACGAAATGAGGACTGTCCACACGGAAGTGTCAGTATAACAGTCCGTCAAGACCACCAGTTTATTATTCATTCAAGGTTTTATATGTTTACAAAAAGGGGCTGGTTAGTCAATTAACATACAATTAAAAGCTGCTAGATTATTGGCTGTTCTAGTGTAAGTATGATAATTATGATAAAAGGGCTGAAGTTGTAGATTTATTGTTTATTTGTTCTTTGCCCAGCTTTCCTGCGTGAAAAGAAAACAATAGATATCTATTAAGACTTTCTGTTCTTGTTTCCAGTTTCTGTGTCCTTGTGTAAAAAGTCCCTATGAGCTATAGCCTGACTTATGAAGGCCAGGTCGTCTTAAACGACTGATTATAGCTAGCATCAGCTTTTGCATAGATATGTGTGAGCACAGGATTTTTAGCAAGTGAGATCTATCTAACTGTAAATGCATATATATGAATATACATTGAATACGTGGAATACATATATATTTCCATGACAGTTGACCTGGATTGGCATATTTTGGGGGTAGAGGGTGCTGCTGGCAATAGCTCAGAAAAGTAGGAGGATCCGCAGCAGGCATCGACATTGCAGCTGCGGTTATCTGGCAGGTCCGTAGCAGTCCAAAAATGTGTTAAAAAACAAAAAGAGTTTCAGAACAGCTTGGCCAGACGGTCAAATTAGCACAGCGTGCAAGCCCTGAAAATTTATCCCATAGTGGGAAGAGTGCAGTATGGCATTTTTTTTACCAAAATCCTATTGATGAGGCGAACTTTATCTGTAAGAAGTGCGGAAGGACCTGTAGCCGAGGGAAAAATCTCTGAAATTTGAATACCAGTTGCATGCTTAGACATTTAAACACCATGCACTTGCAAGCGTGGATGGACTACAAAACCTCAGACTACAAAACATGTGCATCTGCTCCGACTGAAGGTAGCCAGTAATGCTACATCACTTCCCCCACTGTAAGCCCACCGGTTAGCACACCACCAGCAAGAAATGTTGAGGTTTTGACTCAAGGCCAAAGCAGTCAGGGAATGACAATGTTTTTCCAACGAAAGACTGAATCTAGGCCATCACCACCACCATCACCATCTTCAACCCCATCTCAGTCAGCCATGTCCACCGCTAGTTCCCCCATATGCAGCTTTCAAGTCCAGCTCACACTAGTAGACACTCTGAGTAGGACAAGAAAGTACTCATCCTCTCATCAGCGTACATCGGCTTTGAACGCCTACATTGCCAAACAGATCTCATTAGAGATGATGCCTTTCCATTTGGTTGAAAGCGCAGCATTCAGAGACCTCATGGCCTTCACTGTCCCACGCTATCACCTACCCAGTCAGCACTTCTTTTCTAGACAAGCCATCCCTGCCCTCCACCTGCATGTGAAAGACCGCATTGTCCATGCACTCAAACAATCAGTGAGTGGAAAGGTGCACCTCACAACAGATGCATGAGCCAGTAGGCATGGCCAGGGCCATTACGTGTCCATCACTGCGCACTGGGTTAATGTGGTGGATGCAGGGTCCACAGAGGACAGCAGCAGTGGGAGAGTGCTGCCTAGCCCATGGTATAGGCAACAGTTGGCTGTAGGCATTCGACCCTCCTCCTCCAGAAGCGAAAGCTCGTCGACAGAGTGCAGTCGCACGAGCACTCCATCTGCTGCTGCCAGTGTTGCACACGAGGTGTCCCACTATCGAACAGCTAGTGATAAGCGTCAGCAGGCTGTTTTAAAGATGATGTCTTTGGGCGACAACAGACACACCGCGGAGGTACTGGCTGACTACTTGCAGCAAGAAACTGAATCATGGCTGGGCAGTCCTCATCTAGAGGCAGGCAAGGTAGTCAGTGATAACAGACGTAATTTCGTGGCAGCCATAGCCCTGGCAAAACTCAGACACATACCTTGCCTGGCTCACACCTTGAACCTGGTGGTGCAGTGCTTCATAAATAATTATCCGGAGTTACCAGCTCTGCTCCATAAGGTGCAAAGACTGCTCGCACATCCGTCGCTCGCCCGTAGACTCCAGTCGTATGCAGAGGCTGCAGCGATTGCTCCACCTCCCCAAGAACCGCCTAATCATGGACGTTGCAACAAGGTGGAAGTCCACCATGCACATGATTGAGAGGCTGTGTGAACAGAGGCAGGCTGTAATGCATTTGTGGGAGGATACACGAGCAGGCCATTTGAGGGCAGAAATTAAGTTGTCATGTGTGCAGTGGTCAAATCTGAAAGACCTCTGTAAAGTCCTTCAGTGTTTTGAGGAATGCACACGGCTTTTAAGCGCAGACGATGCCATCATAAATATGAGCGTCCCACTTATGCGTCTGGTATATATAGAAAATGGTGCACAGCAATAATATTAATGAATATATATAGGGATGCAAATTAAGTGGTCAAAATGTAATGCCAAAGAAGAAAAGGAGGAAAGAAGACCACTATATTCAATGCACACCACAATTAGAAGAATAATAAGGCAGAAACTTTATTGACAACAATATTATTAAAAACAATTAAAAACAATGAATACCCTGCATGAGCCCTGCTACCAATAGAATAACAAGCATACTGATAGCCCAATATAGCATGTACATGGACAATAACACTTGTGTGTCAAATAGCACACATAAGTAACCTAAATTATTGAATATAAATAGGCATATAAATATTAAATACACAGAAAAATATGCACGTGTAAAATACAGGAGAATACAACCAGGAAATTTTTTTTTAGTGTTTGGAGCAATATATGGAGAGCATTATACACTGGAGAATTATATATGGGGCTCATCATACACTTGAGCATCATAGATAGGGCCCATTATACACTGGAGCATTATATATGGGGCACATCATACACTGGAACATTATAAATGGGGCCCATCATACACTGGAGCATCATATACGGGGCCCAATATACACTGAAGCATCATATATGGGGCTCATTATATATGGAGCATTATATAGGCCCATCATACACTGGAGCATCATCCATGGGGCCCATTATATACTGGAGCATCATATGGGGCCCATTATATATGGTGCATCGTATGGGGCCCATTATATATGGAGCATTTATAGGCCCATCATATACTGGAGCATCATCCATGGGGCCCATCATATACTGAAGCATCATATGGGGCCCATTGAATATGGCGCATCATATGGGACACATTATATATGGGGCATCACATGGAGCCCATTATATATGGGACCATTATATTTGGAGGATTTTATGGGGCTCATCATACACTGGAGCATCATATATGGGGCCCATCATATACTAGAGCATCATATGGAGTTTAATAATTGTGGGGCATCATATAGGGCCCTTTATATATGGAGCATCATATGGAGCACATATGGGCCTATTCTGTATGGAGCATTACATGGAGCCCATTCTGTATGGAGCAATATATGGGGCCCATCATATACTGTATGGAGCTTTATATGCAACTCATTATACTGTATGGAGCAATATGTGGGGCTCATTATACTCTATGGGGACCGTCCTATACTGTATGGCACATTATATTGGGCCCATCATATACTGGAGAATTATGTGGAGCTCATCATATACTGTATGGAACATTATATGGGACCAATTATGTATGAGCAACATATGGGGCTCAATATTTTGTATGGAGGAATATATGTGGCTCATTCTACTGTATGAAGCATTATATTGGGCCCTGTTATGTTTAGGTATCTGAGGAGGCAGGAGCAAAATACCGCATAGGCAGCCGAACACCAGAGAGGTTGGAAACTAATAGGTTGCAGACACCTAAACTAACCGCACAACTAGAAGTAGCCGTGGGACGTTCTTACGGTGCCATAGATGCCTCGTCACAGCCGGAGAGATAGCTATCCCTGAAGATGGAAAGAGGAAAGCTAACTGCCCCGGAGTAGACCCCAATAGAATAGGAAACCCCCAGACATATAATGGCGGTTAGACAGGATGAAAATACAAACACAGACAGAAAATAGATTGAGCAAACGCTGGGGCCCAAAACTGTCTAGATAGGACAGCAAAGGAGAGAATACTGTCTGCAACCCAAAAAACCCTAGGAAAAACTCCAACACTTCTAAATCCAAAAATACTGAGACCACACGGTCTCGGCCACCTATATTAGACCTCTGGTGTGGACACGTAGCAACCCAGCAGAAAATATCACAAGAACTGAGCAAATTAACAAATACAAAAAATGAACGGAGACCAGCCAAAGCCCCCCAATGGTGACCCGGCTGAAGACAAAAAGAAATGCAGCAAAAAGCAAGGAATTCAAACCACAGTAAAAAAACTGAAAGAGACTTATCTGAAAGCAAGCAGGAGACAGCAGAAAAGCAAGCTGAGTTCCATCCTAGACAAGGAAGAACAACTGATCACCGGCGAGGATCATGGGAGGTCAGTTCACTTATATCAGGCCAGTCAGTACCACCTGACAACCACTCGTTATCTGCAGGTGTAGAACTCTTGGTGTTCAACATAGGTTCAATAACCTCAGCAACCACCAGAGGGAGCTTTAGCTCTGAAGTCGTCTCCAATACGTTCACAACAGGGCCCATTATTCTGTATGGAGCATCATATATGGGACTCATTATTCTGTATGGAGCAATATATGGGGCTCATTATTCTGTATGTCGTACTATGTGGTGGCCATAAAACTGTAAGGAGGACTATACTGTCATGGGTGTATCGCCACGAGGATCGTCGTGATTACACACTCTGACTTCTCACAGCTGAGTTGCTGTTTCTTTGTGTTTGGTAATGAGGGAGTTAATTTTACCTAGCTCTTTGCTAAGACTAGGTCCAGCCTCGCCCGGCTGCTTTTGATTATGTTCTAATTAGATTCCTTCATATACCTGCCAGTCTGCTTGTTAGATGCCGGTGAAAGCATTCATGTAGTCTAGCAGACTGGATCGGTTCTGAGAATACTTAAGCTAAGAGTTCCTTAGTTGCTTTTACTCTTATAGCTTATAGTTTATCTCTGAGACCTTAGGTGTTCCTACTGTGTGTGAGTGTTGTATGTAAGACTTTATTTACGTTATTTCTTGTCTTTCTTGTATGTCTTTCTGTTTATTAACCGTTACCTGTTCATTCCCTTTGGTGGTAATCAGGGTCCTTCTTAGGACTAGATTACAGTTGGCAGGGATTGATAGGAGACAGGGTTTACGCTGGTGGCCTGGACCTCTGTACCTTTAACAGTACCTCCAGGTAGAGGGATTAGTTAGGACCCCAGTTTAGGGTCAGCATAGACCCCGGTCACCCTCTAGCCGGAGACAGCGTATAACGAATTCCGTATTGACCCACTGGACATTCTGTCAGGTAATTCTATGTTATCATATATCTATGCGCATGTTATATAGTATGTTGCCCTTTTGATATAGATTACTGTCATCACATATATATATCTGCTATACAGCGTGACATTTTCACCGGCCCATACTAAGGATTCTCCCCAGCTGTCATGGATCCAGTAGCCCAGCTGGCCCGGCAGTTGCAGGGGTTGTCCATGGAGTTTGCAGACATTAAGTCCAAGGTTTTGTCCCCCCCGGAGCAAACCAGATCTGAACCTAAGGTTGCTCTCCCGGACAGGTTCACTGGTGGGCGGGACAAATTTTTTACTTTCCGGGAGGCATGTAAATTGTACTTTCGGCTGCGGCCTCGGTCATCTGGAGTGAAGAGCAGAGGGTGGGAATTGTTATCTCGCTCTTACAAGGGGACCCTCAATCTTGGGCGTTCTCTATTCCTCCAGGCTCCCCAGATCTCCAGTCAGTGGATCGATTTTTTACTGCCCTGGGTCTGGTATATGATGATCCGGATCGAGTTTCCCTTGCTGAAACAAAGTTACGTAAAATACGGCAAGGAAATCGTCCAGCGGAGGAATATTCTTCTGAGTTCCGTAGATGGGCAACAGATACTCAGTGGAATGACCCGGCTCTTAGGAGCCAGTTTTGTCAAGGGTTGTCTGACAAATTAAAAGATGTGTTGGCTCAGTATGATTCTCCTCCATCACTGGAGGCTGCTATGGCCCTCGCTATTCGCATTGATAGACGAATTCGGGGAAGACGCGAGGTAACTCCGCCTCCCGTGATGACTCCACCTACTACTAAGGTCCCTTATACTGAGGTTCCCCTGGTCTGTTCTGAGGAACCCATGCAGTTGGGAGGGACATCTTTTTGTAGGAGGGAATCGGCGGTGCGCCGCAAGACTAGAAGGTGTTTCTTTTGCGGGAGAGAGGGACATTTTGTTGGGGGGTGTCCATCCCGGGCCTCTTTGAGCAAAGGAGTTAACCTGGGAGTGTGTATTTCGTCCCCAAATCCCTCTCAGTTTCTCGTGCCTGCGGAGGTGGTGATTGGTACTAGAACTGAGAGGATTTCTGTTTTTCTTGATAGTGGGTCCGGGGCTAATCTGGTGGACGCTCGGTTTGCCCAGGTGCATGGTATGCAACTGAGTGTACTGGCCAAACCGGTCCCTATAGTCTCTATTGATTCTAGACCTCTCGGTCAAGTTAGCTTGGTACAAGCTGTTCATAACATAGATCTTCGAGTAGGGGCAATACATAAAGAGCAATTGTCTTGTTATGTGTTGGAGGGTCTACCTACTCCTATTGTGTTGGGACTTCCTTGGTTGGCTAAACATAACCCAGTGATTGATTGGCAATCCAGAAAGGTAAGCCAGTGGGGTGAATTTTGCAGGAATAACTGCATGAGCACGGTCATCGGTGCGGTTGTGCCTAGGACTTTGTCTCCTTTTCTGGAGGACTTTGGGGAGATGTTCTCAGAGGAGGGATGTAAAGAGTTACCTCCTCATCGCGCATATGACTGCTCAATAAAGTTGCTTCCTGATGCCTTATCTCGTACTTTCCCAGGGGCCGGGAGGACGGATGATCCGGTTCCTATTCCTCAGGAGGGAGTTGTAGTGTCAGCTGTATGCTCTGAGCTTGAGGGGGAGGTATTCGGGGCTCAGGGGGACGCCCCTGTGGGACTTCCAGGGAGACTGATAGTTCCAGATCGGTTAAGACTGAAGGTTACGGGGAACCGTTACAAACGGATGGCTGATAGGGGGAGAGTTTCTGGTCTAGATCTGAAGGTGAATGATCTGGTTTGGTTGTCTACCAGGAATATAAAACTTAAAGTTTCCTCCTGGAGGTTGGGTCCCAGATTCATCGGGCCGTACAGGATCAGTTCCATAATTAATCCTGTGGCATTTTGTCTGGACCTCCCTCCTACGTTTAAAATTCATAATGTGTTTCACAAATCATTACTTAAAAAGTATGTGGCACCAGTCATACCGTCACCTCTACCTCCTCCTTCAGTGGTGGTCAATGATAACGTGGAATTTCAGGGGTCGAAAATCATTGACTCACGTCTCAGTCGCCGATCCCTTCAGTACTTGGTTCATTGGAGGGGGTATGGTCCTGAGGAGAGGACATGGGTCCCTGCGTCTGATGTTAACGCAGATCGATTGGTTCGGACCTTTCACACAACTCACCCGGGCATACCTGGCCCTGAGGGTCCGGAGGCCCCTCGTAGAGGGGGGGGTACTGTCATGGGTGTATCGCCACGAGGATCGTCGCGATTACACACTCTGACTTCTCACAGCTGAGTTGCTGTTTCTTTGTGTTTGGTAATGAGGGAGTTAATTTTACCTAGCTCTTTGCTAAGACTAGGTCCAGCCTCGCCCGGCTGCTTTTGATTATGTTCTAATTAGATTCCTTCATATACCTGCCAGTCTGCTTGTTAGATGCCGGTGAAAGCATTCATGTAGTCTAGCAGACTGGATCGGTTCTGAGAATACTTAAGCTAAGAGTTCCTTAGTTGTTTTTACTCTTATAGCTTATAGTTTATCTCTGAGACCTTAGGTGTTCCTACTGTGTGTGAGTGTTGTATGTAAGACTTTATTTACGTTATTTCTTGTCTTTCTTGTATGTCTTTCTGTTTATTAACCGTTACCTGTTCATTCCCTTTGGTGGTAATCAGGGTCCTTCTTAGGACTAGATTACAGTTGGCAGGGATTGATAGGAGACAGGGTTTACGCTGGTGGCCTGGACCTCTGTACCTTTAACAGTACCTCCAGGTAGAGGGATTAGTTAGGACCCCAGTTTAGGGTCAGCATAGACCCCGGTCACCCTCTAGCCGGAGACAGCGTATAACGAATTCCGTATTGACCCACTGGACATTCTGTCAGGTAATTCTATGTTATCATATATCTATGCGCATGTTATATAGTATGTTGCCCTTTTGATATAGATTACTGTCATCACATATATATATCTGCTATACAGCGTGACATATACTGTCCGGTTTTTGAGCTATTGTAGAATTTACAATAGATATCACTCATGTAATGTAAGAAGTGAAGTATTTGGCATTGTACTATACCTTTATTTCTCTGCCGTATCGGAGCATCATGAATTGTGTTATGTGTTAAAGGGGCCCACTGAGACTCTTTCGCCCGGGGCCCACAAAAACCTGGAGCCAGCCCTGCACCCCCACAACTTAAGCCAAATAACCCCCAGTTTTCAATCCGTTACCATTATTATAAAGTAAATTAAGGTTGACAATCTTAAGTAATAAGAATTGATGTCGTTGACATTGAAATGGGAACTGTAGGTGTGTTTACTATCCTCCACTCCCTGCCAACTTTTCTTCCCCATTGACTTGCATTGGGGTCGGGTCGAGTTTCAGTCAGACCTTCGACTTTTTCTGATAGTCGGCCAATTTTGTTCGACTCGACTTTTTGGAAAGTCGGGTGGTCCGAAACCCGACTCGACTCTCCTGGAGGCAAAGTCGCTCATCTCTAGTAACATGCACTTCCTGGTGAAGTCAGTGTTCAAGATCTGTGACCAAAGAGTAGGTGTTTGGTACGGACCTCAAACTTTACTGTTCAGGTTCGTCTATCACTGAATGCAAAAGCACCACTAGAATTTTTGTGGAAACAAAAAAAAAAGATTGGCATAAAAAGAGCAATCAGGTATTATTAGCTCCTGTCCCTAGTAGTCCCTTTTTAACCACAGAGGTTGGCACCCTAATAGCAGTAGTTTAGCACCCTCACTGAACATTGATTGATCATAGTTATACATATACCGATAATAACACTGAAGAAAAATAACTAAATATATTAGAAAAGATCAATTATTTAATTATAAAGTTAAAAATGTATACAGGCTATATTGCACCAATGTGTCAAATACATGCTTTCATATGCATAACACATAGACCACATGCCCATGAATACAGGCAAAAACAATATTAATAAGTTATTAACAAGTCTAGAGTGCAGTAGACAGCATCTATTCTAGAGTGATCAATTCCAAAAAGTAAAGTTTATTCATCCATCAAATGTACAATGTTTCAAACTATTATAGGTCTTTATCAAGTACAAATAATAAAACACAGGGTCGGTTTATATAGTGCGGTTTACAAACATACAACAATCACTATAAGGCTGGAGTCACACACGTCTAAAAAATCTGACTGTTTTAGTGGTACGATTATCGCATAAAACTTTCATGAACATTGATGCGTCTGGCATCTGATTTTCTGTCGCTAATGCGATTTAGTCGCATGTGAGAGTACTATTCACATCCGATTGCCATCCGACTTGCGATTTTTTTGTGGCATTATACCAAAATGGACAATTGATGGTTTTGAGGCCTGCAAATAATTTAAATCACCAGCCATACCCATATTTAAGCTGTCTCCAACTGGTGTGAGCCTCCCAACTTAGCAGTGGACTCATTGGGATATTTGTGGTTGGTGCTTTACTGCTGCTTTGTCCCAATCATGAGCGACAGACTGATATTTAATACCACCGAGCATTTGCTGTACAATTGGGTTATATCCAGATGTTTTGGGGAGCCATACCCTGTTGTTGAAGCTCCCAGAATCCGCCGAAGAGTGTGGGTGCATCCACTTTTGAGGCGAAGGATCAGTAAAGGCCATTTTCGCCGCCTGTATTCGACGCTGCGTACCCATCCCGACAAGTTTTTTCGGTATTGTCGAATGAGCGTTGCTACTTTTGATAAGTTGCTGGAGATTGTGCGCCCTGGGATCACATTTCAGAACACCAGGATGCGTCCAGCAATTTCTGCTGAGGAACGTCTTCTCCTAACATTACGGTATTTGTGTGAACGATATATTGATGATGTTTTCCACACCATAACTACTTTCCCAGTGTTGTCACTTACTTCATGTTAACATATTGTCATGAATGTGCTTACCACACTTACCCATGTTCCCTATTTGCTTGTGTGTACCCCTCATAATGCATTGGATGTCATTGAATTTACTGAATGCATGCTTACAGAAATCTCCTAATTTTAAATGTGGCTAATGCTGTGCTTGTTGTTTGCTGTGCTGATGTGTACATGTTTTTTGTTGTTTGTGTATTGCAGGTTCCTTTCCACTGGGCTTTCATACGCTGCTCTGCACTTAGAGTTTTTAATAGGCAAATCCATCATTTCAGGAATTATCAGCTCTACTTGTGTGCAAATTTGGTCAAGACTAAATAAAGAGGTCATGCCTGAGCCCAAAATGACAGACTGGTTGAGGATTGCACGTGGATTTGAAGAAACATGTCATTTTCCACACTGTATTGGAGCCCTGGACGGTAAGCACATTTGTGTACGTAAGCCACCGAACTCTGGCTCCCAATTCTACAATTATAAACAATTTTTTTCTGTAGTGTTGTTGGCCTTGGACGACAGTCACTAAAGGTTTATAATTGTAGACATTGGGGCCTATGGAAGGACTGGAGACTCGAGAGTCTTCAATTCCTCCATTATTGGTCGGCGGCTACGCAATAACCAATTGGACTTACCACCACCATGTCAGCTTCCACACTCCAATATGGATCCAGTGCCTTATGTTCTTGTAGCGGATGAGGCGTTCCAATTGACACGTAATGTTATGAGGCCATATCCACATCGCAATCTGAACCATCGGGTCGCATATTTAATTCTCGCCTTTCACGTGCACGACGCCTGGTGGAGTGCACCCTTGGTATTCTTTGTGCCAAATGGCGGGTACTCCAATCAGCGATTCAGCTTAGTGAAGCAAATGTTAATGTGGTAGTAAAAGCGTGTGTGGTCCTACATAATTTCACAAGAATGCATGAATGCTCCTCATCTGATGTGCCTGACCTTGTGTCTGGTAATGTGTCTATGCCTATGAGACCACTCATCCATCCCCGTCATCCCCCTGCTGGGCTTAAAGTCCATGATGTTTTCACAAATTATTTTGTTTCCCCTGATGGTGCTACTCCCTGGCAAGAGGAGGCCTTAGTTATGTAGTGTGCTTGTTTTCTTGTACCATAAACACACTTTTCTTTACATCATTGATGTTGTACTGTTGTTCCTACTGTCCATTTCCCTGTACGTTACTCAGGACATAACATATAATAAGAATGACATACAACCAATGCCATTTCACAAATTTAATTCATTTGTGTAAATTTTTTTTGGTGGGTCTTAAATAATGCGTACTGGACAAATACGTCCAAAGGTTGCATTCTCCTTTCTTGTAAACCAAAAAACAAACAGTCAAGTATAATATTATTATTATTATTATTATTATTATTTATTTATTTCTATAGCACCATTGATTCCATGGTGCTGTACATGAGAAGGGGTTACATACAAATTACAGGTATCACTTACAGTAAACAAACTAACAGTGACAGACTGATACAGAGGGGAGAGGACCCTGCCCTTTCGGGCTTACATTCTACAGGATTGTGGGGCAGGAGACAGTAGGTCGGGGGTTGCAGCAGTTCCGGTGTTGGTTGAGGCGATATCTCCGGTAGTGGTGAGGAGTAGTGTTGAGCGATACTGCTCGATATCTAAAAATATCGGATCGGAATGGTATCGCCGATATCACTAAATATCGTCGCTATCCGATTCCGATACCGGAAGTCCAATGTAAGTCTATGGGAACCAAATATCGACATTAAAAAAAACATTCTTGCCTTGTTGGTTAATTGTACATGAAGGAAAACAACAAAGACTAATGTAGAATGTATTGGGGGAGGTTGAGGAGACAATAAAGGCATACATGTTTAACCCAATGCATTGGAATAGCATTAATATATTTTTTTTTGGAAATACCTTTGGATTGACTAACAAATTGACAATGTTGTTAACCTTTTTTCTATTTTGGCAAATATGTATGTTTCACAACTTCCATGCTCTTCACCTTTTTAACTTTTGCCAGTGCCACACTTTCTCCTTCATAATCTTCAGCAGCATCATCTTTCTCATCAAATTATTCTTCATCTTCACCTTCTTAATCGTCTTCTTAAACTTCTTGCTATTCATGTTTTTGTTTACATTACTCATATTGTTATTATTAAACTAATTAATCTTCATATTCAAATTCTTCATCTTCTTCCTCTTCATCTTCTTCATCATATTCTTATTTGTGACAGAGATTCCTGTACTTGTAATCTGTAAAAGTATGAATTGTTCATCCTTCCGTTCTTGCTGTCACACAAGATTTAAATTACAACAGTATTTGTCCGTGTTCAGTTTAGCCTGCAGCAGCAGCAGGCATTTTCCAGGGGCACCACGAGGAGGAACGGACTCACCCCCATACACTGCTTAGTCTTCTTCTGCTTAGAATTTAGAGCATATATTTTGCTCTTCATTTTGGTCTTATACTTCATGTTCTTCTGCTTTTTGATCTTTTGCTTATTGTTCTTCTGTCTCTTGTTCTGTATCTTGTAGTTTGTCTTAACCTTCTTTGTCCTGTTGGTGATCTTCTTCTGGTAATCTTTCATTTTTTCTTTGTGATGGTGTTCAGGCTGGTTGGCTTCATGCTCGTCGTCCTTGTTGTCGTCATCTTCTTCTGGGTGGTCTTTAAGGTCGTCTAATTTCCGAGAAACAGCTGACGTTACTGGAACCCTGACGGGTATCAGATGGAGCAAGAGACAATGGAAGTAACGAGGACCAGCTGACTGTGCTGGACCCCGGACGGGTAGCAGAAGGAAAAGAGGCAATGTCACAACCGAGTACCAGCTGACGTTACTGTGACACGGTTACTAAGCAGGATGTACCTGTGCTCCAAAGCACTACCAAGGACCAGCAGACGTTGCTGGAACTCGGATACGGAGATGGAGGCACCTAGGCCAAAGGCACTGGGGAGAACCACTTGACGGTACTGGACCCCGGACGGGTAGCAGAAGGAAAAGAGGCAATGTCACAACCGAGTACCAGGTGATGTTACTGTGACACGGTTACTAAGCAGGAGGTACCTGTGCTCCAAAGCACTACCAAGGACCAGCAGACGTTGCTGGAACTCGGATACGGAGATGGAGGCACCTAGGCCAAAGGCACTGGGGAGAACCACTTGACGGTACTGGACCCCGGACGGGTAGCAGAAGGAAAAGAGGCAATGTCACAACCGAGTACCAGCTGACGTTACTGTGACACGGTTACTAAGCAGGAGGTACCTGTGCTCCAAAGCACTACCAAGGACCAGCAGACGTTGCTGGAACTCGGATACGGAGATGGAGGCACCTAGGCCAAAGGCACTGGGGAGAACCACTTGACGGTACTGGACCCCGGACGGGTAGCAGAAGGAAAAGAGGCAATGTCACAACCGAGTACCAGCTGACGTTACTGTGACACGGTTACTAAGCAGGAGGTACCTGTGCTCCAAAGCACTACCAAGGACCAGCAGACGTTGCTGGAACTCGGATACGGAGATGGAGGCACCTAGGCCAAAGGCACTGGGGAGAACCACTTGACGGTACTGGACCCCGGACGGGTAGAAGAACGCACCCATGAAAATGTAAGTTGACAGGACGCAAGCCGTCCGCAGTTACCGAATCACACAGTCCTACAGTGGGTGCTTATCCTATTGTCACAATGGAAACCGCCTTTATTTACATATCCCACAGCACACATAGGAATCACCTAAACTGCAGGCACCATAGAGTCGGCTAACCCGAATGCAACACGACAGCACAACTTATTGGAGGATAATTGACGTTCACACTGCCAGGAAACAGCTGTCGTGCTGTAACCAGGCTGGCCAGGAGTCAGTACCCCTGCCAATTACTTACGAGCAACAAATGGCGGTGTTGTAGCCCAGGGAGTATAGAGTTCAGGTGGTAGAAAGATGAACATAACAGGAGACATGGAAAACGTTGCCAAACAGTTATTTAATCTGAAAACGGACAGGCAAATTCAGGTGAGATCCATGCCTTGTTCATTTTCAGAAAAGTAAGCCGGTCCACATTCTCTGAGGATAGTCGCATGCGACGGTCTGTTACTACACCACCTGCAGCACTAAAGACACGCTCAGATAATACACTGGCAGCAGGGCAAGCCAGCACCTCCAATGCATACTGGCTAAGCTCTGGCCATGTATCCAACTTAGAGACCCAAAATTTGAAAGGGGAAGAGGCATCTGGGAGTACACTTAGAGGGAAAGATAAGTAGTCTGTCACCATCTTACGGAAACGTTTCTTCCTGGTGACTGGAGCCGTCTCGGATGGTGTAGACCTTGCTGGCGCTGTCACAAAACTTTGCCACATTTGTAACATACAGTTCTTGCCCTGTGCAGAGGCGCTGCTTCTGCTCCCTCTTGTTGTAGAGGTGTCTACACTGCCTCGACGCACAGAGCTGCTTTGTAAAGCAGTAGCAGCAGTAGCAGCTCTCTCGGCTGGAATGTACAACAGTATGGATTGCACCAGTGTGTCTTGGTACTCCTGCATTTTACGGTCCCGGTTCACCGGTGTGATGAGGGTTTGTAAGTTGTCCCGGTAGCGAGGGTCTAGGAGGGTGTACACCCAATAATCTGACGTGCTGAGAATGTGGGCGATGCGGCGGTCGTTTCTCAGGCACTGAAGCATGAAATCAACCATGTGCTGCAGACTCCCAACTGGCCAACAAAGGCTGTCCTCTGGAAGAGGCGTCATCTCTGTCTCCTCTGCATCACCCCACCCTCGCTCTACATATTGACTAGAGCGTTGTGTACCTCCGTCTGTAGGGATTTCTTCCTCCTCCATTGACTCCTCCTCCTCCTCATCCTCCTCACAAAGTGAGCCCTGCCCAGCCCTTTGTGAGGAACCACGTTGCGCTGACTGTCCTGAAGGTAATTGAATTTGTGACTCCTCATCCTCCACCTCTTCCAAAACCTCTTCCTTTAGTGCTTTCAGTGATTTCTGAAGCAGGCAGATAAGGGGGACAGTCATGCAGACTAGTGCATCATCTGCACTCGCCATCCACGTTGAGACATCAAACGCACGCAAAACGTCGCAGATGTCCTTCATAGAGGCCCACTCAGTAGTGGTGAAGTGTGAACGGCGCAAATTGCGAGTTGATTGCGCCTGTTGCAGCTGATACTCCATTACTGCTGGCTGCTGCTCACACAACCGCTCCAACATATGTAACGTGGAATTCCACCTGGTGGGTACGTCACATATGATGCGATGTTCGGGAAGGCGAAATCTGACTTGCAGAGCTGCAATGCGCGATCTGGCCATGCTGGAACGTCGCAAGTGAGCGCACTCTAGGCGGACCTTGTGCAGCAGTGCATCAAGATCCGGATAGTCCCTCAAAAAACTCTGCACGACCAAGTTCAGCACATGTGCCAGACATGGTATGTGAGTGAGGTTGCCAAGGCCCAGAGCTGCCACCAGATTTCGGCCATTGGCACACACTACCAAGCCTGGCTGGAGATTAGCTGACAAAAACCACACGTCGCTCTCCTGCTTGATGGCATCCCAGAGCTCCTGCGCTGTGTGGCTTCGATTCCCCATGGGAATTAATTTCAGGACGGCCTGTTGACGTTTGGCCACGGCTGTGCTCATATCGGTCACAACAGGTAAGCGTTCACGGGTCCATGTGGAGGTATACCGTGACGGCTCGTGCAGCGATGATTCTGAGGAACTGGAGTAGGAGGAGGAATCAATGTGCACAGACTGGATTCCTGCAATCCTTGGAGTTGGCAGAACACGTCCAGCGCCACTGGCAAGATCTGTACCCGGCTCCACAACATTGACCCAATGGGCAGTGAGGGAAAGGTATCGTCCCTGGCCATGGGTACTGGTCCATGCATCGGTGGTCAGGTGGACCCTGCTACTGACGGCGTTTAGTAGCGCATGTTTAATGTTTCCCTCGACATGTTTTTGCAGAGCAGGGACAGCTTGCCTGCTGAAATAAAATCGGCTTGGCACATTATATTGTGGGACTGCCAATGCCATAAAGTTCCTGAAACTGTCAGTCTCCACCAGCCTGAATGACAGCATTTCAAGGGACAGGAGTTTTGCAAGGCCAGCATTCAGAGCCTGTGCTCGTGGATGGTTTGCCGAGTATGGCCGTCTTTTATCCCATGCCTGTGTTACCGATGGCTGTTTTTTGTTCTGGGAGTGTGACGATGACTGTGAACTTGCTGCAGTGGGTGGAATAACAGTTTGTCTATGGACAACAGTGACCGAGGTTCTTCCATGGAGATCCTGTGAGGAAGCCGAACCAGGTGTGTGAGAGCTGGAGGTAGAGGCTCGAACATGACCTAAAGATGTAGGTGCTGCTGTAGGTTGGCCTACATCTCCAGTGTGTCTTTGTAACTCAGCTACGTGCTTTGTCCGTACATGTTTCCACATATTTGTGGTATTCAGGTTACTGATATTTTTACCTCTTTTAACTTTTTGCTTACACAGCTTGCATTGAACATAGCAAATATCATCTACAAGTCTGTCAAAAAAGGACCACGCAGTGCAAGTCATGGGAGCGCCAATTTTGACATTTCTAAGAGAACTGCTCCCAACAGGTGCCAAACTGGAGGCTACAGGCAAGCGAGTCTGCAGCCTACCTCTCCCTCCTCTTTGTACCGTTGGGACAATCTCTTCCTCAGAGCTGCTCCCACCACCTTCCTGTTGCTCACGCCATGTTGGGTCTCGGACTTCATCATCTCCACTACCCTCTTCCAACACCTGCTGCTGTTGGATGGTCTGGGCAGCACCATGCTCCACAAAACCTGGCACCTGAGTCTCATCATCATCATAAGATGCGTTCTGCGGTGTGCTGTCCATCGGCACTGGCTCACCCGCCTCTTCAGATTGAGAGAGACACAGCTGTTGCGCATCACTGCATACTCCCTCTTCTTCAAATTGCAGAATGCTGCTTGCCTGTGCCCGTGTTTGCGAGCCAACAGATTCTGAGAACAGAAGCAGAGACTCAGCTGGCTCCTGTACAGAACTCTCTGACTGCCTGGGCAATTTGACAGGCGGTGAACAGACAGATGGTTGCTCAACAGTGTTGTGTTCCTGAGAGGAGGTGGAAGGAATTGAAGTCGATGCATTGGCTGCCATCCAACCAACAACGGCTTCAATTTGTTCTTCCCGCAGCAGGGGGGCACGCCGAGCTCCTACCAAAGTGCGCATAAAGGAACGCTCACGGGGAAAACTGGTGGATGCTGTGTCACTGAGGGCGGCAGCAGCCACAGAATCCCCACGTCCTCTCCCTGCTGAAACTCCACGGCCACGACCACGTGCCTTACTCACTGACTTCTTCATCTTGGTAGATTGAGAAAGAAAGTCAGAAAAGGTATAAGGCCTAAGTGTGGTTATTACGCAGAGACTGAAGTGAACACTGAAACACAACTGTTCACAATCTGTGAAAGGCTACTCCTTTGTCTACTTCTATAGTGTTTGCAACCAATTTATTGTATACGGATGGAAGCGCGTCACACTAATAGATTATATTTTAAATGGAATGGAGCAGAACCAATTGGAGATAAATGAAAAGGATGAGCCACTGAGACACGCTCAGCAGTGTACAAGCAGCAGTGCTTGAACAAGTAACTGGAGCGTGATGTGCACTCAAAAAATAAAAAACACAGACTGAAGTGAACACTGAAACACAACTGTTCACAATCTGTGAAAGGCTACTCCTTTGTCTACTTCTATAGTGTTTGCAAACAATGTATTGGATACGGATGGAAGTGCGTCACACTAATAGATTATATTTTAAATGGAATGGAGCAGAACCAATTGGAGATAAATGAAAAGGATGAGCCACTGAGACACGCTCAGCAGTGTACAAGCAGCAGTGCTTGAACAAGTAACTGGAGCGTGATGTGCACTCAAAAAATAAAAAACACAGACTGAAGTGAACACTGAAACACAACTGTCCACAATCTGTGAAAGGCTACTCCTTTGTCTACTTCTATAGTGTTTGCAACCAATGTTTTGGATACGGATGGAAGCGCGTCACACTAAAGGTACTGCCACACTAAGCTATCCCGCTAGCGATCTCGTTAGCGTTGCATACTAATGAGATCGCTAGCGGGATTGTTTCTATATCGCTAAATGCTGCCGCATTTAGCGATATAGTTAACGACGCTATCGCCGTTAGCGATCTTCTTAACGACTTTAGCGGTACAAAAGTACCGCTAAATCGCTAAGAAAAGGTGCCACACAGCGATAAGATACTTACCCAGCGGGAGCGCCAGCGATGAAATAGGGTCCGGAACGATTCCAGCGACGAGCGAGATCACAGCAGGAAGCTCGTCGCTGGAAGCTGCCGCACTGAACAATATCGCTAACGGGATCGCTAAATAGTGACGTTTTTTAGCGATCCCGTTAGCGATATTGTTTAGTGTGGCATACCCTTAAGAGTTAAATTGCATGGAGCTGCAAGAATTACACTGAAGGAAAAAAAAAAGAGTCTGTGAGTGACATGTGCAGATGCCTACAGACAGCGTTGCATGCAGAGCAAACTGCAGCGTCACCTGCACTCACACACACCTTGCAGAGCTGTTAAAACAACACTGCAGGCAAAAGGAAGCTTTACACAGCGGTTGGTGCTAGCCTGCCTACAGCACAGTACACTAAATCGCAATCTCTAACTGTCCCTCAGAGTCAGCACAGCAGCGTTCTGTCCCTTACTGAATTCACAGCACAGTGACGCTAAAATGGCGGCGGCGCCTTTTATAGTGCATTCTGACATCATTTCAGCATCCAATCACAGCCATGCCATTAGTTAACATGACCGCAGCAGTACAGGATGTGCCCACACTTCTTAGGATTCCTCATTGGCTGACTAAAATCACATTGCCTCGCAAAGAATTATGGGAACTTCCGATTCCGGTATCCGATAAGACGAAAATATCGAAACGAAGTATCGAAAGGCCGATAGAGCTAATATCGGCCGATACCCGATATTTGCAGTATCGTATCGCTCAACACTAGTGAGGAGGTAGCAGGGTCATTGCAGGCTGTAAGCTTTCCTGAAGAGATGGGTTTTCAGGTTCCGTCTGAAGGATCCGAATGTGTTTGATAGTCGGACGTGTTGGGGCAAAGAATTCCAGAGGATGGGGATATTCGGGAGAAGTCTTGGAGGCGGTTGGGTGAGTAGCGAATAAGTGTGGAGGAGAGGAGGTCTTGGGAGGATCGGAGATTACGTGAGGGAAGATATCGGGAGATTAGTTCAGAGATATAAGGAGGAGACAGATTATAGATGGCCTTGTAGGTCAGTATTAGTAATTTGAACTGGATACGCTGAGGGAATGGGAGCCAATGAAGAGATTTGCAGAGGGGAGAAGCGGAGGAGTAGCGAGGAGAGAGGTGAATTAGTTGTGCAGCAGAGTTAAGGATGGACTGGAGAGGTGCGAGGGTGTTAGCAGGGAGGCCAGAGAAAAGGGTGTTGCAGTAGTCGAGGCGGGAGATGATGAGGGCGTGCACAATCATTTTAGTAGATTGAGGGTTGAGGAAAGGACGTCTTCTTGAAATATTTTTGAGCTGAAGGCAACAGGATGTAGAAAAAGCTTGGATGTGCGGTTTATAAGGCACTTAAACAAATACTCAAACATTGAGTAAATACATGTCACCTACAAGTTATGGTAGGTGGGGGTGGTGATGATGGAGGCCCAGGTTGGGTGGGTTGCCTTGCTGGATCAGCTACCAGTGTGTCACCCTGACTTGTGGCAGACTGCAGTGTTACTTGTTACTTGTGGGATTCTGCCTGGATCCTGATGGGGGTTTGGGTAGGGGTACATGGGAAACTGGTGTTGGTATTCATAGGTATATGGCTGACCAGTTTGAGAATGACTCCTAATATGCCCATGTCGACCATACCCATGTTGTGGCCAGCTGACAACATTGGGTATGTTCGAGTGGGCATATTGGGAATGGCCACTCTGTCCCATGGGTTGGAGCTGCTGAGGTAGGTTGGAGTAGGAAGGAGCTTGAGAAGGAGGAGTTGGTATCTGTTGGACACAAGGAGGAGGTGGAGGAGGAGGATGATGATGAGGAGGAGGTTGAGAGGCTGAAGCACCCTCTGTGCGCTGGCTGCCCAACAACCGTAGTAGATTTTCTGACGAAAGCTGCCACCTTTCGAGAAAATCTATTACAGTGTTGGGATTATTTGGTGGGGTTCCTGCATCAAGAAGAATTTGGACTCCACCTCTGATCCGCAGTCTGTGCTCACGTTGAATACCCATGAGGTAGCGTGCCAGACTGCAGCCAAATGCCTCTTCCCAATCATCATATGCTACATTGGACAAATAGTTTAGAACTCCTCTGTCCACCTGCCTCATTGTCCCAGAACCAACTCCTTCTCTTCCCCGCCTGCCTCGCCTTGGAATAAGGGAATGTGGAGGAGACCCATCATGAGGCCTAGTAGGGCTACTGCTCACACCATGCTCCTCTTGCTGTTGAGCCTTGGTGTCTGACTCCTCAGCTGCAGCAGTGGTGGTGGTGCTGCTGCTTGTGTGGAAGATGAGGCTGCAGAGGAAGGGCCAGCCTTCATCACCAACAGAGTCTATGACGACCTCAGAGTCCGACCCTGTCTCCTTCTACGTCAGGTTTGACTCCGTGCTATATAGGAAAACAAAAAACATAATTAATATTTGATATCAAAACAATCATAGGGTTTCACCAGACATTCACTTACGCTCGCAGATCCATAACTGGCGCAAGGAAACTGAGGCGGTCAAAATAAAGGTATTTCCTCTTCCTTGTTGCTGAGGCCCCACTCTACGCCCTCATCTGCCTCTCCCTGCGGTAGCAGTCTCGACAGCTGCGCCACTGCCTTGTCACAACTGTCACTGCAAAGTGAATACAACCAGAAGGCAAAATATTAATGCTATGGACTTTTAAAACACTTCACACATCTGTCGCTATGAACATCCAAATTTTTGTGATGTGTCTTGCTATGTGTAGACAAAAACACCTAAAAAGTTGTATGCTATTCAGGGTGGCTAAGTACAAAAATCGGAGTACAAGGGTAGATGCATAGAAACATATGCGTCTGAGGTATGTGTAGCAACAACTAACATCAATTTGAGCCAAAGCTTGCCCCTTAACAAAAGGGGCCCAGATGAAGTTCCATACCTACACATTTAATGTGTGCTCAAGGTGGCTAGAACCATTTCACACACTAAGTAGGCAACCATCAGGGATGGATGTGAAGATTTGGCTGTTGTTTGGGGACACACAGAACAATGTGTCATTGTCATTATAAAGCGTGTCATAATAATGTATTTTTGGGACAATATGAATGGATAAGACGAAAATATTAGATTGATGTGTGCAAATACAGTGACATACATGAAGTTTGTTATGGTTTGAAGTATGGTACTTACTAATGCGCTCTTGGTCCTCCCTTGATCTCTGCCCAAAATCTGGGAACAATTGCCCACAAATTTTTCTCCAAGCCGCCTCCTTACGCGACCTGTTAGAATATTGGGCATCGCGCTGGTCCCAAAGTTCTGGCCTCTCCTGGACCAGAACTATTAAAATTTCCACATTAATGTGTGTGCCCATGGTTATGGAGTCCGTGGAGGCGTTTTCCTGTTTTGATTTGATCTCTGGTAGCCTAATTAGCATGTGAAGCCTTCCTGACAATTTCTGATGCAATTTCTTGTCACCTGGAATAGTGGTGCAATTTAATCGCAAGTCACACGTGAGGTCCGTTTGTAATCCAATTTTAAATCGCACCTATAGACTTGCATTGGCGATTGTTGACCCACAATCGGTGACAATCGTAGCATGCTGCGATTACACTCGCACGTATAAAACGGACCACAAAAAATCGGATACTGGGAGCTGCTCCATAGATTAACATAGGTCCCACTGCAATACGATATTTGATCGCTTTGCAGTCGTACGATTTTGTCGCCAGTGTGACCCCGGCCTAAGGCTGGTGTCCCACTTGCAACTGCAATGCGAGAAGCTCGCGCCTCAATACGCGGCACTGCCGCCGGAAGTTCAGACTGAAGTGCTCAGCTGCATAGAAATACATGCAGCCACATACTCTGGTCCTGAGTGCCTGGTATTGAGGCGAGAGACTCGCGCGAGTTTCTCGCATTGCAGTTGAAAGTGGGACACCGGCCTAAAGACCAAACCCTCTCATACAAAATACAACAATTACAAATTTATTTTAATAAAGTAAAGTGTCAAACAATGATACAAATTAACAGCATATTAAAAGGTAAACAGTTGGAAAATAATCGCCAAATACAGCAACTCAAGCATTGTTTATATAAGACAGTTGTAATAATCAACCAATCACAAAATTGCATCAACATTGTCATGGTTACAAAGATCCAATCCACACACAATGAATATGATTATGAATATGTAACTAACCCCATATGTGGATACAAAAAAAGACTCCTATAGAAGTGCACCAAAAATAAAACATGGAGGCATGTTCAGGGTGTATACACAGCCCCCCAATCATGGGAAAGCATAGAAGTTGTCATGTTGACTTTGGCCTTATTGCCACTGTGATTCCAGGTGTTCATTGCACATGCGTACGCAATGCCCACTCACATGAACCGACCAGCAGACATCATCAAAGGAGTGGTCACATGACTGCTATACAGATGATGTTAGGGTAAAGCGAACACATTACTTTGGAATGTCCCCTTGTGTCACCATGCCAGCGGTCATATAACTGCAGCAAAGGAGACGTCCAGGCACTGAGCAAGATTCAAAGAGGTCAATCAATCCAAGTCATGGCCTAATCCCTATAACAGCAAAGGGCAGCTAATTATATTCAATAACCCATAGCAACCCACAAACAGATGACATATCTTAATATTCAAAACACAAGAGGAGGAAGGAGAATGTAAGGTGAGGAGACATCAGAAAATTCAGACAAAATGAGAATAAATGTCATTTGTATATTATATCCATAATAAATGTTATTCAATGCCTGTGCACTGCAGCATCCACAGAGATCAATCACTACACCTTGATCCACCTGCATCCCAATTTTCTAAGGAGAAAACCACCCACGAACAAAAAAATGTAAAAAAAATAAACACATACTAGAGACAAAATATAAAATTGGAGAGATTAAGGGCAACCGATTCTGCAAATATAACTCAGAGGTTTAAATATTTAGTCTACTTTACATAATTGCTCTCATCTTTTATATTTTGTCATCAGTTTGTTGTAAATCAGGCAACAATCTGGCAGACCATTCCGTTTATACAGTGCAGGAATGGTTGAAATGGTCATAGCTACCAATTTCCTCAAGCAAATACAGCTCTGGCAAAAATTAAGAGACCACCACATCACAACCCTGTCATGGGCAGTGTTCGTGCATGACATCACCACATCAACACTGCAGGAAAAAGCCGAAGAATGCCGAGTTCAGTGAATACTGACGGCAGTTAATGAGCGGTCCCGGAAGCAGATGCGGCAAGGAGACAGAGGGACTGGAGGATGCGTCGCTGGACAGGAGGACGCGGCGCTGGACAGGTAAGTATAATTATAATGGCCCATATGATCTGTAAAGTTCAGCTTCGGGGTTTGGACACAAGTTCGTGTCATCTTCGGCCCCGAAGTTCGGCCCCGAAGTTGAACATCGGGGGGTTCGCCCAACACTACTCACTTCAGTTAAGACAAATGTTTGGTGTGGGGAAGCCGCACTAATAAAGCCAAAAGTGTAAATAAAAATGTAAATAATGAGGAAGGTAAAGGAAAGGCTAAAATGTCTGTCCATGGTATAATTTCTGTGAATAGTGTTAATGATGCTAGTGGTATGAAGAAGGTTGGTGATGGTGGTTTTAGTATGAATGTATGGTCTAATGTGGATGTTGTGGTTGTGACTGAGAATGTTGATTCTGCCACTGAGATGGATGGTGTAAATGGTGTCGGCATGGATGTTACAATGGTGCAAGTGGGAGTGTCGCCGGAGTGAGAGGTGGTGGCTGGTTAATGTGTCGAAGCAGGGTCACTGTCAGGTGTAGCGGGGGCTGGTCCATCTGCTCCCCCAGAGTTGAGTCTTCACAGGTATGTGAGTATCGTGGCTAGGGCTGCATGGAGTTCCTGGGTGAAAGGGGGGACTGGAAGCTTCCTCATCACAGGACTGTGGGGCATTGCGTTTGCACCGCAGTTTCTTGGAGGCTCTCAAAAAAGGAGGGAGGATGGTTATCATAGAAGGAAGAGAGATGGACTTGTCTTTTTGGATAGAGAGGCATGGGCTAGCTGCCTTCTAAGAAAAAAAGGGGGCGTATGGTCCCTCCTGACAGCTGGAACAAAAATCACCAGGAGGAATGTAGTCCATCTTTGTTGGTGAAGTGATGAAATCTGTACATCAAGGGCTAACGTGGTGGAGCTTCTCTTGAAGATGGATTTAATGGCAGCTTCTCAATCTTTTCACAAGCCTTTGGAGGGGATTTTAATATTGAAGCCAGATCCAGCAACAGTGTACAGTCATGGCCAAAAGTTTTGAGAATGACATAAATATTAATTTTTACAAAGTCTACTGCTTCACTTTTTCTAATGGCAATTTGCATATACTCCAGAATGTTATAAAGAGTGATCAGCTTAACAGCAATTACTTGCAAAGTCAATATTTGGCTAGAAAATAAACTTTATCCCCCAAAACACATTTCAACATCATTGCAGCCCTGCCTTAAAAGGACCAGCTAACCTCTTTTCAGTGATTGCTCCATTAACACAGGTGTGGTTGTTGATGAGGACATGGCTGGAGATCAATCTGTCATGATTAAGTAAGAATGACACCACTGGACACTTTAAAAGGAGGCTGGTGCTTGGCATCATTGTTTCTCTTCTGTTAACCATGGTTATCTCTAAAGAAACACGTGCAGTCATCATTGCAATGCACAAAAATGGTCTAACAGGGAAGTGTATCACAGCTAGAAAGATTGCACCTCAGTCAACAATCTATCGCATCATCAAGAACTTCAAGGAGAGAGGTTCCATTGTTGCCAAAAAGGCTCCAGGGCGCCCAAGAAAGACCAGCAAGCGCCAGGACCATCTCTTAAAAGTGTTTCAGCTGCGGGATCGGGCTACCAGCAGTGCAGAGCTTGCTCAGGAATGGCAGCAGGCAGGTGTGAGTGCATCTGCACGCACTGTGAGGCGGAGACTCTTGGAGCAAGGCCTGGTCTCAAGGAGGGCAGCAAAGAAGCCACTTCTCTCCAGAAAAAACATCATGAACAGACTGATATTCTGCAAAAGGTACAGGCAGTGGACTGCTGAGGACTGGGGTAAAGTTATTTTCTCTGATGAATCCCCTTTTCGATTGTTTGGGACATCAGGAAAACTCCTCATTCGGAGAAGACAAGGTGAGCGCTACAACCATTCTTGTCTCATGCCAACTGTTAAGCATCCTGAAACCATTCATGTGTGGGGTTGCTTCTCAGCCAAGGGAATCGGCTCTCTCACAGTCTTGCCTAAAAACACAGCCATGAATAAAGAATGGTACCAGAATGTCCTCCAAGAGCAACTTCTCCCAACCCTCCAAGAGCAGTTTGGCGATCAACAATGCCTTTTCCAGCATGATGGAGCACCTTGCCATAAAGCAAAGGTGATAACTAAATGGCTCAGGGAACAAAACATAGAGATTTTGGGTCCACGGCCTGGAAACTCCCCAGATCTTAATCCCATTGAGAACTTGTGGTCAATCATCAAGAGACGGGTGGACAAACAAAAACCTAAAAATTCTGACAAAATGAAAGCATTGATTGTGCAAGAATGGACTGCTATCAGTCAAGATTTGGTCCAGAAGTTGATTGAGAGCATGCCAGGGAGAATTGCAGAGGTCCTGAAGAAGAAGGGTCAACACTGCAAATATTGACTTGCTGCATTAACTCATTCTAACTGTCAATATAAGCTTTTGTTACTCATATGTTTGCAATTATATTTCTGTCTGTGATAAAAACATCTGTCAAACACACATAAAAACCAGAGGGCAGCAGATCATGTGAAAATATAATATTTGTGTCATTCTCAAAACTTTTGGCCATGACTGTAGATTTCAGAGACCTGCTGGCTTTTGATTGTATAGTTCTAAATAGTATAGCTAGTGAAGTTCGCCTGGTGGATGTCCACGTCTGGCATACCCCATATCACGGAGGGTTCCACCTTTCATAGGGGTAGCAATAGGTGTAGGATGGTTGTTTTTTTTTAACCCCTCTCTGACATTAGACGTACTATCCCGTCCATAAAACCCGTGCCATTCTGACCATGGACGGGATAGTACGTCATAGGCGATTAGCTGCGCTCCCGGAGGGAGCGCAGCTAATCGCCGCCGGGTGTCAGCTGATTATCACAGCTGACACCCGTGACTGTGTGTCAGGAGCGGTCACGGACCGCTCCCGGCACATTAACCCCTTGCACACCGCGATCAAACATGATCGCGGTGTACTGGGGGCACAGGGGAGGATCGCGCAGGGTGGGGGCTCCCTGCGCGCCCCCCTGAGACCCTCAGACCAGCGCGATGTGATCGCGCTGCTCTGAGGGCTTCCTCCCTCCCAGGACCCGGATCCAAGATGGCGCTGGGGTCCTGGAGGGAGGCGGCTTCCTCAGTGCCTGCCGAGAGCAGGCATGAGGAAGCGTCCTGCACTGCCTGTCACATCGCTGGTGTGACAGAGTGCTGTGCACACTGTCACACCAGCGATCTGATGAAATACAGTGATGTCCCACCCTGGGACAAAGTAAAAAAGTAAAAAAAAGTAAAAATAAACATGTGTAAAAAAAAATCCAAAAAAAAAAAAAAAAAAAAAAATATATTCCCCAATAAATTCATTACTTATTGTAAATAAAAAAATAAAACAATAAAAGTACACATATATGGTATCGCCGCGTCCGTAACGACCCCCCCTATAAAACTGTCCCACTAGTTAACCCCTTTTGTGAACCCCTTAAAAAATAAAAAATAAAAACGAAGCAAAAAATCAGTGCTTTATCATCATACCGCTGAACAAAAAGTGGAATAACACGCGATCAAAAAGACGGATATAAATAAACATGGTACCGCTGAAAACGTCATCTTGTCCCGCAAAAAACGAGCCGTCACACAGCATCATTAGCAAAAAAATAAAAAAGTTATAGCTCGCAGAATAAAGCGATGCAAAAATAATTATTTTTTATATAAAATTGTTTTTATTCTATAAAAGCGCCAAAACATAAAAAAATTATATAAATGAGGTATCGCCATAATCGTACTGAACCGAAGAATAAAACTGCTTTATCGATTTTACCACACGCGGAACAATAAAAACGCCTCACCCAAAAGAAATTCATGAATTGCTGATTTTTGTTCATTCTAACCTCCCAAAAATCGAAATAAAAAGCGATCAAAAAATGTCACGTGCTCAAAAATGGTACCAATAAAAGCGTCACCTCGTCCCGCAAAAATTAAGACCTCACATGACATTGTGGGCCAAAATATGCAAAAATTATAGCTCTCAAAATGTGGCGATGCAAAAAACTACTTTTTGCAATAAAAAGCGTCTTTTAGCGTGACAGCTGCCAATCATAAAAACCGCTATAAATAGTAAATCAAACCCCCCTTTATCACCCCCTTAGTTAGGGAAAAATAATAAAATAAAAAAAATGTATTTATTTCCATTTTCCCATTAGGGTTAGGGTTAGGGTTTCGGCTAAAGTTAGGGTTAGGGTTGGCGCTAAAGTTAGGATTAGGGTTAGAGTTAGGATTAGGGTTAGGGTTGGGATTAGGGTTGGGACTAGGGTTAGGGGTGTGTTGGGGTTAGGGTTGGAGTTAGAATTGGGGGGTTTCCGCTGTTTAGGCACATCAGGGGCTCTCCAAATGTGACATGGCGTCTGATCTCCATTCCAGCCAATTCTGCGTTGAAAAAGTCAAACGGTGTTCCTTCACTTCTGAGCTCTGCCATGCATCCAAACAGTAGTTTATCCCCACATATGGGGTATCAGCGTACTCTGGACCCCAAGAGTTATTGTGAAATTTGTCCTATTTCTTCTGTTACCCTTGGGAAAATAAAAAACTGGGGGCGAAAATATTATTTTTGTAAAAAAAATAAGATTTTTTTGTTTTTACGGCTGTACATTATAAACTTCTGTGAAGCACTTGGGGCTTCATAGCGCTCACCACACATCTAAATAAGTTCCTTGTGGGGTCTATTTTCCAAAATGGGGTCACTTGTTGGGGATTTCCACTGTTTAGGCGCATCAGGGGCTCTCCAAATGCGACATGACGCCCCCAGACCATTCCATCAAAGTCTGCAATCCAAAACGTCACTACTTCCCTTTCCGAGCCCTGACATGCGCCCATACAGTAGTTTTCTCCCACATATTGGGTATCAGCGTACTCAGGACAAATTGGACAACAACTTTTGGGGTCCAATTTCTCCTGTTACCCTTTGAAAATAAAATATTGGGGGCGAAAAAATCATTTTTGTAAAAAAAAAAAAGGATTTTTTATTTTTACGGCTGTGCGTTATAAACTTCTGTGAAGCACTTCGGGGTTCAAAGTGCTCACCACACATCTAGATAAGTTCCTTGTGGGGTCTATTTTCCAAAATGGGGTCACTTGTGGGGGGTTTCCACTGTTTAGGCGTATCAGGGGCTCTCCAAATGCGACATGACGCCCCCAGACCATTCCATCAAAGTCTGCAATCCAAAACGTCACTACTTCCCTTCCGAGCCCTGACGTGCACCCATACAGTAGTTTTCTCCTACATATTGGGTATCAGCGTACTCAGGACAAATTGGACAACAACTTTTGGGTTCCAATTTCTTCTGTTACCCTTGTGAAAATAAAATATTGGGGGCGAAAAAATCATTTTTGTAAAAAAAAAAAAGGATTTTTTATTTTAAGGCTGTACGTTATAAACTTTAGTGAAACACCTGGGGGTTCAAAGTTCTCACCACACATCTAGATAAGTTCCTTGAGGGGTCTAGTTTCCAAAATGGTGTCATTTGTGGGGGGTTTCCACTGTTTAGGCAGATCAGGAGCTCTCCAAACACGACATGGCGTCCAGCCAATTCTGCGTTGAAAAAGTGAGATGGCGCTCCTTCCCTTCCAAACTCTGCCATGCACCCAAACAGTGGTATACCCCCACATATGGGGTATCAGTGTACTCAGGACAAATTGCACAATAACTTTTGGAGTCTTGTTACCCTTGGAAAAATAAAAATTCGGGTGAAAAGATCATTTTTGTGGAAAAAATATGATTTTTAAATTTTACGGCTCTACGTTATAAACTTGTGTGAAGCACTTGAGGGTTCAAATTGCTCACCAAAGATCTAGATAAGTTCCTTAGGGGGTCTAGTTTCCCAAATGGGGTCATTTGTGGGGGGTTTCCACTGTTTAGGCACATCAGGGCTCTCCAAATGCAACATGGCATCCAATCTCAATTCCAGCCAATTTTGGTTGGAAAAAGTCAAATGGTGCTCCTTCCCTTCCGAGCTCTGCCGTGCGCCCAAACAGTAGTTCCCCCCCACATATGGGGCATCAGCGTACTCAGGACAAATTGGACAACAACTTATGTGGTCCAATTTCTCCTGATACCCTTGGGAAAATAAAAAATTAGTGACTAAAAGATAATTTTTGTGGGAAAAAAATAGGATTTTTTATTTTCATGCCCGGGCATTATAAACTTGTGTGAAGCACTTGGGGGTTCAAAGTGCTCACCAAAGATCTAGATAAGTTCCTTAGGGGTCTAGTTTCCAAAATGGGGTCACTTGTGGGGGATTTCCACTGTTTAGGCTCATCTGGGGCACTGCAAACGGAACATGACCCCCATCAACGTCTGCATTCCAAAACGTTACTACTTCCTTTCCAAGCCCTGCCGTGCGCCCAAACAGTTTTCCACCCCCACATATGGGGTATCAGCGTACTCAGGACAAATTGGACAACAACTTTTGGGGTCCAATTTCCTTGGGAAAATTCAAAAATTTAGGACTAAAAAATCATTTTTGTGGAATTTTTTTTTTTTTTTTCACACCCAGGCATTATAAACTTTTGTGAAACACTTGGGGGTTCAAAGTGCTCACAACAGATCTAGATAAGTACCTTAGGGGGTCTAGTTTCCAAAATGGTGTCACTTGTGGGGGGTTTCCACTGTTTAGGCGCATCAGAGGTTCTCCAAGCGCGACATGGCGTCCAATCTCAACTCCAGCCAATTTTAGTTTGAAAAAGTCAAACGGCGCTCCTTCCCTTACGAGCTCTGCCGTGTGCCCAAACAGTGGTTTTCCCCCACATATGGGGTATTGGCGTACTCAGGAGAAATTGCATAACAACCTTATCTGTCCATTTTCTCCTTTTACCCTTGTGAAAATAAAAAAAAAGTTTGTAAAAGATCATTTTTGTGGCTAAAAAGTTAAATATTCATTTTTTCCTTCCACGTTGCTTTAGTTCCTGTGAAGCACCTGAAGGGTTAATAAACTTCTTGAATGTGGTTTTGAGTACCTTGAGGGGTGCAGTTTTTAGAATGGTGTCAATTTTGGGTATTTTCTGTCATGTAGACCCCTCAAAGTGACTTCAAATGTGAGGTGGTCCCTAAAAAAAATGGCTTTGTAAATTTTGTTGTAAAAATGAGAAATCGCTGGTCAACTTTTAACCCTTATAACTTCCTAACAAAAAAAAATTTTGATTCCAAAATTGTGCTGATGTAAAGTAGACATGTGGGAAATGTTATTTCTTAACTATTTTGTGTTACATATTTCTCTGTTTTAAGGGAATAAAAATTCAAAGTTTGAAAATTGCTAAATTTTCAAAATTTTCGCCATATTTGTGTATTTTTCAAAAATAAACGCAAGTTATATGGAAGAAATTTTACCACTAACATGAAGTACAATATGTCACGAGAAAACAATCTCAGAATCGCGAAGATCCGTTGAAGCGTTCCGGAGTTATAACCTCATAAAGAGACAGTGGTCAGAATTGTAAAAATTGTCCCGGTCATTAACGTGCAAACCACCCTTGGGGGTGAAGGGGTTAAGAGACCCACCCCCCAGATGAAAAAATATGCCTATGCAAGCTGAATTGGGTGGCAAGTTTCTTCCGTCAGCTCTCGAGACTGAGGTCTGAACAAGTACTGATTGCATTAGGATATAAGCAGGAAACTGAAACCACTCATCTCGACTGGTGGTGATTGCGAGGAAATCGGCATAGTTAAAAACTTTGCTCGAGGTGTTGGTATGATAGGTGCACATCCTTAGCTTTTGAGAGGGATTTTGGAAGGTACAACTTGGCTGATAATTACATAAACTGTAGGATGTCAATGAGTTGTAAAGTGTTTACAGGTCTGATTGACAGTACATGTTCCAGTATAAAACCAAATTGAGGATCCTGGATGTGGCCAGATATTTCCACTCACATCTCTTATTAGAGAGGGATCCAGAATGGATGAGATGTCAGCTTTTCTGGCTGAAATCATTCCTGTGCCAGGGGATGACCCCTCTCCACATTGTGGCAGAGCCAATCATGGAAGAGGAAGTGAGACAGGCTATTGAAGGGCTCAGAACCAAAAATTTTCTGGGTCTGGATGAATTAACATCCAAGTTTTATAACACCTTTAGGGACTCCATGGTGTCCACTATTGAATGATGTGTTTAACCCCTTCACCTCCAAGGGTGGTTTGCACGTTAATGACCGGGCCAATTTTTACAATTCTGACCACTGTCTCTTTATGAGGTTATAACTCTGGAACGCTTCAACGGATCTTCGCGATTCTGAGATTGTTTTCTCGTGACATATTGTACTTCACGTTAGTGGTAAAATTTCTTCCATATAACTTGCGTTTATTTTTGAAAAAAACACAAATATTGCGAAAATTTTGAAAATTTAGCAATTTTCAAACTTTGAATTTTTATTCCCTTAAAACAGAGAAATATGTCACACAAAATAGTTAAGAAATAACATTTTCCACATGTCTACTTTACATCAGCACAATTTTGGAACCAATTTTTTTTTTTCTTAGGAAATTATAAGGGTTGAAATTTGACTAGCGATTTCTCATTTTTACAACAAAATTTACAAAGCCATTTTTTTTAGGGACCACCTCATATTTGAAGTCAATTTGAGGGATCTATATAGCAGAAAATACCCAAAAGTGACACCATTCTAAAAACTGCACCCCTCAAGGTACTCAAAACCACATTCAAGAAGTTTATTAACCCTTCAGGTGCTTCACAGGAGATGAAGCAACGTTGAAGGAAAAAATGAATATTTAACTTTTTAGCTACAAAAATGATCCATTACAAACTTTTTTTTATTTTCACAAGGGTAAAAGAAGCAAATGGACAGATAAAGTTGTTGTGCAATTTCTCCTGAGTACGCCAATAGCCAATATGTGGAGGAAAACCACTGTTTGGGCACACGGCAGAGCTCGTAAGGGAAGGAGCGCCGTTTGACTTTTTCAAACTAAAATTGGCTGGAATTGAGATTGGACGCCATGTCGTGTTTGGAGAGCCCCTGATGTGCTTAAACAGTGGAAACACCCCACAAGTGACACCATTTTGAAACTAGACCCCCTAAGGAACTTATATAGATCTGTTGTGAGCACATTGAACCCCCAAGTGTTTCACAAAAGTTTATAATGCCTGGGTCTGAAAAATAAAAAAAACAATTTTCCACAAAAATGATCTTTTAGTCCCAAATTTTTGATTTTTCCCAAGGAAATTGGACCCCAAAAGTTGTTGTCCAATTTGTCCTGAGTACGCTGATACCCCATATGTGGGGGGGGGAAATGTTTGGGCGCACGACAGGGCTTGGAAAGGAAGTAGTAACGTTTTGGAATGCAGACATTGATGGGGTCATGTTCCGTTTACAGTGCCCCAGATGTGCCTAAACAGTGGAAACCCCCAACAAATGACACCATTTTGGAAACTAGACCCCTCAAGGAACTTATCTAGATGTGTGGTGAGCACTTTGAACCCCGAAGTGCTTCACAGAAGTTTATAACGTACAGCTGTAAAATAAAAATCTTTTTTTTTTTTACAAAAATGATTTTTTTCGTCCCCAATATTTTATTTTCACAAGGGTAACAGGAGAAATTGGACCCCAAAAGTTGTTGTCCAATTTGTCGTGAGTACCCTGATACCCAATATGTGGGAGTAAACTACTGTATGGGTGCACGTCTGGGATCGGAAGGGAAGTAGTGACGTTTTGGATTGCAGACTTTGATGGAATGTTCTGGGGGCATCATGTCGCATTTGGAGAGCCCCTGATGCGCCTAAACAGTGGAAACCCCCCACAAGTGACCCCATTTTGGAAAATAGACCCCACAAGGAACTTATCTAGATATGTGGTGAGCACTTTGAACCCCGAAGTGCTTCACAGAAGTTTATAATGTACAGCCGTAAAAATAAAAAATCCTTTTTTTTTTACAAAAAATATTTTTTCGCCCCCAATATTTTATTTTCACAAGGGTAACAGGAGAAATTTGACCCCAAAAGTTGTTGTCCAATTTGTCCTGAGTATGCTGATACCCAATATGTGGGAGAAAACGACTGTATGGGAACACGTCGGGGCTCGAAGGGAAGTAGTGACGTTTTGGATTGCAGACTTTGATGGAATGGTCTGGGGGTGTCATGTCGCATTTGGAGAGCCCCTGGTGCACCTAAACAGTGGAAACCCCCCACAAGTGACCCCATTTTGGAAAATAGACCCCACAAGGAACTTATCTAGATGTGTGGTGAGCACTTTGAACCCCGAAGTGCTTCACAGAAGTTTATAACGTACAGCCGTAAAAATAAAAAATCTCTTTTTTTTTACAAAAATGATTTTTTTCGCCCCAATATTTTATTTTCACAAGGGTAACAGGAGTAATTGGACCCCAAAAGTTGTTGTCCAATTTGTCATGAGTACGCTGATACCCAATATGTGGGAGAAAACTACTGTATGGGTACATGTTGGGGCTCGGAATGGAAGTAGTGACGTTTTGGATTGCAGACTTTGATGGAATGGTCTGGGGGCGTCATGTCGCATTTGGAGAGCCCCTGATGCACCTAAACAGTGGAAACCCCCACAAGTGACCCCATTTTGGAAAATAGACCCCACAAGGAACTTATCTAGATTTGTGGTGAGCGCTATGAAGCCCCAAGTGCTTCACAGAAGTTTATAACGTACAGTCGTAAAAACAAAAAATCATTTTTTTTTTAAAAAATGATATTTTTACCCCCAGATTTTTAATTTTCCCAAGGGTAACAGAAGAAATAAGACAAATTACACAATAACTCTTGGGGTCCAGAGTACACTGATACCCCATTGGGGGGTAAACTACTGTTTGGCGCATGGCAGAGCTCAGAAGTGAAGGAGCACCGTTTGACTTTTTCAATGCAGAATTGGCTGGAATTGAGATCAGACGCCATGTCACATTTGGAGAGCCCCTGATGTGCCTAAACAGCGGAAACCCCCCGATTCTAACTCCAACCCTAACCCCAACACACCCCTAACCCTAGTCCCAACCCTAACCACAAACCTAACCCTAACACACCCATAACCCTAATCCCAACCCTAACCCTAATCCTAACTTTAGCGCCAACCCTAACCCTAACTTTAGCCGCAACCCTAACCCTAATGGGAAAATGGAAATAAATACTTTTTTTTAATTTTATTATTTTTCCCTAACTAATGGGGTGATAAAGGGGGGGTTTGATTTACTATTTATAGCGGGTTTTTATGATTGGCAGCTGTCACGCTAAAAGACGCTTTTTATTGCAAAAAAATAGTTTTTGCATCATCACATTTTGAGAGCTATAATTTTTGCATATTTTGGCCCACAGAGTCATATGAGGTCTTATTTTTTGCGGGACGAGGTGACGTTTTTATTGGTACCATTTTTGAGCATGTGACTTTTTTGATCGCTTTTTATTTCGATTTTTGGGAGGTTAGAATGAACAAAAATCAGCAATTCATGAATTTCTTTTGGGGGAGGCGTTTATACCGTTCCGCGAGTGGTAAAATTGATAAAGCAGTTTTATTCTTCGGATCAGTACAATTATGGCGATACCTCATTTATATCATTTTTTTATGTTTTGGCGCTTTTATTGAATAAAACCAATTTTATATAAAAAATTATTATTTTTGCATCGCTTTATTCTGCGAGCTATAACTTTTTTATTTTTTCGCTGATGATGCTGTATGGTAGCTCGTTTTTTGCAGGACAAGATGAAATTTTCAGCGGTACCATGTTTATTTATATCCATCTTTTTGATCGCGTGTCATTCCACTTTTTGTTCGGCGGTATGATGATAAAGCATTGATTTTTTGCTTTGTTTTTTTTTATTTTTTTTAAGAGGTTCACTAAAGGGGTTAACTAGTGGGACAATTTTATAGGGGGGGTCGTTACGGACGCGGCAATACCATATATGTGTACTTTTATTGTTTTTGTTTTTTTATTTACAGGAAAAAATGAATTTATTGGGGAATATTTTTTTTTTTTTATGATTTTTTTAAACAATTTTTATTTTTATTTTTTTAACTTTTTTACTTTGTCCCAGGGTGGGACATCACTGTATTTTAGCAGATCGCTGGTGTGACAGTGTGCACAGCACTCTGTCACACCAGCGATCGCTCTGGCATCGCTGCAGGCTTCTCAGTGCCTGCTCTTAGCAGGCACTGAGGAAGCCGCCTCCCTGCAGGACCCCGGCGCCATCTTGGATCCGGGGACCTGGAAGGAGGATGGACCCTCGGAACAGCGTGACACATCGCGCTGCTCTGAGGGTCTCAGGGGGGCGCGCAGGGAGCTCCCACCCTGCGCGATCCTCCCCTGTGCCCCCAGTACACTGCGATCATGTATGATCGCGGTGTGCTAGGGGTTAATGTGCCGGGAGCGGTCCGTGACTGCTCCTGACACATAGTGCCGGGTGTCAGCTGTGATAATCAGCTGACACCCGGCCGCGATCGGCTGCGCTCCCCCCGGAAGCGCGTCCGATCGCTGGGACGTACTATCCCGTCCATGGTCATACGGGCCCATGTACCATGGACGGGATAGTACGTCTGATGGCAGTAAGGGGTTAACGAGTGTCTCTCCTTGGACACCCTGCTCAAATCAATGAGGTGGTCAGCACTGATTATCCTGTCAAAATGAAAAGACTTTTCCTGTATTGGGAACAGGCTTGCCATAGTGATTATCAATACTGACCGAAAGGTTTTGGCAAAGGTGCTGTTTAATCGGCTAGCAAAGTTTACACCCTGCTCATTTCGGGAGTTCAGCATTGCACTGTTCCATGGTGTAGTTCATTTAGTGCTGTGCTCAGTGTCCAAGAGGCAGTGGAGCATAGTAGGAGGGGTCACTGGAAGGGGTACTTGCTGTCCTTTGTCAAGGCAAAGGCTTTTGACTGGTGTGGTAGAGCAGCTCACTCAGCTGGACATAGAGGTATATCTGGAACTCTATCTCTTTAAGAAAAGGATTGGCTTATTGTAGCAACATAAACCAAGCTGGGAAAGTAAACACAGCCCTTTGGGCCAAACAGAAAACCAAAGAAACAAAAAGAAACAGAGTCCTTATCCTAGTGGGATAAGCCTGCTCACAGACAGCAATGTCCACTGTTCAGGTTAGCACACACTTTCCTTTAGTCCTATCTCTCCAGGAACAACTGAACACTGAAAGCTGTGTCAGTCATCCATTTAAGCCAGACCTTGTGACTCCTTCATCATGTGTTTGGTCACATGAATCTGTCATCACACAGGTCCTGGCAGCTCTGCAGGAGGAGATACATGGACATTCCCCCCCGCTTTATAAATGTCCACTAAAACCAGACCATCATATAATTTTATATAAACCATCCCAACACGCAGTGTGCTGGAGGAAACTATTCTGGTTGTTCATCACTGATGCCATCAGATGATATCTTCCATCCATCACTTCACCAGTGACTCGGTCATACTGGGTTAACTATGAGTACCTCTGATGCATCATTCTGAGGCATGGTCTGAATGGGAGGTTTATCAAGTGGCTAAAACTTTTGTATATGGGGGCTGAGACTTTTCTACTTGTCAACTGTTGGATTGGTCATCCTCTTGAGGTTGGATCTGGGGTCCACGAGAGCTGTCTTCTGAGCCCACTTTTATACGTGTTCACAATCGATCCCCTTTTAAGAAGGATAGAGCGTGGGCTGTTGGTGGGAGTTGGGATGGCCTGGTGATGTTAAAGAAGTGGTTAATTTCATTAAACAAGAGATTTACTTGAAAGACAAGCTCTGTGTGTCTCTCTCTTTACTTCTCCAATTGATAGGCGTCTATCTGAAGCAATACCTGAGGTTGGTTCCAGAGAGAAAAATCCCCGACTCTATCAGCGGAGCTAGAGGCCACTCTGAAGATAGCATACGCATTTTATGTCTCTTTTTGTGTCCTCGAGGGGGGTGCAGAATGGGTCATATCTTAGGTTATTCTGAGTCTCTGGCTTGGAGGGAGAGTTCCAAGTATTGATCTCAAAAACACCTTTTCAGGGCCTCAGCAAAGATTCTAGGCATCAAATTTGGCCCAAGGGACTACTCTTTCCAAAATTGGAAGGTCTGACTTAAGATCCCTGCCTAGAAGTTGGATCATAGTCCTTGACCTAGAAGAAAAGGGTCAATCTGATCAAGGGTTTCTTGCTTCATTAGTTAACTACTTGGGTAGTGTCTGCATGTTGCCAGAGCCTCTTTGTATATTGGTCAGCCTGTTTTTCCAACTGTTAAGGGGAATAGGTTGAAACCAGTCAAGAGGGCGGTCACGTACCACACAAGGAGACTAGGTTGATTGGGTATGGTCAACCTAGTGGTGGTTCTAGTAAACACTAGTAAACACCTTTCTTTAGGCAAACATCACTAAACTTTGCCTAGAAAGTGTTCCTCCATGGATATTATTCTGCAGAGGGTGGTTTTGACCGTTCTTACAGGAATGAGAGACAGGAGGACAAGCAAAAGACCTTAGGACACCACATGAAAATCTTTTAGCTTATATTACCCTGGTTCTGATGATAATTTTCAGGTGAGGTCAGGGAATGTGGGAGATCCTGACCATATTGAGAAACTTCCTTGGCAGTAGAGTCCTGTTGATCCATTTCCTGATGCCTCTGGTGCTCAAAGATTGCCCAAGCCAGAATCTGGTGATGGGGCTTGGGTTATTGAATTATTCACGGTTATCCTTAATGTTTTGAGGCTTGGCTCTGCTCCAATGGGAAACTGTATAGGAGGGACAACCTGAAGAACAGGAACTCTGACTGGGATTGTTCCCGCGTTAAGTGGTGGCATGATGCGGCTTACTGGAAAGCATGGAACATTTCCTTCTTTGGTGTTCTTTAAATACAGAGGTCTATAATAGAGTGGTTGCTTCCGTAGGCTGGTGTGTCTTTTCCATGTGGAGTGGGCCTATGGTGTATTTAGGTTTCAGCGTGGCCAAGATCGGAGTACTTTATTTCTATTTAGCTTAGTAGCCAGGTTCTATAACACTATAGGTTCTGGAACACATGATGTTTAGTGTCAATGCTGCAAAAAGTCCTCCCTGGGAAGAGCTGGGAAGGAACATTCTTGGTGACCTGGGATGGGTGTGTTTTGTGGAGTTTAAGAGGCTTGGTGCAAGAAGGACTTCTCTTCTTCTGAGAGGGTTCTCCTTTAATGTACCCTAAGGCATAGGTAGGTCTAGGTAAGTGGGTAGGAAAATATAGGCAGATGGGTAGGGATAGATTGATGGATGGTAAGGTGGATAGACAGGTTGAAGCAGATAAGTAGGGAGAGAAGGCAAATTGGAAAGAAAGAGTTGTTTAGGTAGGTAATAAAATAAGTAAGGTAGGAGCCTCATCACCTTCAGTTACCTGGTGATGGGATGTTGCTTTTCACTTTAGATTTCTGTTTTGTTTTACAGAGCTCAGTTCAGAATATACAGGTGCCAAACTTGTGCCTGTATAAGCATTTTGTGTAGGACTGTTAATATGCTGTGTATAAAGTTGTTAAAATGTTATTATGTGGTAAGTAATTTTTATAATGTGGTATGTTGGATGGGTTTAGTTTTAAGTTTCATAGATTGTTACCAGGGCCCTCATTCCTCTTGGTATCTGTATTGATCTATGTGTTTACTGTTATGCTGTAATGTCTAATGTCTGCACAATTCCCCTATAAAATGTAAAGGACTGCGGACTATGTTGGCCCTATAGAAATAAAATTATTATTATTAATTATTATTATTAAGTGAAATGGGAGGTGAGGAGGGTCTCAAAACAGATGTTTTTTGGAACACTAAAAAGAAACATTGTGGTAAAGCCAAGAAGAGGCCACGATGGAAAAATTGACATGTCATGGACCAATTTTGTGGAGTTGGTTTGGTTGTAGTGTGTAGGTCAGTAGCGTAGCTACCGGAGGGGAAGAGGGGGCAGTTTACCCAGGCCCCATGCTCTGAGGGGGCCCAGCCAAAGCTATGCTACTGTAACTATAGACGTGCACAGTGTGCCCATGCAGTTACACTCTGTAGTAGAGCAGGGAGACTCGATCTACCTGCGCTTCCACCCTGCTGCTATGAGGCCCCTGAGAATGAGGGGGGCCCAGTGCCATCAGTAGGTCTCCCTGCCCATCATCATAAGTTCTAATGCATCGGCTAGATGCCAATACAATTGACTACATTGATGAAAGTGGGAGCATTACACACCCTCTCCCATCATTACCCCTCTCAGCGTCTGACATCACTGATGCAGACATTGACAGCGGGCACAATGATGTCATTACCTGGCGCCCGCTGTCCCGTGTTGTGTGAGCGCTCTGAGCAATAGGTGAATGAGAAGTGAGTACTGTATTTATTGTTTTTATAGGGGTACATTATACAATATAGAGTCTGCCTATGGGGAGTGCATTATACTATATAGAGTCTGCCTATGGTGGTGCTTTATATTATAGAGTCTGCCTACGGCGGGTACATTATACAAAATAGTTTGCCAATGGGGGTGCATTATACTATATAGAGTCTGCCTATGGGGAACAGATTATATTATACAGGCCTATGGGGAGTGTATTATACTATAGAGTGTGGCTATGGGGGTGCATTATACTATGTAGAGTTTGCCTATTGGGGTGCATTATACTACAGAGTCTGCCTATGGGGAGTGCATTATATTATAGTGTCCGCCTATGAGGCGTGCAGTGGACTATAGAGTCTTCCTATGATGGGTGCATTATACTATATAGATTCTGCCTATGCAGACTGAATTATACAATATAGAGTCTACCTATAGAAAGTGCATTACACAATATAGAGCCTGCCTATGGGGAATGCATTATACTATAGAAGCCTAAGAGGAGTGCATTATACTATATGGAGGCCTAAGGGAGTGCATTATATTATAATGAGGCTATCTATGGGGCATCATGCAGTGTGGAGGTTAGCCAGAGGGCCAACATCAGTGTTGGAGCCATCAAACAGTTTGGGGCCTACTAAGGGGTCAGTATACTGTGTGGATGGTACTAAACATTGAGGGTGCATTATTATGCGTATAGGGGAGCTGTACAGGGGGAAACTTGGGACATTATTAAATGTAAAGTTGGCACTTATTCTTATAGGGGAACTCAGGTTACTGTGACTATTAAAGGGGCACACATGGCACTATTACTTTCTAAGGGGCAAAATATGGGCACTGTCTTGGGCACTTGTACAGGGCATTACTATATTCTAGAAGTTTTTTTACCTTCTAGAGGGCACACAGAACCACACAGTAAGTGCAGTAATAGGGAAACATACAGCAGCAGCACAGCACTGGGGTATCAGCAGGGTAAGAAATTTGTTTAGTTTGGGAATAGATGGCGACAGAGCTGAAAATAAGAGACGTGAAATGTGTCTTCGTTGTTATCTCTGCAGCATAGTCGTGGCTGGAGAAGTCTTAAAAAAAATAAAGAAACAGCTCTCAATCCAGGTGAAGTAAAAATAGAAAAAAGTTTATTCCGCCACATTCAGCAACGTTTCGACCTGCATTAGGTCTTTATCAAGCATATCACAGCAATACAAGGGCTGGTCTTAAATAGCAATGGTGCTCAACACGCACCAATCAGCATCAGGTTCTATCCCACCTACATATTACATAGCACATGGTATAAATAAACAATACATATCTATATACAATACATATCAATAAAACTGTGCACAATATCCAAGTACATATACTCAAAAATAACACAAATTACATAGATCAATTCCACATAAGGCACATCAACAATACATAACATTTCTGCGTCCCTGTTGTCATAGTAACCTTTATCCAAATGATGGGTTGCTTCGCCAACCATTGTATGACACAATAACGATCCTCCAAACAAAAGGACCTAAAGAGATGGCGCAGAAAAAAAGAACCTATCCATGGTCATCTCTTAATTTAGCATAAATCGGCTTACCAATCCTATCTGTGCTGGCAAAAGCAGGGAAAGCCTCCGCAATCATCCAGCGCCGTGTGTCCCGGATGTAACACCCGACCACACGTGACCCATGAGTCACAGACCCGGCGCGCAGGAGAGCGGCATCATCAGGAAAGCCTCCCGTCATGTGACCGGAACTCAATCCTGATTAACGCAGCACATCAACCACGTCACCGGCCAGCGATCAGGGCCATCACCCAGGCAACGCCGACCATATGCGCAGGCGCAATAGAACTTCTCGCTCCAGGAGAAGATTCATCTTCCCGATATAAAGAACGGCCGACAGGATTTCACACTCAATGCCGACAATGGTTGGAGAATATGCATTACATTACAACTTTATTAACACCATAAGTGCCAAAAAAAATAAAAATAATAAAAAATAAAAAGCTTAATAAAACAGAAAGTCGGGGGCAAGAGGAGGGAACGAGAGCATATATTAAAATACAATAAATCACAGATGAATAAACATCACTATGGTCCTCACAACGTCCTCTCCTCATGTCCACTGACAATCCTGTCACAATCCTAAAAAAGAAAAATGAGAAAAGAAAGAAAAAATTAAATACAAAAAACACAATATCAATAAAACCAACAATGGAAACCAAGAGAGGGGTGATAGATTCACTATACATTATAGGCTGATAGATTAAATTCTAGATTCAAACCTCTTGGCTGTAAAGACCCTAACATATAAATCCATCTCAGTTCCTTCTTTTTTAGTATTTTCAATCACCACCTCTCCTAAGAACCGACACACTGTCAACGACCCCAAACCTCAATTGGTTCACTGAATGTCTGCTTTCTAGAAAATGCTTAGGAACCGGCAATTCAGTAAGTCCTGTTCTAATAGTACTTTTGTGCTTACTGATACGAGCCCTCACTTCCATGGTAGTCTCCCCCACATATGTTAATCCACAGGGGCACACAATCATGTATACTACATATCTGGATGTACAAGTATACCTCTCTTTCAACAGAATCTTCCTCCCAGTATGGGGATGATAGAAAAATTCCCCTTTTAACATATTGTTACAACAAGCTCAACCAAGACAAGGGAAATTCCTATGTCGAGAAGTGCTCAATGTCCTTTGAATGGAGGACCTCATTGTACCAAAATACGATTTGACCAACTTATTCTTCAGGTTGTGCCCCCTCCTAAAAGACATCATAGGTTGGGATTCAAATTCAGGAACAGAGGGTAAAGCACGATGCTAAAGAGGCCAATGTTTTTTCAAAATCATACCAATGCGATTACTCACTGGATTATATGTGGATACAAAGGTAATACGCTTGCGCATCTGTTTCATAGCCATTCTACTGCGATTATTCTCTCGTGATACATTCAAAACCTTCTCTTTGTACCAAAGTACCTCTTTTTTGGGATATCCCCTAGCTATGAACTTACTGTAGAGCACATCTCATCCAACCTCTGATACACAATGTCATCATCAGCCACTATTCTCCAAACCCTCAACAATTGACTCCATGGTAGAGAACTCACCATTCTCCACGGAGGGTTGCTATCAAATAGCAGTAAACCATTCCTATCTGTCTGTTTTACAAATATATCAGTTCCAAGTTTCTGACCATCCTTATACACCAACGTATCTAAGAATTGCATCTGAGTCAATGAATACAAAAGAGTAAACTGTAACTCTGGATATATCTGGAGAAGTTGTCATGTAAGTCTGGACCAGATGAAGGGAAAAGTGAAAGACTCCATCAGAAAGAACATCAGCTCTAAGTCACCATCTATAATTGTGCAGTAATCGCTATACATTCCGTTGGACTGGTATCTACCACTGACCATATGGCAGTAATATCATTATTTTCAGCAACAGTGCTGTCATCTGCTGAAGTTCTCCTAAATCCACTATTAGGGTGCATCACCCAGTTGTAATCAAGGTTAACTGGCTAGGGGTCTCACTCAGAAGTTTCCCCCCCCCCGCCAAAACCCTAGCTATGCCTCTGGAGCAGTGGGCAGCAACTAACAGAATGGTTTTTATCAGGTAAAAATGCAAAGTACTACATCTGTGCAATAAAAATGAAACAAACATACAGAATTGGAGTAATAGGGCTAAGCAACAGCATATGTGAAAAAGACTTGGGTATACGAATAGATCACAGACTGAACATGAGTCAACAGTGTGATGCAGCAGCAAAAAAGGCAAATACAATTCTGGGATGTATTAACAGAAGCATACAGTCTAGATCACGTGAAGTCATTATTGCCCTCTACTCCTCTTTGGTCAGACCTCATCTGGAATGCTGCGTCCACATTTTAAAAAAAGACACCAACAAACTGGAGCAAGTTCAGAGAAGAGCATCCAGAATGGTGACTGGTCTGCAAACCGTGTCCTATGAAGAACGGTTAAAGGATTTGGATATGTTTAGCTTGCAAAAAAGAAGACTGAGAGGAGACTTAATAGTCGTCTACAAATATCTCAAGGGTTGTCACATTGTAGAAGGATCATCTTTATTCTCATTTGCACAGGTAAAGCCTAGAAGCAATGGGATGAAACTGAATGGAAGGAGACACAGATTAGATATTAGAAAAAACTTTTTGACAAGGTGACAATGAGTGTAACAGGCTGCCACAAGAGGTGGTGAGTTCTCCTTCATTGGAAGTCTTCAAACAGAGGCTGGACAGACATCTGTCTGGGATGATTTAGTGAATCCTGCTTTGAGCAGGGGGTTGGACCAGATGACACAGGAGGTCCCTTCCAACTCTACCATCCTATGATTCGATGAGTTGGCATGTTTTGTTGTATAAAAAAGAAAAAAAAATTGTGTGTTTAGCATAAGGATTTTATACTCTGGTCAGTGAGCATGCATGTTTCTTTTGTGCAATGGGACAGAATTTTGCTTTATATGTTTGGTGGTTAGTAAAAGTGTGGTGTGAACAGTGTGGAAGTGAGTTGATGTTGAGTGGAATATTGTGGTGTGTAAAATCTTGGGTGCACTGTTATACCTTTTATTGATGTTTTTTCTTTTCTCCTAGGTTGAGGTAATCAGGGGCGGAGGAGAAGCAGAAAAGCAAAGGTAAGAGAAAGTTGGAGAATAAAGAGAAAGACGAGAAAAGACCAAAACTTCGGGACAAATAAAAAGGAAGAAAGGAAGGGTCAAGTTTTTGGTTATGGTTGCCGGGGTTACTTTTGTTGGGATTTTTTGCTGGAGTATTCTCCTTGGTTGATGATTTTCTTCATGATTCTCCAGTTATGGCTTTAAATATTGTAATGTTTGTAATTTTCTCATAAAAATGAGTTCCAGCTCCAGTAGCACACACTAAAGTCTCCCACCACTACCGCATGTACAGGGATGGTACAGTGAAACTGCGAATGGTCATAAAAATCAGTCAATTTGGATTATTTTTTTGAATTTCTGGCTACAGATCGCTGTATAATTATAAACCGGTAAAGTAATGCATAGAAGCCTGGTAGAGGCTCAGCTAAGGCCCTGTCGCCCTTAACCCACTCCTAAGTCACCCTGTGTATTGCCGTTAGTTGTCGAGGAAGGGCATCCATGGTGTCTGCAGGAGGTAATTCACCTCAGCTTTGCCTTGCATGGCGTGTTTTCTCTATTCCTGATGCTTATGGACCTGCCTGTACAGTGAGCTACTCTCCTTTCCAACCATTCCACTCCCCTTGCCGTACGGGTTCCATTACATGCTGGCGTCCTTGTAGTAGAGTGAACCAGGGTTTGAAACTGGAAAGGTAGCATGATAAACTGGCATCACATCCAAGGAGGGCAAATTACACACTCTTCATATTTTGGGGCAAATTTGTAAAGTTTGAAGTGGATTGGATCTAGAAGATGAGGTCCTGTATCATGTCTGCTGCGTACACACGGATGGTACAGTAAAACTACGAGTGGTCATAAAATTTGTTAGTTTGGATTACATTTTTTTAATTTCTGGCTATAGCTCACCATACAATAAGAAATGGGAAAGGAATGCATGGGAAGCAACTAGCATGTTGTGGATTTTGGAAGGGATGTATGTGAACAGAGGGAACACTCATTTCCAGCAGAGGATGCCAATCTGAAATAAGAAGAAACGCTACAAGATGGCAAAAGTAGAGGATTTGACTCCACATCCCATATTTGATGCTCTCCGCCTTTTATAATTTTTTTTGGCAATGTACTCTCATCAACACGGTTGCAGATAAGAAAAAATTGTTTTTATGCACAATACTATCACAGACACGGGTTCATTAGAGTAGAAAAATTTGTTTTGACACCAATGACTCCCACAGACACTGTTGCAGATAAGAAAAATGTTTAGGTACACACAGTTCTATCACCTACAAATGCACCAAAGAATACCCAAAGAGTCATTTTGGAAAACTGAGCACATGCTCAAAATCTAATACTGTCCCTCACTAAAGCTGCTAGGTGTAACCCAATATTTTTAAAATTTTAAAATTTTTTTGCAGGTGTCTTTCTTTTTTTTTTTTGTTTTGGTACGATTAAAAAAACTGAATTTTAAAAAATAAAACTAGAAATCCGAACCAAAGGAAAGGCAT
>JARQOD010000002.1:215609957-215692489 GCA_033576555.1 Oophaga sylvatica
ACCGGAAATTGAATTAAAGGATTTTTACTATTGGGAATTATAAACTATACATATTTTTATATTTTATGTCACAAGATTTGTATATTTTTTAAAAATTTATGTATTCTATGTGGTATTTTTATTTTTCCCGGAAAGAAGGGGGTTTTTTTTTTTTGCTTTATTTTGTTCCCATAGACTTAATGGGATTTTCCGGGGTTCGTATCGGGTATCCCCGATTTTTTTGTGATTCGGGATACCTTTCCCCGTTCCGATATTTGGGGATGGGGAAAATTTTCGCTCAATCTAGTATCATGGTGTTTTTTTTTTAGGGTGATAAAACGGGGGGGGTTGTGGAACAGGGTACCCCCTGGGGCGTTCGTGGGTGTTTCTTTTTTTGGGGGCACATCACCTTGTTTGGGGGCCCTTTGGGGAAAAAAAAAACCCTAGAACGATCTTGCAGGGGTTTTTTTTGGGCCGGAGTTTGGGGGGGGGTCAAAAGGACTGCAAAACCTCCCCCCGAATTTCAGTTGACCCACCCACTGCAAGTTTCCGTAGTCCTTTGGGGACCCCTGCCAATATAGAGGTATTTTTAAAAAGGGATTGCAATGGTTTTGGGGGGGCCCATTGAAAAAACCCCCCCGGGGCCACCAATATTTTGTTCGCCGCTATGCCCCCCGGGCCCCGGGGGGCAAAAACCACTACCCAAAACCCCAAAACTTATTGCCCGAAAACTGTTTGCCAGTTCTCCCCGGGGGGGTCTACCTAAGGAATCCTGAGGGGTCAGGGCCCCCCTTTTTAATTCCAAGGTGACAAAAACTGGGGAAAAATCAAAAAAATTTAAAAAATGCGCACCTGGGGTTCCCCCCCTCAAACCCCCTTGTAGAACGTTTAAAAAACCCCCCAGCCATTTTAAAAAAAAGGGGTTTTCCCAGGGGGGAAGGGGGGGCATGTTGCTCCCTATTTTTTTTGGGTCCGTGAGGTACCCCAGGCTTTACAGGGTTTCCCCCTTTTGAGTTATTTTACCAGACACCCTAGGGTCTTTACGTAGCAAAGAACGGGAACAAGACCGACTCCACAAAAGGTTTTTTGAACCGGGTTTTCAGGCCCGGATCGGGGCGGTATCCCCCCCCGGAAAGAAAAACTTTTAGATGCCCGGGAACCCAAGCGCACAAAAAAAAAACCCCCAGGGGGGGTCTTTAAAAAGGGCGACCCGGGTATAGTCGGACCCACACCGAGAAAAAGCTCCCCAAAAGGGGAAAAGGCCAAAAGAGATTCGAGAAAAGGTGGGGAGGTAAATTAGGGTACCCAACCCCAAAGGGGGGAACCTACAGTTTTAAACCATATAAATTTAAAAAACCTTGGAAAACGAGATTTTTTTAGTTCAGACATCACCCGGGCATATCCCCAAGAGTTCTATACCTTCAGCCAGGGCCCCCCAAAAAGGGGGGGGGTGTGATCCCCTCACTAAAAAAACGAGGGGAGCTCCCCCCCGGGTAAAAACAATACCGAGTGTCTCAGAGCACCAGTGGGGACAAAAGGGGATCCAACATACATTGTCCCCCAAAAGGGGGGGAAAGGGTTGCGAATAAACCGCAGGGTGCCCAAGCCCGGGGCAAGCCATTTGGCAGGTAAACAATGCTTCATTTAGGTGTCATAGGGGAAAACACGGATGAGGGGCACCCCCAGGGTATTTTTTTTCCAAAAGCCAGATGGATCATTACCCTTCGAATTTTCGGGGAAAAAGAAGAAAAATCAAAATTCGACCTTTTCCAATGCCCCCCGGGGGGACAGCTATTGAGAGACGGGGGGGCCCCCGGCTTTTTTACGCTCGATCTCCCAAGGGGTTTTTTGGGAGGGGGGCCCCTCACGATTCGGCGAAAGGAAAAAAAACCCCCTTTTTAACTCCGGAGGGGGATTTCACTATGTGGCCACCTTTTGGGGAAAGGGGCCCCCCTAATTTTTTTGATTTATGGACATAGTCTCCCAAACCTCATCAAAAATATGTCCCCCGGGTTGATGATATCACATATTTGCACCGACTGGGAAAAAAAATCCACACACTACAAGCTTTTTGGGGGCTCCAACCCCGGGGAACGGCAAACCAAAAAATGTGCGAAGGGGTGGAGGGAAAAACATATTTGGGGGGTTTTAACCGAGGACATCAACCCCAAAAAAAAAAAAAATTTAGGGCCCCAAAAAAAACCCCCCCTAAAAATGGTACAAAACAGGTGAGGGGGGTTTCCTTTTGGGGGCCCTTGGGGGGTTTTTGCCGATTTTTACCAATTTTGCCGGGGGGAAAAGGGGGCCCCAACCGATCTCCTTTTAAAAAAAAAAAACCCTTTAAAGTTCGTGGAAAACCCTTCCCCGCAAAGAACCTTTTAGGGGGAAAGTTGGCCCTGTGTGGACAGCCGGGCCCTAAACACCCCCAAATTCGAAAAACCCTTTTTTTTTTCAACAGATGCCTCGGGGTAGGATTTGGGCGGTGTTGGGCACAAAAAGTAAAGGTGAAGAGCACCCGTCCCCCTACGGAGTAAAAAATTTTTTCCGGCAGAGAAAAACTATGCGTAGTTTGAGAAAAAGGGTTTTTTTGGGTATTAATGGGCCCCTTTTTAATTACTACTTTTTTTTTTCCGGCATCATTCCGCTTGGGAGGACCCCCCCCTTTGGGGATGGATGAGGATGCAAAAAAGAGGAAGGGGCGAGTACCCCTTTGGGTTTCCCGTCACTGCAAAATTTAGTTTCCCTGTAAAACAACGCCCGGGGAAATTGAAAAAAAACGCGGACCCCGGGCCCCCGGGGACCCTGTATGTGGCAAATGTTAAACCCCCCCAAAAATTTGAACAGAGGGGGGGAATATGTGGGGCCCCGTGCCGGGGAAACGTTTTAAAAAAAGGGGAAATTATATTTCCCCCCCAAAAGTGTACAGAGACCTATTAAAACCAAATTTTTGTGCATTGCATCACACACACAGCTGGGGGCAATTTCAGGAATGAAGGGACAAGACCTGTCAACTCCCGGCTAAGGGGCTTTTTAAAAATAAAACCCGGGGGGGGGGCCTTTTCTTTTTTTGGGGGAGGTCACGGGGGCAGTGGGCGGCCTCCCCCCTCCAACTCGGTTTTTTAAAGTGGCTTTTCCACAGTTTTAAAAAAACTCCTCACTAAATTTTGTTTTTTCTTTTTTGGGGGGACCCTGCAAGGAGCTGGGGGAAAGCTCCCAGGAGTGTGTAGAAAAAAGGGCCCCTAGGAGGCTCTGCACCAGTCAGCTCTGTTGGGCCTGGGGGGGTTTTTTTCCCCCGGGCCCCCTTTTTATGGACTGTTTTAAACCCCCGGGTTTGAGTCCCGGGGGGATTTTTTTTGTTTTACCCGTATTGCTGAAAAAAAACTGTTTATTTGGTTTCCCTTGGTCACTTTCTCTTAAAATGGGGGGGTTTTGAACACCGCTGTCTCCTCCAAAATATATCCCGGGAATTTTTTTTTCCCCAAAAATTTTTTAAAACACTGTACCTTCTGAAAACGGGCCCCGTATATTGCTCTTTTTTTTAAAGGGTTCAAACCCCAACTGAAAGATTTTTGTGTGTGACTCCCGGGAATTTTTAAGGGAAAATTAAAATTTTTTCCTCTACACTGTATACGCGTACGCTTCTGAGACACCCCCGTTATTGCTCTTTTTTTACAAAAAACCCTACTGGTGACGTCTGGGTTTTTTTGGGGGAAATTTTTTTCGAAGCAATTTTCCCCTACACTGTAACAGTGTAAAACTTGGGGGACAGAAACCGAAAATCTCTCTTTTTTTAACGGTGAAATCCATACTGAAAGAGGTGGGGGACTCAGGAAAGATATAGGGAAAAATTTACATTTTCCCTACACCGATCCCGATTTTCCCCCAAAAAGGGAACCTTTAACTGGGGGGTTTTTTGGGGGACTTTTTTCCCAAAAAAGGGAGGAAAAAGGGGGGAAGGGGGCCCGGGTGGGGGGGGGCCAAAGCTGGGATGATGGTGGTGGGGGTGGTTCATCTGTTTGGTAGGGGAAAAGCACAATCACCAAGGCAGGGGGGGTTACCTGTGCTCGTCTGGCCCCCGAAGGACTGGAAGCTCCCTTTTCTGGGAGTAGTAAACCACTTTTAAACCCCCCCCCGGGGCATCACCCTTTTGTGCAGGCTCCTGGCAGGAACAACCCCCTTCCCCTTTGCCTTTTCCCCCCCCAAAAGGTGAAGAAATGCAGTGGGCCCCCACTTCAGATTACTCCTGGGCTCTTTTACATACCATGCCTGGGGTTTTTAAGGGGAAAACCAAATTTCCCCACAAAATGAATAGACATGGAGTGCCTGATGACGGGCCCCTTTTTTGATTCTGCTGGTACATTCAACAAGAGCACGCTTTTCCCCACAGTCTACTACCCCGAACCCTGCCCCAAAATTTTTAAACTCGGGGGCCCCTTCCCGCAAACTTAACACCTTACACGGGGACACAAGGGAAAAGGGGCAGAAAAAATTTAAGAGGAGGTGTTGATGACCCATTGTTGCCCCCGGGTTGGGGAATCCTTTTGGGAAAAGTGCTGCGGGAAATAGCTCAAAGAGGAGAAGGATCCGCACGGGGATCGACCACAGCTGCGGTTATCTGGCGGCCCGTAGCAGACCAAAAAGGTTAAAAAAACAAAAAAGTTCCGGGGGCCCCTTGGGGCCCAAAGGTCAAAATTTTGGGGCAGCGTGAAAAACCCCAAAATTTCCCATAGTAGGAAGAGTGCGTGGGCATTTTTTTTTCCCAAAAACCTTTTTATGGGGAAAAAAGGGTTTTGTAAGAAGGGGGAAGGGGCCTTAGCCGAGGGAAAAAAATTTCCCAAAATAAAATACTATTGCATGCTTTAGTTTTTTAAACACCATCCCCCTTGCAAGCTGGAGGATGCAAAACCTCACTTTTGGGTTTGAAAACCCCACAATTTCCAAACTGTCCTTTTGAATGAAAACCCCCTTCCTTTTTTGGGTTTAAAAAACGCGCCCCAAAAAACCCCTGGCCTACACGTCCCACATACACCTACCCAGTCGCACTTCTTTTTTGAAAACCATCCCCGCCCTCCACCCGAATGTGAAAACGAATGTCCATGCACTCAAACAAAAATTTTTTGGGGGGAAAAGGCACCTCACAACAGAAAGCCCGGGCCATAGGCAGGCCAAAGGGCCCTTACGTGTCCTCATGCGCACTGGGGGTTTAAAAAGGGGGGTGAGGGGCCACAGGGGGAAACGGTGGACGTGCTGCCTAGCCCCCCCCAAGGGGGCAGTTTTTGGGTGTAGGCTTCGAAAACCCCACTCCTCCTTCTCCCCCCGAAAGTTGTCGCAGAGGTTCCGATGAGCACTCCTCCGCAGCTGGGCCCCCGTTGCACAAAAGGTTCCCACTATTGAACAGCTAGTGGAAGCTCAGCAGGCTTTTTTTTAAAAAAAATGTTTTTGGGGACAACAGAAAAAACCGCGGAGGTACGGGGCCCCTACTTTAAAAAAAAAACTGAGTCATGGGTAGCAGTCACATCTTGAGCCAGGCAAAGGGGGTTTAGTGAAACGGCGTAAAATTTGTGGCGGGGCCCCCGCCCCGGGAAAAATAGACACATACCTTTTGCACACACCTTGAAAACCCGGTGGGGGAAATGCTTCCCTAAATAATTTTTCCCCATTACCAGCCCCTGCCCAAAGGTGGGAAAAATGTGCTCGCCACGTTGGGCCCCCGACCAGACTCCAGTCGTACAGAGGGGCAGCAAAAACTCCAAACCCCCCCCAAACACCGCCTAATCATTACGTTTTTCAAGGTGGAACTCCACCCTCATGGTTTTTAGCTGTGCAAAAGAGGAAAGGGGTAATTCATTTGGGAGAAAAAACAGGCAGGCAGTTTTTTGGGGAGGATCGGGGTCGGGGGGGGCAGGGCAAAGCTGAAAGACCCTGTAAATCCTTTAGTGTTTTGAGGAATGCACACGGTGGGAATGAAAAAACGCCATTTATAAGCCCTAAGGGACCCAATTATGCTCGCTCGGGAAACTTTTTACGCACAATTTAAAATCAAAGGGGTCTGCATGGAGGGGGGGGGAGGGAAGCCTTCATGACATCAGGGGGTTTTTTGCTCAGGGGGAAAAATCCTGGACGATTGGAGGGGGAAAAAAGGAAAGAGGGGGGGGTTTTTTTTGGGGGGGAGGGGCTTTTTAAGGGCAAGAGAAATGTTGGGGGGGCAAGGCGGTAAGGTTTGTGCAAAGAAGGGATGTGGATTTGGGGAAAAAAGGGGTCCTCCACCCCCCCTGGGAGTGGGTCCCCTTTAAACCCGGGCATTGGGGCCCCCTGTGTGATTAGTATTGCGGGCCCAAAAAGGGGGGCCCGCATTGCCAAAAAATTTTGAAGAGACGACTTCTGGTTTTGGGCCCCATCCTCAATCCCGCAAAAAAAAATTTAAAAAACAAACATCCACAGGAGAACCTAGACTTTTGGGAACAAAAAAACAACCTTTTAAACCTTTTTTAGAGGATTCCCATACACAACACGGTGCAGTTCTACCAGACCGTACGGGGGAAAATGGAAAGTTTTTCGTGGTGCACACAGCCGAAGTGGCATTTTGACGGGGTTTCATACCATGGGGGGGCCCTATCCCGGGATACCACCCCCCGCCCGGTAAAGTGAATCAATTGCAACAGACGGGACAAATTGCAACTATGGAAAAATTACCTCTCCTCCCCTTCGTTTTTCTCCCTCACTTCTTTCCCCTTGACACGGGGGCCAAAAAAAAGGGGAACCCGGGGCCCGAATTGGCACAATTTTGCCTTTCATGAGCTTGCTCCCCTGCGGGGAGGTGCGGAAAAAAGAGTCTTCAGTGCTGGGGGAAAACCCCCGACAAAAAAAAGGGGCCCCTTTCGCCCCAAAAAAGGGGGGATCTCACCTTCTTTAAAAAAAGACCATGCCCGGGGTTTAAAAGGTTTTTTTTCCCCCCCTTCCCCCCGATGACCATAGGCGGGCCAGCAAAATGGCTGGGGTTTTGGGGGTTTCCTCTTCCCCTTTTTTTCCCCAAATTTCCCCCATTTGCAGCTGCGAACCCGGGGCCTAAAATCAACATAAAAATTTTTTCCCCCCCCCTTTCTGGCTTACCCCCCCGGGGGCCGCGTCAGCACCTGTGCTCCCGGCAATGCCGGGGGACTGAGCAGGGGGGGGGGCCCACTCGCTTCAAGACACGGCTACAAATGGGGGGGCCCGCCCCCGTTCCCGGCACCCCGAGGGTGCCCCCTTGCTTTTTTCGGGGCCCAAACACTTGCATTTTTTCCTTTCCCCCCGCTCCCCCACTGTGTGACTTCCCCATTTCCTGACATGACTTTTATCAAAGCGCATGATTCTTTTTGCGCTCTTTTCCAAAAGTCCAGTGCAGAAGCGGGAAAAAATGGGCCAAAGGGGCCAAAGTAAGCGGGCCCGGGGGAAGGAGAGGCATTTCCCATTTTTTTAAGGGTTTAAAAAAGCAAAAATTTTGGGGGCTTTTTTCACTGGAGAACAATATAGGGGGCCCCTCATCATTTTAGCATCTTTAAAAGGGCCCTTAACCCCCGGAGATTATTATGGGCCCTAAATCCCCTGAGAAACATATGGGGCCCATTAAACGAAAATTTAAAATTGGGGAAATAATACACTGGAGCATCATCTAGGGGGCCCCCTTAGGGGCCCCTTTTAAAGGGCATTTTATACCCATCATTGTCTGGGGCATCATCCAAGGGGGGGATCAATACTAGCATCATATGGGGGGCCCTTTTTAAAAAGGTCAAAAAAAATTTGGGGACATTTTTTTATGGGGATCACATGGAGTCCCTTTTTTATGAGCATTAATTTGGGGGGGATTTTATTTGGGGGGTTTTTTGGGGGGGCCCCACACACTGGGCTCTTTTAAAAAGGGCCCCCCTTACTTGAGCAAACTTTTTGGGGTTATTTTTAGGGGAACATATAGGGGGCCCCTTTTTTTATGACATCATATGGACCCCATATGGGGGGCCCCCTTTTGTATGGAGCATTATATGGGGCCCCTTTTTTTGGGGCACAATGTGGGGGGCCCTAATACTGTTGAAGGACTATGCCGGTTTTTTTGGGGGTTTTTGAATTTTTAATAGAATCAATCAGTATAGTGTTTTACGAAACCCCCGATACAAGAAGTATCAGATCGATTGGGGGGACCGTACCCAAAAAATTAAATTGGGGATCGCCAATTTTCCCCCACCAGAAAACCCAAGCAATCAATGGGGGCAAAATATTTGAATTTAAAAAAAACCCCCTTTTTTTTCCTTTTAAAAAAACAGACAACCCAGAAAACTTTAAAACAGTTTTTTCACAATGACAGTATTTAATATAACATTATATATACCCCCCCAAAAACTTTTTTTTTTAATTATATTATACAATTTTATAGTTTTAACCTTCTACTTTGTAAATAGCCAATCAATTTCCCCGGGGGGTGTGAAATTTTTAGAACCCCCTGAAAAGAAATGACACAGGTTTTTCCCTAGATTTTAAACCCTGTCATTTTTATTTTTTGATATAAAGGTTTTCACTAACAAAAATGATGTATGTTAAAAAAATTTTTTACATGTAGGTTAATTTTTAAAAGGGGGAAATTCGTTGAAAAAAATGCTGGGGGTCCACGTTTTTTTTTAAACCCAAAAAGACAAACCCCGGGGGGGGGCGAAAATTAGCCGAGGGAGGGTGGAGTTTTCCCCCGACTCCGTGAGTCAGAGGGAAAACCCCCGGGGGGCCTGAAGTGAAAAAAGGGGAAACAATCAATTAAAAATTTTCCCAAACACTTCCCCTCCTTTCCCCCGGGGAGGGGAATTTTTTTTTCGGGGGTTTTTTGCACAGGGGGGCCCTTATCTGCACTACTTGCCCGGGAAGGGGGGGGTTAAAACCCTTTTTAAGTTTTCAGTGTGGGGGGGAAAAGGCGAAAGGAAGGGGGGAATAATGTTTTTTTTTATTTTTTCTTTTAAAAGGACCCCAAGGGTTTTTCAAGGATTCCAGTTAAAAAAACGGTGGGGGAAAAAAAATTTTTTTTTTCTTAAAAAATTTTTTACTCTTCATTGTGGGGGCTTTTTTTATTTCCTTTTTTGGGGTTAAAAAATTGGGGGTTTCAAATTTACAACCCAATTATTTAAAGGGTTTTTAAATCCCCCTTTCAAAAGCAAGGGGCTTTAACCCATTATTTAAAACCCCTTTTGCCCCCGCTACAGGGGAAAAAAGGGAAAAAACCGCAAAGTGCCCGAAAAAGGCAATTAAATTTTTGATTTGCCCCTTTTTTTGGGGGGGTGGGGCATTGTTTAGAGGGGGGCCCAAAAAAAAAGCACCCTCCTTTTTTTTTGCCCCCCCCACTGGGGGTTTTCCCGTCGGTTTAGAAAAAACGGGGAGCCCCCCCATTTTTTTTTTCAAATTTCAACCTTTAATTACCCCCCCCCGGGAGAAATTTTTCCACATAACTTATGTAATTTTTTGGAAAAAAAATAATCAAACTACATGAAAAAAAAATAGTTAAATGGGATGTAAACCAGTGTCATTTCAGTAAGTGTATGTACATAAATAATAAATAATCCTTTGTATGAAAAAAAAAAAACACACCCTTTAATTTTAAAAAATTTTTTAAATAATGAAACATTTTTTGACCATATTTTATTTCCTTAAACCATTCGTACCCTTTTTCCCCTGTAATAAAAAAAAAATAGAAAAAATTTTTCTTCCCTATCCTTTCGTCAGGTCCCCCGATATAATCCTTCTGAAAAGGGTTAATTTTTTACTGCAGGGACCGCACTAATCTGCCACCTCGCAGAAACCCCCGAATGAATAGCTCCTCTCCCGGCTGACGGGATAGGAAGTATCAGGTGGGAAGCTTAATTGATTGCTTCACATTTTCACTTCAGGTCAGCCGGGACACCGCACAGCATTCAGAAACGTCAGGGGGAAATCCCAGCTGACCTAAGTGAACTGATTACAAAAATAGGGGTCCCCTCGAAAAAAAAATGGGTGGGGTCCCCTATATTTGTTAACCACCAATGAAGCGACTACTGGGCCTGGTATTTAAGGCTGTTAATTCCAAGATCCATGAACCTTGCAAGCCTGATAATACCGGCCACAGCAGTCTGCTTATCTTGGTTGGTTAAAAAAAATAGGGGATCCCCTCAAAAAAAAAATGGTGTGGGGTCCCCCCTATTTTTGTTAACCAGCCAATAAGCAGACACTGAGGCCGGTATTTCAGGCTGGTAAGGACCAAAACCCATGAACCTTGCAAGCCTGATAATACCAGGCCACAGCATCGCTTACTTGGCTGGCGGGGGTCCCCCTATTTTTGTTAACCACCAAGCAAAAAGCGGGGGCTGCGCAGCCAGGTATTTAAAGACTGCAAGGCCCATGGTTTTAGCCTCAACAGCCTAAAAAATACCAGGCGCAGCAACCCCACAATTGGCCATCCAAAATCGCCAATTGTGGCACTTTACCCACTCTTCCCCATTGCCCTGTACGGTGGCAAACAGGGTAAAAGGGGTTAATGTCACCTTTATTAACGTCAATAAGCCCATTAATAATGTTTGAGGCTTCAATAAGACACCGATCCTTATTAAAACATAAATTGAAAATTTTTAAAAAATACACGCCAGAATAAAATCTTTCAAGAAATAATAACCACACATTTTCATTATTTTTTATTGTTTCTCTCATCCGCGACGCCATCGTTTCCCCGTAAAAAAACAAAATAACAAACCCCACAAATACTCCTGTTCGACGTACTCCAAGATAACGGGTTACCACGACGAGTCCAGCTTTGCTACGTTGGATGCCAGGCTCAGCCTACATCCAGACACACAAGCTGATTTCCCCTAGGAGATTCCCACGTGACGTCATTTGGACTGGGTTTACGGCCACGTCCAGAGTACAGCTGGCCCGAATTACCTACCCGCAGTCACGTGCATTATCGCAAGAAGCTGTACGTGACCTCCAGGGAGAGGGTAATGGGGCTCCATGACGTGCCACCGAGGGGCTTCTCCAGGTAATCTGAGTCCTGACTCCTGACAGACCCACCAAACCTGACAGGACACTTTTGGGGAAATTCCCGTGTCACTATTCCTTCTGTGACACAGGAACTCCCCATTTACTTAAAGGCCCGATTCCGGTATCATATAAGCAAAAAATATCGGAACTCAGAATCGGAATTCCGATACGCAATATCGGCCGATACCCATATTTGCGGTATCGGAATGCTCAACACACTCATTTATTAAGAAGTGAAGTATTTGGGATTGCACATACCTTTATTTCTCTGCCGTATGGAGCACATGAATTTGGGGGGTATGGTTTAAAGGGACCCACTGAGACTCCTTCACCGGGGCCCAAAACCGGACCAGCCTTCCCCCCCCCACAAATTTACCAAATAGCCCCCATTTTTAATGCGAACTATTATTAACATAAATTAAGTTTGACAAGCTTAAGTAATAAAATTGAGTCGTTGGCATTGAAATAGGCACGTAGATTGGGGTTTTCTGTCCTATCACTCCCGACTTTTATTCCCTATTGAATTGCATTGGGGTCAGTTTTTTCGACCCGACTCCACCTCTTCCGTTAGTGGGCCACTTCGTTCGCTCACTTTGGGAAAGTCGGGGGGGTCCAAACCCGACTCACCCCCCGGAGCCAAAGTCGCTCATCCTATAAGCACAAACGATTTGGGGCACAAAGGGGTTTCCGGAGTCTGCCACACAGTTTTTGCACTACTTCTATGCGGGAAGTTGATTTCACAAAAGGATAAGTTCACTTTCAGCACCACACTAGAGCGGAGTAACTTTTGCACTGTGACAAAGAGCAAATTATGCCAACAAAACAGGATATTAAAGTTAAGGGAAAAAAAAAAAAAAGAGCAACACGCTGTAAACCTCCCACATGCTTCTTCTATTAACACACCATCATACACCCACCACTACAACCAAAGAATATTAAAACAATTAGTGGAAACGCAATGATTTTACCGAACTGTACCAATTTTTTCCAACTTTGAATAAAATGTTGAGAAATTGAACACAAACCGATGGCTAATTTGTCCCGAATTTTAGATTGGTGAACTTTTCCGTATTTGTATTCTCATTCCCTTTCATTATCTTTATTTAAAGAGAAAGTTTTGCGCATGCGGAAAAAGTCTTGAGGAGTAAACAAGGGTAGCCTTAGTAATTTAACATTTTCAATAAACATGGAAATAATTTCTAAGGCTGAGATGTTGAGCTAATGACAAGCAGCAATTCCAAAATTTCCAAATTGAAAGGCTATTCAATCGTCTTGCTTAGTATTTGGGGATTTTTGCCGGGAAATTTGTACCAAGTTTTCCTCAGATAACTACAAACAACATATGCACAGTGAAGAATTTGCACATTATAAATAAATCAGTCCTGAATATAGCATTTTATACAGTTATAGCACCCTACATGTTTTTGAGAAGTTTTTTTTCAGTGGGTATATTACACTAGTAACCCAAGACGTGAAAATTTTATTGTCATATACTGTGTTAAAATAAGTTTGGCTGAAAACAAAGGGGTTTTATTTAACAAAAAAATGATTGTATGCACTGTGTCAAATTAAAAAAATAAATTAATTTGAAAAACAGCTCAAAAAAATGGATTCTCACATCTGTTTATACATGGGTTTGTTTAATAAAATTTGCCTGTGTAAAAAAGCTAGGATATTACCAAGACTGGCTCAAAGATGCACCCCATGTGCCTTAACACAGAAAATTAATTCAGATTGACAAAACTCTTTCAGACACAACCTCTTCCCTGTGAGGTCGTTTATTAGAATTTTTCCCCCAAAAAAAGGTTCATAACCTTTTTTAACCTCTCCTTTGATTTTAATTTGTAAAGCACGGAGACGGGCAGCAAAAGGCTTGAATTAAAGGGGGCAAGTTCCCCAAATTTCCCCTGAAGAACAAACCTCCAAAGTTCCCAAAGTACATTAAAGCAAAAGAAGGTCTATGCACTGAAACATTACAGGGCAGGGGGATGTTCACAGTAAGCAAAGCCGGGTGATAAATGACAAAATAACAGTGGGTTTACCACGACTAAACTGACAAATCTTTCCACTATAAGGCTAATTAACAGGAATTAATAGAGATGATTAACATTTTTATTATTGCAGCTTATGTAAAAATGATAAAGACAGCTAAATTTTGACTGGCAAATTGAAGCATGAAGTATTTAGGTGTTTGGAAAACAGACCTAAGGTTTTAGAAAAAAATATAAATGATTTTAAAACAAATTATAAAAATATGTTTGAAATTACAAATCAAGTCAAATTTGGATGTACAAAAAAGAACAGCAAATACTATCGTTTAAGTAAAGAATATAACAAAAAACACCAAGTTTTGATTTGTAACACATAATTATTTATTTAATATTTTTTGAATACTAATTGATAATACACCATCTGCTTTACAACTTTGCATAAACAAATTTACAAAAAAAATAAACTTTACAATAGGGTGTCATTTTTTCACTTCCCCGCTGCTCCTAGTTATCATTCACTCTCAAAAATGCTGTTAGTTACTGAAGTGTCAAAAAATATTTTAGCAACTAGTTTTCCACCTAGCGAAGACAACAAAAATTAGAGATGGGGTATCCAGAGGGAAAACTGAAAAGTGCGGATACAAAATTAATGGCTAGAACTATTATCTCTCATGAAAACAAATGACAGCTTTGGTTGTCATATACGCTCACGTATACAATACTTATCTTGGTTTTCTTTTTTTTTGCTCTGATAAAACCTACCCAATCCTGGACCTTCTAATTTTGCAGCAAATTTTCCACAAAAATGCTTTGAAGGGTATTTACCCAAAATGTTATGTTTTTCTATGCTCACGACATTGAAATTAGGTTATAAATACGTTTCTTCCTTCATTTACAAGGATTACAGGACTCAGTGGTTGGTTCCAAAGGAATTATCACACTATACAAATTCAACCACCATTAAGGAGCTAAGTTTAATTCTGAACGCCTCCGAACTCACGATTTTTTTACTGTTAGTATCAAATTTCAAATTGCAAAGATCTTGCTTTAGATGACGGCTGACATTTTTAAATTTAATAAATTTGTAGTAAATACAACATTTTATTGCTTTTTATTTATGTTTTCCCGGGAGGTGAGGTTATAAAAACGATTTCGGAATTAATTTTTTTTATCACTGCGCATTTAACTCATTTTAATTTTGATAATGTTGATTAACCATACTTATGAATATGATACCAATAATTCCATTTTAAAATTTTTAAAATTTTTTAATGGCAATAAGGAAAAACTTATATACTCATGTAAAACCACCCAAGAATAAGCGGAGGGAACCAATATTTCCAAAAAACGGGGAAACCTTATTGACCGATAAAGCAAAAGCATAGCCCTCCCCATCCTGGTATCGTGGTTTCCCACCCCATCCGGTAGCTTGGGGTCTTACTAACCTTTGTCTGTATGGCTCCTTATTCCCATCCATGTTTGCAGGTCCTTATCCCATCCTTGTTGGGATGGCTCCTTTTCCCATCTTTGCTCATGGCTCCTTGTTCCCCTTTGTCTGCAAGGCTCCTTATTCCCACCTTGTTTGCATGGATCCTATTCTTCATGGGCCCCTTTTTCCCACCTTGCTGCATGCAATTATTCCTCTTTGTTTTGCATGGTCCTTATTCCCACCTTTTTTGCATGCTCCTATTCCATTTCCCTTTCTGCATGCTCCTTTCCCCATCCCTGCATGAGGGTCCTCATCCATCCTTTTTTGCATGGTCCTCATCCCTACCCTTTTAGCCCTGGCTCCTCACCTAACCTTTTTAGCCATGGTCCTCATCCCTATCTTTTATTAGTATCTTCATTCAAATCCCGTATGCATGCTCCTTTTTCCCATCCGGCTGAAGGCTCCTTATTCCCATTTCGTCTGCATGGGGTCCTTATTCCCAATCCTTGGTCATGGCTCCTTATTCCCTCCTTTTTACTGGGTTCTATTTTATCCATGGCATGACCTTACCCTATCCTTGCATGCATGGTCCTCACCCTATCCTTTATGCTGGTTCCACATCCTATCAATTGTTCATGGTTGTCAATGCTATTCTTGTAGTTTTGGTCCCAAGAGATAGCCCTAAAAAAACCTATCCCACTACCTTCCCTGGGGCCTTGCAGCATCTTTCACTTGCAGAACTGGAGCCCACCAATGATCACGTGTCTCCACTCATAAAGGTATGAAAATTCATCTCTTCCACCGGAAGTGGAGAGAGTAATTTCCTTACCTTAATGAGTGGGGACCATGATTGGCCGCTGCACTGCTGGAATCCGGGGCTGCGGCTTAACCCGTGCAAAAATAAAGAATGAAAAATTATTGTCAGTGCTGTAAAAAAATTTCTCTTTAACAGTGGGCACAGTTACAGCCCAGCCACCGGCTCCTGGCTCCTACCTGCAGCTCCATTGCTCCTCCCCCCTGTTTCTGTTACAATGACCATGTATAAGCTGAGGGGTAGTTTTCAGAATAAAAAAAAATGTGCTGAAAAACTGGCTTATACACGATATTAAATTTATTGAAATACATTTTTTATATATCTAAAAATCTGTTTTTTTTTTTGCCGCTTTAGGAACTTAACCGGGGAAATTTCTTGAAGTCGCTTGGGAACCCTAGCCAGGATAAGACTAGTCTGGCACACCAAAGTGGCGCTCCTGGTCTCTCTTGTCCTGGCTCTGACCCGGCCAACTTTTTCCCAGTGTTTCTGAGAAACAATCCGGGGGGGGGGGGGGGGGGGGGGGGGGGGGTTCATCAGCCCAGGCTCTAATCAATTGTCCACGGTGGGCTAAAAAAAAATGGGTTTTTCAAATTATTCCCCCTTTCCCCCTCTTTTCCTTTTCATTTTTTTCCCCCCCCAATTTTGGGTCTCTTATCCCATCCCATCATGGTTCCCTCATCCCCCTTTTCATTTCCCCCCTTCCCATTTTTCCCCCTGGTTTCCCTTCCCCCTTCCCCCTTTTTTTTTTTTTCCCTAAAATCAAAAAACCTCCCTTACCCCCCCCCCTTTGGGACTTTCCCCCTGTAAGCCCCCCTTTCCACCAACCCCCTAAACCCCGGGGAAAAACACCCCCCACCAAAAGAGGAATTTCCACCAAAAAAGGGGGACATTTCCGCGCGGGCTGCTTCCTCTCCTTAATGTGCGGAAAAGAAAAAATTTTTCAGGTTAAAAAAACCTTAAAGGGGGGAATTCAGCCCCGAGGGGGACTTTAAAAAGCCCCCAAACCCCCGGGCTTTACTCCTGAAACGGGGGGAGGTTTTCCAAAAAAACAAGGGTTTAAAAATTGGCTTAAAGAAAAAAAATTTTTTGGGTTTTTTTTTTTTTAAAATTAAAAACTTTTTTTTTTTTTCTGCTTTTGGAATTTTAACCTGATGTTAACCCCGGGGGGTTTGCCAGGATAAATTTTCCCCCAAAAAAGGGGGTTGGCTCTTTTTTCTGATCCCCCAATCTTTCCCAGGTTTTTTAAAAAACCCCCCCTTTTTTTTTTTTTTTTTTCCCCCTTTAAAATTTTAGGGGGAAAAAAAAAATTAATAAAGGTTTTTTAAAAAACGAGCACTTATTGCGTTATTGAAACATTTTTCTAAAGGTTCCCAAATTAAGTTGCTTTTTTTAAAATTTTTCCTCTAAAATTTTAAATCAAAATTAATTTTTTAAATCCTTTTACTTTTTCTAAAACCAATTTTAAAAAAACAAAAAAAAAAGGGCCCCAAAGCAAACCTGAAAGCAAAAATTTGGGTTTTTTAAAAAAAATTTTTTCCCCCAAAAAATTTTTCCCTTTGGGAGCCCCTCTTGGCATAATTTTTTTTTCCATTAACACCCCGGGGTTTTTTTGAAACCCCTTTGGGGGAAAACCCCCTTTTAAATTTTAAAAAAGGGAGGCAAATTTTAAAAAAAGCTGGGCTTGGCCCTTTTTTTTTTCCCTTTTAAAAACCCCTTATTTAAAGAAAAAGGGGATTACTGAATGCCAAAAAGGCCTTTAACAAGGGAAATTTTTCCCCCTAAAAATTTTCCCCCTTTTTTCCCTCCGAAATCCTTCAAAAGAAAGGGCCATTTTTTCCCCCCCCCAAAAAACCCCATCCCCGAAAAACCCCCCAACCCCCCCCCCAAAGGCCCCTCGGGCCTACCCCTTTTCAACCCTTTTAAAAGGCACCAAATTTTTTCATTTCCCCCCAAACTAAATTTTCCCTTGGGGTCCCGGTTCAAGGGGGCACAAAAAACCCCCTTTTTCCCCCCCCCCTCCCCCAGCTTTTTTAAAATTTACGGGGAAACTGCAAAACTTAAAAAATTTTTTTTAAAAACCCCTTTTCTTTTTGGGAAAAAGGGAAAAACCCCCTTCCAGGAAAAATGGGGCTCCCCAGCTTTTCATCCAAATGTTAACTCCAAACCACAGGGGGGGTTTCTACCGGGGTCGGGTCTTAACTTTAAAAACCACCTTAAAAAAATTCGAATGTCCTCCCCCCCCCCCCCCCTCCAAGGGGATTTGGGAAAAAATCCTTTTTCCCCGAACCTTCCAAAAAAAAGGGGAAAAAATCTCGGGAAAAAACAAAAGGGTTTTCTTTCCCCCCCCCCCCCCCTTAACCCCGTAACTTCCGGCAAAGGGCCCCAAAAAAAAAAAGCAAAAAAAACTTTTGTCAATAGGCCCCCGTCCAATTTCCCCAAAAAAATTAAACTGCCAAAATTTTTTAACCCGAAAAAAGGGGGGCACCCAAAAAAACTTCCCCCCTTTTTTTAAACCCGTCAAAAAAACTTTTTCTCATATGTTTTTGATTTTTTTTTGAAAAAATTTCCAAAAAAAAAAAAAAACCCCCCCCAATCTGTTAAAAAATTTTTTTTTATTCTCAAAACCCCTTTTTCCCCATTTTTTTTACCCCCCCCCCCCCTTTACATCCCCCCATCCCATCCTTTCACCGGCTCCCCCCCCCCCCCAATTAAAAATGGCTCCCTTTTCCCCAAAAACCCCCCCCTTAATACGGGCCCCCCCTTTTCCCCCCCCTCCCACCCCAAACATGGGCCCCCCCTCCAAAAACCCCCTCCGGCCCCCACCCCCCCCATTAACTTTTTTGCTCCCCAAAAAATCCCCCTTTAAATCCCGCCCCTTTCCCCCCCAAAAAATATCCCTTTTCCCCCCGCCCCCTTTCGGGGGCCCACCCCCCATCCATTAAAATCTCTACTTTCCACCCTCTCTCCTTTTCATCTCCGACCCCCCCCTTTTAACAGGTTGTCCCCCCAATTTCCCCCGGCCCGCCCCACCCTCCCCCCTTTCCCCGCTCCCCCCTCTTTCCTTTAAAAATTGGGCCCCCCCCCCAACCCCCATCCTAAAACTTCCCCCCCCATCCTTTAATTGAGGGGCTAAAAACCCCAAAAAAAAAAAAACCCCCTTCCCCCGGGTCCCCTCCCCCTGCTTAAAATCCCCCCCAAAGTTTTTGCAAACCCCAAAAAAAACCCAAAACCCCGTTTTCCCTTTAAACCCCAAAACCCTTTTTTTAAAAAGGCCCTAAAAATGCCCAAAAACGGTTCAAAACCCCCCCCGAACATCTAGCGCAAAATCATCTTCCCCTGGAAACAAAGGAACCCCCTTACTTACGGGCCCCCAAAAAAAATTTTTTTTCCCTTCCCGGCCCCTCAAGTTTGCCCAACAACAAAAAATGATATGCCTAAGTCCCGCCATACCCCCCCAAAAGGAAAATGCCCCCCTGGAATGTAAAACCCCCCTTACCGGGAAATCCCCCTTCTAACCCACCCTGCACTAGCTCCAAACTCCTCCCTTAAAGGGGTTTTGGGGTTTTTCCCGGGGCCCCCCCCCACCCCTGCCCCCCAAAGCTTTGGTTTTCTTCCATTCCCTGTTTCACCCCTTTTTTAAAAAACAGCTCAGGATACAAAAAAAAAACCAGAAAAATTTTCAAAAAAAATAAAAACAAACCTTCCCGGAAACCAAAGGCTGCTGAAATTTCCCTGACCCCTTCCCAAAAACTACCCCCCGGCACCCGAAAAAACAACTTTTTCCAAAAACCCCGCCGCTAAACCCTAAAATGGCCCCCCAAAAAAAGGGCCCCTTTTCCACCTGCCCCAACCCTACCTCCACTCCCCTAAACCCCAAAAAATTTGGGGCCGCCCCCGGGCCAAAACCCGGGGGCCCACAACCCCCCTCCCTGGGGCCCCCCCCACCCCCTCCCACCCTATATAAAAGGCCCTCCGCTCCCACCCCCCCATCCTGTATCCCAAGGCCCCTCCGCTCCCCACCCTATAAACAGGGCTCCGCCCCCCACCCTTTAAAATTTTGGGGCTCCGCTCCCTTTCCTTCCCACCATCGCTCATTCCCCTGCATGCCCCTTTGCATCTTTTTCCCCGGCATTCAGCTTCTTCCTCTTGGAGGGGGCCACGTGTTCCCCGCTCTTTTAAGGTCATGAATAGGGGACGCCACCCCTTTGGGAAGTGGCGCCCGGGGTTTTCCAAAATTTAAATACTTAAATGACGGTAACATGACAGCACCGCACAAGATAAAAAGCAATGCGCCCCCCCAGGACAGGGATGCAGCGATGGGAAATTTGGGGTTTTGTATGTCGAGGGGATGCCCCCCCTACAGTTGGGAGATCAACCGGGGGGTGCCAGGTTTAAATCCTGACCCAATTTCGCGACCGGGGCCGCCCCCCAAAACCCAAACCCGCAACGCAGGATTTTTGGGTTAAAAGGGGGAAGTTAAAAGTTGACAAATTTTATAGATAGATATGTAATAAGAAAACAATACATACAAAAAGAATTAAATAGGGCCAATATCATAAACAAAAAATGCACCAGGACCAACTCTGTACTGTTTGCATCACCAGGGTTATACAGCATCATTTGGGAAATTTTTTGGCCAACCACACTATTTTTAATTTTTTTACATAAAAACCCACGACCCCAAAGTAATTTAAAAAATTGGGAAGGAAATATGGGAGTTGGTTTTTTCCCCTCAGACTGTAGACATACAGGAACCAAAACCCTGTTTAGATGAATTAGGTAGTTTACAAAAAGGGGTCCTTGAGGTGATTCTTTTTTTTGATTGGAGTGGATTCAATCTAATCTCTTTCTTCTCCATGTAATCCAGATAACATAATCATTTTCCAAATTCACAGCTTATCTTTAATGACTTTCCTCTTTTGGAACCTTGTTCAGCACATTAGGTCACATTGTTCTTAATAACAGTGTCATTACAATGTCCTCTGTATAAAATAACTGCCCATGTTGTTCTGAATAATTAATTACCTCTTATGGTACTCCCTGAACAAAATACGTTTACCAAATTTATGCTACATTGCCTCCACACGATTGGCTACAATGAACTAAAACTGCCACTCTGTTTTCTCTTATGAACCATGGCCCCTATTCCAATCTCACTTAATGCTGACCATCTCCACTGTTTGACCTCACACTGTTACAAACTATATACGGTCCCCCAATCTCCAATGTTCTCCCACAATTTTATCTTTTTGTATTGTACTCCTATGCTGCTGCATTTTCACACTGTGCTCTCGCTCTATGCACTCAATGATACTGTCTCTAGTGATGAGCAGACCCATGGATGTTCAGGTTTTACCGAACATGCAGTGAAAAGTTCGGTTTGGGTCCAAACTTGACCTTGAACTCGACCCCGGATCCAAATCCAATAGAAGTTAATGGGGATTTGAACTTTGGGGCTTTATAATTGCTGTAAAATGGTCACAATCAGGACGAAGGGGCTGCAAAAGGAAGCTAAATGGGGCTAAGAGAAGGACAATTGCCCTTGAAACAAATGTGGATAGGGAGATAACTTAAAATAACACAGAAAAAAAAAAAGAAAAAATAATAATCTTGAACTAAGAGGCGGAGGTCCCAGTGGAAAAGGAGGTGGAAGAGGTGAATGTGGAAGTGAAGGTGGAAGAGGCAGAGGAGGCATTATCCAACACTGTTTTTGTGGGTGTTTTTTGTTTTTGTTAGTGAACTGACTTAAAATAACATATTGTAAAAACTTAAAAATGAACAACAATCTAATAATAATTATAATCTATGTATATAGTGCCAACATATTCCACACCACTTTACAGTTTTTGCACACATTATCATCGCTGGGGCTCACAATCTAAATTCCCTATCAGTATATCTTTGAAATGTGGGAGGAAACAAGATAACCAGGAGGAAACCCATGTTAACACGGGGAGAACATACAAACTCCTTGCAGATGTTGTCCTTGGTAGGATTTGAACCCAGGACTCCAGGGCTGCAGTTCTAACCATTGTGCCACCAAGCTGCCCTGTGTCAAAGTAGAGGAAGAGGTTATGAATGGAGGATGTTGAAGTGTAGGTGGAAGAGGCGTAGGAGAAGGAGGTAGCTAAAATTGGTCTTGAGTTTTTTTATTGTTTATTTTTGAGGGGGTACTCTTAAAACAGATATTGTAATAATCTGCTGGCCACTCTCAGTATACATGCTGTATAAAACTGTGCACTTTTTGCGATGAAAAGAATCAGGAGAGCATCAAATGAGGGTTGTGGCTGTGTTGCTGCTCTTGGTAGTATAGCTGCTGCAGGGAGTGAGAAGATGTGGTTGATCTGTGCTGCTATCACCCCTGGCAAGAATTATGGAATCACCAGCCTTGGAAGATGTTCATTCAGTTGTTTTATTTTGTTGAAAAAAAACAGATCGCAGACATGGCACAAAACTGAAGTCATTTCAAATGGCAACTTTTTGGCTTTAAGAAACACTAAAAGAAATCAAGAACAAATAATGTGGTAGTCAGTAATGGTTATTTTTGTAATCCATCACAAAGGGTTAGCTGGTTTACAGCAAGCAGCGCAGCTAATGCTGGCAGCTCAGCTGTTAGCCACCGAACGAATGAGCTCCTCTCCTGGCGGACAGGAGAGGAAGTGATTAACTGGGAAGCTTCATTGATTGACCTGAAGTGAATAAATTAGCCTGGGAAGCAATCAATTAAGCTTCCCAGCTAATCACTTCCTCTCCTGTCAGCCTGGAGAGGAGCTCATTCGTTAGGGGGCTTACAGCTGAGCTGCCAGCATTAGCTGCGCTGCTTGCTGTAAACCAGTTAACCCTTTGTGAAGGATTACAGCATTGGACCTGACAGAGCGCCGAATAGGTAAGAATAATGTTGTTTTATTATTTTTTTTTATAACAGGAGAACAAGGGAATCGAAGGAATACCAGTAAAATAAAAGATGGTCAAAAACTGTGTTTATTTAATTTAAATGATTTTTAATTAATGTGTGCGTGTTTTTATTTTATTTCATACAATAGGATTAATAATTGATAGTTGTCTAATTGACAGCTCTCAATTATTAACCTGGCTTAAAGTCACCTTCCAACAGCAAGGAGGCTTTAAACCATTATTAACCCATTAGCCACCGCTACAGGGCAATGGGAATAGACAGGATAAGTGCCAGAAAGGGTGCATCTAATTATAGATTTGCCTTTTCTGGGGTGGCAGGGGGCAGATGTTAGTAGCCAGGGAGGGCACAAAATAAATGCACCCTCCCTAGGCTATTATTGTCTGCCCCCACTCGCTGGCTTTGCCTGTCTGGTGGAGAAAATAGCGCGGGAGCCCACGCATTTTTTTTCCAACAAATTTACACCTTTAATTAACCCCTACATGTATGAAATTTTGCACATATACACTCATGTCATTGTTAGTGAAAATCATATATCAAACTACATGAAATGACATGGTTAACTGTATGTAAAGCATGTGTCATTTCATGTCGGGTCTGTAATTTCACAAAAGCCGGCAATTGAATTAGCGGCTATTATACTATGTAGAAGTGTATGAACTATAAATATTTATATATTTGTCACAATGACAAATATATATATATATATATATATATATATATATATATATATATATATTCTATGTGTACAGTTATATGAAAAAGTTTGGGCATCCCTATTAATCATAAGCTTAATGTTTTATAAAAATTGGTGTTTTTGCAACAGCTATTTCAGTTTGATATATCTAATAACTATTGGACACAGTAATGTTTCTGCCTTGAAATAAGGTTTATTGTACGAGCAGAACATGTGCAATCTGCATTCAAACAAAATTTGACAGGTGCATAAGTATGGGCACCCTTATCATTTTCTTGTTTTAAATACTCCTACCTACTTTTTACTGACTTACTAAAGCACTTTTTTTGGTTTTGTAACCTCATTGAGCTTTGAACTTCATAGCCAGGTGTATGCAATCATGAGAAAAGCTACTTAAAGTTGTTCTCCTGTTTGAATCTCCTCTGAAGAGTGGCATCATGGGCTCCTCAAAACAACTGTCAAATGATCTGAAAACAAAGATTATTCAACATAGTTGTTCAGGGGAAGGATACAAAAAGCTGTCTCAGAGATTTAACCTGTCAGTTTCCACTGTGAGGAACATAGTAAGGAAATGGAAGAACACAGGAACAGTTCTTGTTAAGGCCAGAAGTGGCAGGCTAAGAAAAATATCAGAAAGGCAGAGAATAAGAATGGTGAGATCAGTCAAGGACAATCCTCAGACCACCTCCAGAGAGCTGCAGCATCAACTTGCTGCAGATGGTGTCACTGTGCATCGGTCAACTATACAACGCACTTTGCACAAGGAGAAGCTGCATGGGAGAGTGATGCGAAAGAAGCCATTTCTGCAAGCACGCCATAAACAGAGTCGGCTGAGGTATGCAAAAGCACATTTGGAGAAGCCAATTTATTTTTGGAAGAAGGTCCTGTGGACTGATGAAACCAAGATTGAGTTGTTTGGTCATACAAAAAGGCGTTATGCATGGCATCAAAAAAACACAGCATTCCAAGAAAAACACTTGCTACCCACAGTAAAATTTGGTGGAGGTTCCATAATGCTTTGGGGCTGTGTGGCCAATGCCGGCACCGGGAATCTTGTTAAAGTTGAGGGACGCATGGATTCCACTCAGTATCAGCAGATTCTTGACAATAATGTTGAAGAATCAGTGACAAAGTTGAAGTTACGCAGGGGATGGATCTTTCAGCAAGACAATGATCCAAAACACTGCTCCAAATTTACTCAGGCATTCATGCAGAGGAACAATTACAATGTTGTGGAATGGCCATCCCAGTCCCCAGACCTGAATATCATTGAACATCTGTGGGATCATTTGAAGAGGGCTGTCCATGCTCGGCGACCATCAAACTTAACTGAACTGAAATTGTTTTGTAAAGAGGAATGGTCAAAAATACCTTCATCCAGGATCCAGGAACTCATTAAAAGCTACAGGAAGCGATTAGAGGCTGTTATTTTTACAAAAGGAGGATCTACTAAATATTAATGTCACTTTTCTGGTGAGGTGCCCATACTTATGCACCTGTCAAATTTTGTTTGGATGCAGATTGCACATTTTCTGTTAGTACAATAAACCTCATTTCAAGGCAGAAACATTACTGTGTGTCTTAAGATTAATAGGGGTGCCCAAACTTTTTCATATAACTGTATATATCTATTCTTTATTTTGTTATTTAAAAACTATTCATTTGGATCCATTATATGTCGGTTTTGCTAGCCACCGACAAAATCTCGCAAGTCGGATGTCATTCGGATGTGAAACGTACGCTCAGATGCGACTAAATCGCATCATCGCAGTACAATCGGATGACAGACGGATCAATGTTCATGAAACTTTTGTGCGATAATCGTCCAACTAAAACGGTCCGATATTTTAGATGGTGTGTGTGACCCCGGCCTTAGTGTGACACTGGCCTTATAGTAATTTACTGCTTGGAGGTAGCTGCCTCTCTGAGATAGGTGTAATTAGTTTTAAAATGACAATTTTTCAATATTAATGATTAAATCACTGAATTGACTGGACTTGTTTAATAGAATAGAAAAACACGTTTCTCTTTTTGTTATGGACTTTTTTTGTTGATTTATAAACAGAGGCTCTTTGAATTGCAGAATTGTTTTTCTGCCTATACACATTGGAGAAGTCTATTTTTCAATTAATCTGCTTAACTATCATAATTGTTAATATGATATAGTCAAATAAATTGTCTGAAAGGGACAGATTTTTAGCATGTGGAGGATGTGCACTTTTATAAAGTAATAATAAATGTATAGCAGCAGGTTTTCTGTGGTTAATAGCAAGTAGTTCACTAGTTCTCCATTTTTTACCCTGTTGAGAACTTCATGGAAAAGAGTAAAAACTATAGTCATACTGTCTAAATCATTACAATATTGTCAACATTAAGCAACAATAAATGCTAGAATAAAAAAAAATTAAAATTTTTCTTTTTTTCAATTTTATTATTATTATTATTATTATTATTATTTATTTCTATAGCACCATTGATTCCATGGTGCTGTACATGAGAAGGGGTTACATACAAATTACAGGTATCACTTACAGTAAACAAACTAACAATGACAGACTGATACAGAGGGGAGAGGACCCTGCCCTTTCGGGCTTACATTCTACAGGATTGTGAGGCAGGAGACAGTAGGTCGGGGGGTTGCAGCAGTTCCGGTGTTGGTTGAGGCAATATCTCCGGTAGTGGTGAGGAGGTAGCAGGGTCATTGCAGGCTGTAGGCTTACATTCTACAGGATTGTGAGGCAGGAGACAGCAGGTTGGTGGGTTGCAGCAGTTCCAGTGTTGGTTGAGGCGATATCTCCGGTAGTGGTGAGGAGACAGCGGGGATCATTGCAGGCTGAATGAAACAAAGATTTCAGTGTAAGGGTATGTGCCCACGTTGCGGATTCTGCTGCGAATCCACAGCGGATTTGTCCCTGCGGATCTGCAGCAGAAATGTAAGTGATGTACAGTACCATTCAAGTCAATGGAAATCAAAAAATGCAGTGCACATGCTGCGGATTTTTTCGCGCAGATTTGCTGCAGATTTAAAACTGCAGCATGTCACTTCTTTTGTGCAGACCCGCAGCGTTTTGAGACCTGCTCCATTGTAGGAATCCGCAGGTCTCAAAATGCAGGTGAAATCCACCCAAAAACTGTAGTAAATCCGCAGTAAATCTGCACTAAATCTGCAGGTAAAACGCAGGTCATTTGACCTGTGGATTTAGCAAGATCTGCGCGGAAAATTCCACAGCAGAATCTTCAATGTGTGCACATAGCCTAAATATAATACAAGAATTTTCACTTTAAAGTATCTCAAGAACTAAGAATCCCATAAATTCTTTACTCATAGGCTTCTAAAAACACATGTTTGCACACACATGCAAGCATATGCAGGCAATCACATTTTAACCGATAACGTGATTTTGAAGAATTTCTGTGTTACTATTGAGCAAGTTCGGAATGTTAAATAGTGAAGAGAGAGCGTGCTTGATACTGCTCGTAACTTGCTCTAGCATCAGTGTGCTCGAGATGCTCGTTACTTGGTGAGTACTTTTGAATGCTCGAGTGCAAGATCGAGTTACCACCCCACTAGTGTTGAGCATTCCGATACTGCAAATATCGGGTATCGGCCGATATTTGCTGTATCGGAATTCCGATTCTGAGATCCAATATTTTTTGCATATCGGATACAAGAATCGGACGTTGGCAGTAAAGTATATGGGGAGTTCCTGTGTCACAGAAGGAAGTACGTGACACAGGAACTTCCCGAAAGTGTCACTGTCAGTGTCGGTCAGGTCTGTCAGGTGTCAGCAGCACTTACCTGGCAGAAGATCCCCGGCGGTCAAGTCCTAGACTCCTTTATGGCCGCCATTACCCTCTCCCTGGCGGTCACGTGCAGCTTCTCGCGATAACTGCACGTGCTGCCGGGTACTGGGTAATCTTGGCCAGCTGTACTCTCGCGACAGCTGGCTGTAAACCAGTCCGATGATATCACCGCCGGGTAATCTCCTCAGGTAAGCAGCTCTGCTACATCAGGATGCCAGGTTCAGCCTCATATGCAGATGTAGCAGAGCTGGACGCGTCGTGGGACACTCGTGATTTTGGACTGCGTCGAACAGGGAGTATTTGTGTTGTTTTGTTATTTTTGTTTTTTTACAGGAGAACGATGGCGTCGCAGGATGAGAGTGCAATAAAATAATGAAAACTGTGTGGTGTTTTATTTCATTAAAAGACTTTTTTCTGGCTGTGTATTTTTTCAAAAATTTACAAACTATGATTAATAATGGATCGGTGTCTTATTGATGCCTCTCCATTATTAACCGGGCTTATTGTCACCTTTCAATCAAAGGTGACATTAACCCCTTATTACCCCGCTTGCCACCGCTACAGTGCAAGTGGGAAGAGCCGGGTAAAGTGCCACAATAGGCACATCTTTGGATGCGCCAATTGTGGGGCTGCTGCAGCCTGGTATTTTTAGGCTGTTGAGGGCCAAAATCCATGGGCCTTGACAGTCTTTTAATACCAGTCCGCAGCAGTCTGCTTTTTACTTGGCTGGTTAACAAAAATAGGGGGGACCCCACGCCATTTTTTTTTCGAGGGGATCCCCTATTTTTGTTAATCAGCAAACTAAGCAGACTGCTGTGGCCTGGTATTATCAGGCTTGCAAGGTTCATGGATATTGGATCCTTACCAGCCTGAAAAACCAGGCCTCAGCAGTCTGCTTCATCTGGCTGGTTAACAAAAAAAGGGGGGACCCCACGCCATTTTTTTTTCGAGGGGATCCCCTATTTTTGTTAACTAGCCAAGATAAGTTGACTGCTGTGGCCTGGTATTATCGTGCTTGCAAGGTCCATGGATATTGGCTCCTTAACAGCCTGAAAAATCAGGTCTCAGTAGTCTGCTTCATCAGGCTGGTTAACAAAAATAGGGGGGACCCCACTCCATTTTTTTTTTTCGAGGGGATCCCCTATTTTTGTTAATCAGTTCACTTCAGGTCAGCCGGGATTCCCTCTGATGTCACTGATGCTGCGGTGTCCTGGCTGACCAGAAGTGAAAGTGGGAAGCAATCAATGATGCTAAGCACTTCCTCTCCTGTCAGCCAGGAGAGGAGATGATTCAGTCGGGGGTTTACTGCGAGGCTGTCAGCATTAGCTGCGGTCCCTGCAGTAAACATTAACCCTTTCAGAAGGATTACATCGGGTGGACCTGACTGAACATCGGATAGGTAAGAATAATGTTGCTTTATTATTTTATTTTTATTACAGATGAACAAGGGCTTCGCAAGGAATGGCAGTAAAATAAAATATGGTCAAAAACTGTGTTTATTTCATTAAAATGATTTTTAATTAAAGTGTGTGTATTTTATTTTTATTTCATACAATAGGATTAATAATTGATAGTTGTCTAATTGACAGCTCTCAATTATTAACCCGGCTTAAAGTCACCTTTCAATAGCAAGGTGGCTTTAACCCATTATTAACCCATTCGCCACCGCTACAGGGCAATGGGAATAGACGGGCAAAGTGCCAGAAAGGGCGAATCTAATTATAGATTTGCCTTTTCTGGGGTCTCTGGGGGCAGATGTTAGTAGCCAGGGGGGGGGCAAAAATAATGGTCCCTCTCTGGGCTATTATTATCTGCCCCGACTCGCTGGCTTTGTCTGTCTGGTTGAGAAAATAGGGCGGGAGCCCACGCATTTTTTTTCAACAATTATACACCTCATATATATATATATATATATATATATATATATACATGTCATTGAATTTGTGATATATATATATATATATATATATATATATATATATGTATAGTACATACACTTCTACACAGTATAATAGCCGCTAATTCAATTGCTGGCTTTTGTGAAATTTTATGAAATTACAGACCCGACATGAATGACACATGGTTTACATAGAGTTAACCATGTCATTTCATGAAGTTTGATATATGGTTTTCACTAACAATTACATGAGTGTATGTGTGCAAAATTTCAGACATGTAGGGGTTAATTAAAGGTGTAAATTCGTAGCAAAAAAATGCGTTTTTTTTACAACGAATTTACACCGGTAATTAACCCCTACTTGTGTGAAATTTTGCAAACATACACTCATGTAACTGTTAGTGAAAACCATATATCAAACTACATGAAAAGACATGGTTAACTCTATGTAAACCATGTGTTATTTCATGTCGGGTAGGGTTCTGTGATTTCACAAAAGCCGACATTGCCCGGCAATTCAATCAGAGGCTATCTTACTATGTAGAAGTGTATGAACTATAAATATATGTATATATACATGTCACAATGACATGTATATATATATATATATATATATATATGTATTCTATGTGTGTATATCTAGTGTTTACAAGGAAAGAAAGGGTTTTTTTTAATTACGATATTTCTGTCCCATTGACTTGCATTGGGTTTCCGGTATTGGAATCGGCGATACCCGATACTTTTTGAGTATCGGGCCAATCCAATCCGATCTGATATTTCTGGATATCGGGCAGTATCGCTCAACACTACACCCCACATGTTTGGCAGTCAATATATGCGTGAGAATTGCCTACTAGTCACTGCAATGCCTTAGCTATGTTGGTAGTGGCATTAATGTGATTGATTGTCCATATAGCGTCATCGGGTCTATATAAGACCCGGGATGCTATGCTCAGCATAGTGTAACAACGGAAACAGATAGAGCAGCGAGAGGTGCTGCTGAGCTACGGACATAGTTTTAGCTGTGTATAGGCAGGGATTAAAATAGACACCACTAAAATTTCTTTCAACTGCAACAACAGTCCTTATTAGAACTAATTATAGTCAATAAGCAGAGAGATTATGCCGAAGGGATAGTGTAGGACAGGATAGGTTGAATTGCATGCCCTTTCTACTGCAACTCATACCAAAAGCCCTTCTTAGGAATAATAATATTCTTTTTGCTCCTAATCATGCAAATTGTTATGAACAGGGTAATATTATATGCCATTTTTACTGACCATTTGTGCGTGAAAAGCATACAGTCAGATTTGATTGATTGAAATAGCATCACTATATAACGTAGCAAGTGAAACAGGTCCATCTGAGATGTGAAAATTTTCCTGAATTAATAATCCTTCAAAGTTTTTTCAGCAGGCCAATATTATACACCATTTTAACTGCACCAGCTGAGCATCAAAAGCATACAGCCAGATTTTGTTGGTTGCCATAATGCTGCTATAGAGCAAGCACTGTAACAAGTCCAACTGAGGTGTGCAAATTTTCCTGCGATACTAATCCTGCAAAATGTTTTCAGCAGGGAAATATTATACGCCATCCATATTGTGCCAGTTGTTCATAAAAAGCATACAGCCAGACTGGGACATGTTACAATGTAGTAGCAATATAGCAATTCTATTGCTAGCCAACCATCTGTGGTGGGAAAAATTTCCTGTTATACAAATCCTGCAAAGTATCTCAACATGGATATATCATACGTAATTTAAAATGGGCTAGGAACAGGGTAGTGGACATGATGCTTATGGTGAGCGCAGTTTCTGAGGCCGTGGGCAAGGTGAAGCTGTGACTGCTGCACAACAAACACACACATCATGTCGATCTATCATCCTGTCCATCTTTGTAGGTGGGGGCACGGAACACCACTCTTGATACCAAACCAGTGCGAAAAGGTTGTTGGATAGATAGCTGAGCTGTTACATTTCTATTTATAGATTCTGGCCTCTCGCCTTGGCCTTTTCAAGCGGGACATGAGGAGATCGCATGTAGTGATGTCCAAATATTTGAGCAGCCATGCTCACAAGAAAGCAACAGTGGGAAAATGCAATTACTATTGCAAGAGGTGAATGATGATGAGACACATTTTACAACAAGTCAGCAAGTCAGGAGGAGGACAAGGGAGCGGCACTGGAAGACAAGGTGGTGGATGATGAAGTCATGACCCAGCAGCAACAGACAGTGAAGGATCCGCAGCACCACAACAGACAGGAAGAGACAGTGGGGTGACCACGGACACAAAAGGCATGCAACTGTTCCCCAGAACATCACGTCGAGTGAAGTTGCCAGACCAAGGGTTAGGTGTTCCCGAGTCTGGTGCTTTTTTAAAGACAGTCCAGTAAACCCAAAAAAGGCAATTTGCAACATCTTTCATGCCAGCATCAACAAGGACAGCAAAACTATCAGCCTGCATTCCATAATGTTACTACTTCCATTCGGAGCCCTGCCATCTGCCCAAACAGTAGTTTTCTCCAAAATATTGGCTATCGACATACTCAGGAGAAATTGCACAACCAGTTTTGTGGTCCATTTTTTATTTTACCCTTGTGCAAATAATAAAATGGGGGCTAAATAACAAATTTGAGGGAAAAAATGTAATATTTATTTTTTTCCCTCTACATTTCAAACTTCTGTGAAGCACTTGGGGAATTCAAAATGCTTACCATGCTTATCAAACATCTAGATAAATTCCTCTAGGGGTTTAATTTACAAAATGGTGTCAATTGTGGGGGATTTCCTCTGTTTAGGCACATTGGGGGCTCTTCAAAGGTGACATGGCATCTGCTCTTGATTCAGTGCTCCTTCCTTTCTGTGCCCTGCCATGTAGTTTTACCCCACATATGGGGTATCGGCATACTTAGGGCAAATTTTGGTGTCCATTTTCTTTTGGTGTTCATTTTTTCCATCCACATTTCTTTAATTCCTGCAAAACACCTGAAGGGTTAATAAACTTCTTTAATGTGGTTTTGAGAAGGGGGTAGGGGCACCAAAATTACTGAGAGGTCCATTGCAAGTAAAAAATGTTACAACTTTATTATAAACAATGCAAAAAAGATAGGTGTGGGAAAACCATGGGACAATTACACATGGAACTGGGTTCACAATTGCAAAAGGACGCACGGAGACGGGTAAACCAATATATCCCACAATGTGAATTTAATTGTACCAATGATCAAGAAAAGCTATTTAACAAGGATATAAATACATGCAAAGGTTAAGGTGGGAAGGCCTGTCCTGTATCAATATTCCAAAAGAGACAAGATGTGTTAAAATAGTTAAAAGTTAAAATCGGAGGTATTACATAGTACCTGTGTTTAGGCACGCAGGCAGGATCTCACCACCTTGTTTTAGTGCCAAAATTTAGTTAAAGAAAGGGTTGTCTGAATAGCAAACAACCACCTTAACCCTTCTAGCTTCATATCAAGCAAATTTTACCACTATCATGAAGTACAATATCTCACGAAAAGCATTCTCAGAATCACAGGGATCCGTTGAAGCATTCCAAAGTTATTATCATATAAACCAATGATGGAGAACCTTTCTGAGACTGAGTGCCCAAACTGCAACCTAAAACCCAATTATTTATGACGAAGTGCCAACACGTGCCAAATACCCCATCATGATCCCCTTCTTGTAGTAATCTGCCCCATCTCATGATCCCCTTTTTGTAGCATTATGCCCCATCATGATCCCCTTCATGTAGAAATGCCCCATCATGATCCCCTTCTTGTTGAAATATGCTCCATCATGATCCCCTTTATGCAGGAATATGCCCCATCATGATCCCCTTCATGTAGAAATATGCCCCATCATGATCCCATTCATGTAGAAATATGCCCCATCATGATCCCCTTCATGCAGAAATATGCCCCATCATGGTTCCCTTCATGTAGAAATATGCCCCATCATAATCCCCTTCATGCAGAAATATGCCCCATCATGATCCCCTTCATGTCGAAATGTAGAAATTGCCCATTCCACCACGCCTTCATTTCCTTCTCCCCATCACCCCATCATCGCCCTTCCCCCACCACCACTGTTGCCCTCTCCTCATCATTCCCATCATTGGCTCTCTCCTCATCACCGCAATCATTGGCCCTCTCCCCATCACCGTCATTATTGGCCCTCTCCCATCACCTCCATCATGGGCTTCTCCCATCATGGCCCTCTCCCCATCACTCCCTTAATTGTCCTTCTCACCTTCACTCCCATCATTGGCCCTCTCCTCATCACCCCATCATTGGCCCTCTCCCCATCACTGGCACCCTCCGAATCACTCTGTTTATTGGCCCTCTCCCCATCATAGACACACACACAACCACCCTCACACACCACAGCGGCCACACACACACACACCACACACACACACACACCACAGAGGCCGCACTCACCACACACACACATCACAGCGGCTACACTCACTTCTCCGCACGCCGTCAGCTTCCTTCCTCTCACTTCCTCTCACACATTGAGTGACCCGGCCGCGGCTGGATGACATCATCGTTCAGCTCTACAGCCGCACCGCTCAATGTGTGAGGCAGGAAGCTGCAGTCCAGAACAAGGATGAGGTGAGGCCGCGTGACAGCTGAGAGGGCTCTGTGTGCCCTCTCTGGCATGCGTACCATAGGTTCGCCATCAGTGATATAAACTGACACTGGACAGAATTGTAAAATTTGTCATGGGAAATTTGAAATTCAGCTGTTGGGTGAAGGGGTTAACTAAAATACATATTTATAACAGTTATTCATAAAGTTAACATTCTGTTAATGAAGAGAAATTGTTAGCACTGTCACTAGTATATCAAATACCTTATACCTGATTAGCCAAGTACTGATAGCTGTAATCCTTTCCAGTGGCACTAGGAAAGGCAAGTGCAATTTTGACTAAAACTTTTTTTGCTCAGCAATTGGCTAAAACGTACAATCATATGGCTAAAGCCAAATAGATTATAATGGCATATTCTAGTAATCTCAAATCTGTAATTTTTAAGTAATGTGTAAGACTTATCGTTTTGCATTTCTTAACACATGTAATGAATGTACTTTTCCACTCTCATACCTATTGTTATAAAAGAAATATAAGCAAACAGTGAACTAAAAGGGTTCATAAATGCATCATCCTGAATGCATCATGTATATTGCTTTGTTAATGGTATGAAAACCCCAGCTTTTCTATGCTCCTGAATGCATCATGTATATTGCTTTGTTAATGGTATGATTTGCTCACCCATCTTCCTGTGCACATAATTGTACTCCATACTTCTTATCTTCACCACACATCTGAGTGGTCTGTGTAACACCTACCCCCTTTTATGACCTTTCCTTAACTCTGCATTTGGCCTGAGCAGTCCCAGCCCACTTCCCAATCACACCTGATTGCCCTTAGCTGCATATTTAGTAGTGCAATGGGTCTGCTCCAGACTTTAGTCTGCTCCACATATTTCAAATCCCATATTTCAAATTACAGATTTCTAATTACACTACTGTGAATTAGACTAGAATTGGACTGGAATTTGGCTGCAAGGTAACATTATTTAAAACCACTATGTTTCAGTTTCTTATCACTTTCACCCCCATCCTCCTTTCTTTCTTCCTATCCCCTGTAATCCCCCCACCTAGTAAGGAATTAGTCATTTCCCCCTCCATTCTCCCCAGCCATCTCACCTTTCCCACAGAACTGTTCCTCCACATACAATCCTTTTCACCAAGACACACACGGCCACACCATGGCTTATCCTGCTCTCACCTTCTAACGCTCTGTCTGCTACTCCTCATCGCTGGCGATGTATCCCCAAATCCTGGCCCTCCTCATCACATCCCCACACTCATTTCTAACACCCTGCCACGATCTTCCACACGTTTTTGCAACCCTGTCAACCTCATACCTATCCATCCACACCCCCCTCCCCCAGTCCCCCTACCTGGAGCACTATGGAACGCACGCTCCGTCTGCAATAAACTGTCATTTGTCCACGACCTCTTTATCACCAACAAACTCTCCTTCCTTGCCATCACTGAAACCTGGCTCACCCCCTCTGACAAGCCTCTCCAGCTGCGCTCTCCTATGGCGGATTTCATCTTTCTCACACCCTCGCCCCAGCAACAAACGTGGTGGAGGAGTTGGCTTACTCCTGTCTGATACCTGCTCCTTTACCCCTATTCAAATTCCACCCTCCGCTGCTATTCCCTCGTTCGAAGTGCATTCCGTCCGCATCTATTCCCCCTCCAACCTCCAACTGGCTGTCATTTAACCGCCCCCCGGAACTAGCCATCTCCACCTTTCTCGACCACTTCACCACCTGGCTACTCCATTTCCTCTCTGCTGACATCCCCACCATCATCATGGGCGATTTCAACATCCCCATTGACACTTCCACCCCGGCTACCTCTAAACTTCTTTCGCTCACAGCTTCCCTTGGCCTCACTCAATGGTCCTCTGTGGCCACTCACAAAGGCGGTCACACGCTGGACCTTATCTTCACCCGTCTCTGTTCCCTCACTAATCTCACTAACTCCCACTCCCCCTGTCTGACCACAACCTACTGACATTCTCTTCCCCCTCCTCTGTTAGTACGCATCCCCCACTCCACAAACTCACCCACCCTCGCAGAAATCTCAAACACCTCAATTTACAATCGCTCTCTGAGTCCCTCCTCCCTCTCACAGACAAGCCTCACTTAATGACACAGATGCTGCTGCCACATTTTATAACACCACAATAAAAACCACACTTGATTCGGCCGCCCCCCTCATGCAGAGCAAAACTCGTACAATCAACAGGCAGCCCTGGCTGACCGGCCTGACCAAAGAACTGAGACGGGCTTCCAGGTTACCGAGCGGAGATGGAAGAGAACCCACTCCATCGAGCACTTCAACGCATACAAGCAGTCCCTTGCCAGCTTCAAGTCCACGCTCTCTGCCGCAAAACAAACTTACTTTGCATCTCTCATATCCTCCCTGTCTCACAACCCTAAACAGCTCTTCAACACTTTCAATTCTCTACTCCATCCCACAGCACCTCCTCCCTCTCCTCTCATTTCTGCCGAAGACTTTGCCTCCTTCTTTAAGCAAAAGATTGATACTATCAGAGAAGGCTTTGGCCCGCAGCCCCCAATGCCCCTCTTAGCCACTCAGCCCTGTTCTTCCAAAACCAGCTTCACCACCATGACAGAAGATCAGCTCTCCACTCTCCTGTCAAGATCACACCTCACCACTTGCGCGCTTGACCCACTCCCGTCCCACCTCATCCCTAACCTTGCCACAGTCTTCATCCCTACTCTCACACACCTCTTCAACCTTTCACTTACAAATGGTGTCTTTCCTTCATCCTTCAAACATGCCTCAATCACCCCGATCCTCAAAAAGCCCTCCCTCGACCCATCCTCAGCGTCTAGCTATCGCCCGATATCTCTTCTCCCCTTCGCCTCAAAACTACTGGAACAGCATGTATATCTTGAACTGTCCTCCCACCTTTCCTCCTGCTCCTTCTTTGACCGGTTACAATCAGGCTTTCGACCGCATCACTCAACTGAAACTGCCCTAACTAAAGTCACCAACGACCTACTAACCGCCAAGAGCAAGCGACACTACTCTGTCCTCCTTCTCCTGGACCTGTCTTCTGCCTTTGACACCGTAGACCATTCCCTCCTCCTACAGATTCTCTCATCTCTTGGCATCACAGACTTGGCCCTATCCTGGATCTCATCATACCTAACAGACCGAACTTTTAGTGTCTCCCTCTCGCACACCACCTCCTCACCTCGCCCCCTGTCTGTCGGTGTTCCCCAAGGCTCAGTCCTAGGACCCCTACTCTTCTCCATCTACACCTTCGGCCTGGGACAGCTCATAGAATCCCATGGCTTGCAGTATCACCTCTACGCCGATGACACGCAGATCTACCTATCTGGACCTGACCTCACCTCCCTACTGACCAAAATCCCACAGTGTCTGTCTGCTATCTCAGCCTTCTTTTCTGCTCGCTTTCTCAAACTGAACATGGACAAAACAGAATTCATCATCTTTCCCCCACGTCATTCTACCCCTCCACCAGGCCTATCCATCAATGTCAATGGCTGCTCGCTTTCCCCAGTCCCACATGCTCGGTGCCTTGGGGTGATCATCGACTCTGCCCTCTCTTTCAAACCACATATTCAAACCCTCGCCACCTCCTGCCGCCTCAAACTCAAAAATATTTCCCGGATCCGCTCATTCCTCAACCATGAAACCACAAAAACACTAGTGCACGCCCTTATCATCTCCCGCCTCGACTACTGCAACCTCCTACTGTCTGGCCTCCCCTCTAGCACTCTGGCACCACTCCAGTCCATCCTACACTCTGCTGCACGACTAATCCACCTGTCTTCCCGCTATTCCCCAGCCTCCCCACTATGCCAGGCCCTTCACTGGCTTCCTATTGCCCAGAGGCTCCAGTTCAAAACCTTAACCATGACATACAAAGCCATCCACAACCTTTCTCCTCCATACATCTGTGACATGGTCTCCCGCTACCTACCTACACGCAACCTTCGATCCTCTCAAGATCTCCTTCTCGACTCCCCCCTCATCTCTTCTTCCCACAACCGCATACAAGACTTCTCCCGGTCTTCCCCCATACTCTGGAACTCCCTGCCGCAAAACATCAGACTTTCACCAACAACGGAGACCTTCAAGAAAAACCTGAAGACCCACCTGTTCCGACAAGCCTACAACCTGCAATGATCCTCAGTCTACTGAACCATTGCACGACCAGCTCTACCCTCTCCTAGTGTATTCTCACCCATCCCTGTAGACTGTGAGCCCTCGCGGGCAGGGTCCTCTCTCCTTCTGTACTTGTGTGTCCCTTGTCTAGCACATGTTTATTGTATTTGTCTATATTTTTCCCTTTTCATATGTAAAGCGCCATGGAATAAATGGCGCTATATAAATGTATAATAATAATAATAATAATAATAAATATGTGTTACGAAAAATGTCTTATGAAATAATTTTACTACATTCCAAAAGCATATATAGTTTCACCATAAGTCTAATGTATACTACAAAAAATTATTTTATTCATGCTAGGTACACTTTTGTTGAATTAAAGTCATTTCACTCATTTGCAAAGGGGCCTGTTCCTGCAGGCCCCTTATAGAAGTGGCATGTAATATGTAAAAAATAATAGGTTGTCACTACCCTAAAGTGGTGTTGCTGAGAACAAAGGATAATATTTTAATGTAATGTGTGACAGTAAAAGGCAATGATGCAAAAAATATCTTTTATGCATGTATGTGTTGCATCTATATATTCTTGATGCTATAAATTTTAAAAAATAGTGTCACTTTTAAATTAACAGAAATTATGCATCTTAAACTGTTAAAATGGGTTATTGTATGCTTATTAGAAATCAATGAAATTGCTAGTATATTTACAAGAATATATATGAATTTTTTCCCAGCAGAAAAAGGAAAAAGTAATTTGAGAACTGGTCATAAAAAATACAGTATGCAAAGCTCGGTTGGTGGCAGACAGGAAGATATTTTACTATATTGTACTATGAATAAATATATGACAATTTGATTGGTTTAAATTCACTCATGTGGGGTAAAAACTAGATTCACAATGAATACATTTAACACAAATTTAATCAGATGGCAAGGAGTTAAAAAAATCTCCTTAGCCCTCCTTATTCGGCCGGAGTCACACGACCGAGAAAACATCGCATAGCAGTCGGCCCAGTGTTCATCTATGGGGAAGCTCACATCAGCATTTTTTTCAGGCGTATTCGATGTGTGTGTAAAATCCCAGCAGGCTGAGAATGGCACCTAGACTTGGTCAAAACTCGCTAATGCAAGCCTATAGGTGAGAGAAAAAAATCACACAGCACTCAAGCCATGTGATTGCTGTCTGAGCTCCTTTGAAAAGCCAGCAATTCATCTGCCGCATACAATAAAATCACAGAACACATAAGAATAGATAGATATTATATACTGTAGATGTCAATGAGACACACATATATATATATATATATATACATATATATATATATAATAATATTATATATATATATATATATACACAGTACAGACCAAAAGTTTGGACACGCCTTCTCATTTAAAGATTTTTCTGTATTTTCATGACTGTGAAAATTGTACATCAAAAACAAAACTTGGCACTCAAATATTGAATAAATGGACCAAAATTTGAAGATAGTTGCTGTGGTTATTGTCTTTTTATTGCATCCGTGAAAGATAAAGGTGACGTACACTACAGATGAACGTTTTCGGCTACATAACATTAGCCTTCCTCAGATAATATGTACAAATTTTGCACTGTAATATATCAAAGTAACAAAAAGAAACAATGTGAGTACACACAAGAAAAAGGGACATATAAAAACAACAATAGATGCAAAAATAGAAAGCAACAGTTGTAGCGAAGTGAGAAATTATTCGATATAAATGAACACGTCAAAAATGGTAGAGTCTCACATGGCTTGTATATCCAGAGGTGCTCAGTGAATATTTGAGAAAATTTTGTTAAGGACAAGTTTAGTAATATACAAAGAGAATAAATAGATATAAGCCGAATACCAAAAAGGATTTAGAGATCACCAAGTCAGAATGTTGTGATCTATTATTCGTGTATATATGCAGCAAGTAATACCTGTAATGAAATCGCAGATTTTTTAGTAATACAGTGATAAATGATAGCCCACACAAATGGAAACTGCCAAGGCGACAGGGATAAAAAGATGACAAAAAGAAAGAGAAGAAAAAAGGGAGGGGGATAGAAATGAGGCAAAAAAATAGAAAAAAGAAGGAAAACAGTAAGGAATACCTTAAAGACGGATATGGTAAAATAAAGTCAAATGAGTTCAACCACAGAAGATGAGCAACTGTAAAGGAGAAATTAAAAAGGAGAGAAATGCAGTTAAAATGTGTATAGAATAAAGAGTATGTCTTTGTACTAAAATAAAAAGATATACCTTGGAGAGCAAAAATTGGGAACAGAGCGCTGGTAGCGAAAGCTAATAACGATGAAGCGCTAGAGGAGAACACACAAAACTGTTTATATATTATATTTTACCAAAAAAGTACACAGAAAAAATGCCATAAAAATTGTCAATGGGAAAAGTACCTGTGAAATGATGCTATGTATCCTAACAAAACGAGGACTAAAAGGAAAAGAGGGAAAGCAGTATTGAATGGAAGTAATTGAGCAAACTGTGCTCCTAAAAGAGTGTACATAACAGGTTAATAAATAAATACCTGGGGGAGGCCATGCAGGAACAAAATGAAAGCGCTGTAGGCTACAGTGGTAGCAATAGGGAAGCGCTGTGAAGAGAGCATTATGATGAAAAGGCAGGTAATGGGAGGCAAGCGATAAGGAGTGCATAATAAGAGCGTCCCACAACAAATGTGAGGTGAATACCTTGAAGAGCTTGCAGCAGCAGATGTGGCCGTCAGGAGGTAGGACGCTGGATGCGCCCTACTTCCGGGTTTAAGAAGGCCCCAGGAATTGCATCATAGTGTAATGTATGTAGTACAGTTCATATAGCGTCTTGTGCTTGGGTGCGATGAAAATACATGAGACACAGGTTTGATATAGAAAGTCTTGTATTACTTCATACAAGTTGGCAAAAATAGTCACACAGTTTGCAGACACAGAAGCAGGAGACACAGCAGGCCAGAGTAATCTAAGCTCAGCAATCACTCTCCACAACAGGTTCAGGATCTTCTTCTCTGTTACCGTAAGTCCATGCAAACGTGGGTCTTTCAAAGAGCAGGGTTCAGAGTCCACAAGTGCTTCAGAGTTCCTCAGTAGGAATAGCTGGAGTACAAGGTCCAAGGCTTTAGGAGTCAGGTCACAGGTTCACTGCAGGCTAGATTCTGAAGCACTGATTGCTCAGCTGTGGCTGCTTAAGAAGCAAAAGGAGAGAAATCAGGCGGGAACATGCAAGCTGGAAACTCCATTTTGACTGAGGGCAAGATAGCTGCAGCAAGACAGAAAGTAAAATGGCTGACGAACAAACTGAGTTTCAGGAACATGTACACAGAACCTTACACATAGTGACGCTGAGCCATACGACGCATGCGCAGTGAGTGGGGTGAGGAAAAATACCTCCCAGAGGGGGGAGGACACAGAACGCTGCGTCATAGTGACGTGAAAAAGGTAAGGCGCATGCGCAATGGAACAGAGAAGGAAAAGGGGAATACAGGCGTCAAATGACGCTGTAAAATGGGAGGAGTATTACGAGATAACAGGGAGAAGTATGATGAGTACATGGTGTGCAAAAAAAGGGGGAAAAAAAAGGAAGAGGGGAGCAAGTATGAACGAATATGTAAAGATTGGAGATATATAAGGAATAGAGAAAACGTGGGGGAAAGGAAAGAGAAACAAAAAAAGGGGGAAGGTGGAAACATGACAAAAAATAAATAAAGAATAAATAAGAGAAAATGGGACGAAGACCTAAAAAGAAAGAAGGAGGGGGAGTGGAATAAAACAAAAAGAGAAGGAAAATACAGAGGGTATAGAGAGACATGGTGTGACCATACAATACCATAGTGGTGATGAAGCAGAATATGTTAAACCAATATGGGATCAGCGATTCTAGAGATAAGATACAGATAATAATACAATTAGTAAGATATACAAATCAAGAACAAGTGTTACATAAGAAATATAGGGTTTCCCACCTTCCCCTTGTTTTGTTTCTCTTTCCTTTCCCCCACGTTTTCTCTATTCCTTATATATCTCCAATCTTTACATATTCTTTCATACTTGCTCCCCTCTTCCTTTTTTTTCCCCCTTTTTTTGCACACCATGTACTCATCACACTTCTCCCTGTTATCTCGTAATACTCCTCCCATTTTACAGCGTCATTTGACGCCTGTATTCCCCTTTTCCTTCTCTGTTCCATTGCGCATGCGCCTTACCTTTTTTGCGTCACTATGACGTGGCGTTCTGTGTCCTCCCCCCTCTGGGAGGTATTTTTCCTCACCCCACTCACTGCGCATGCGTCGTATGGCTCAGCGTCACTATGACGCAATTCCTGGGGCCTTCTTAAACCCGGAAGTAGGGCGCATCCAGCGTCCCACCTCCTGACGGCCACATCTGCTGCTGCAAGCTCTTCAAGGTATTCACCTCACATTTGTTGTGGGACGCTCTTATTATGCACTCCTTATCGCTTGCCTCCCATTGCCTGCCTTTTCATCATAATGCTCTCTTCACAGCGCTTCCCTATTGCTACCACTGTAGCCTACAGCGCTTTCCTTTTGTTCCTGCATGGCCTCCCCCAGGTATTTATTTATTAACCTGTTATGTACACTCTTTTAGGAGCACAGTTTGCTCCATTACTTCCATTCAATACTGCTTTCCCTCTTTTCCTTTTAGTCCTCGTTTTGTTAGGATACATAGCATCATTTCACAGGTACTTTTCCCATTGACAATTTTTATGGCATTTTTTCTGTGTACTTTTTTGGTAAAATATAATATATAAACAGTTTTGTGTGTTCTCCTCTAGCGCTTCATCGTTATTAGCTTTCGCAACCAGCGCTCTGTTCCCAATTTTTGCTCTCCAAGGTATATCTTTTTATTTAGTACACAGACATACTCTTTATTCTATATACATTTTAACTGCATTTCTCTCCTTTTTAATTTCTCCTTTACAGTTGCTCATCTTCTGTGGTTGAACTCATTTGACTTTATTTTACCATATCCGTCTTTAAGGTATTCCTTACTGTTTTCCTTCTTTTTTCTATTTTTTGCCTCATTTCTATCCCCCTCCCTTTTTTCTTCTCTTTCTTTTTGTCATCTTTTTATCCCTGTCGCCTTGGCAGTTTCCATTTGTGTGGGCTATCATTTATCACTGTATTACTAAAAAATCTGCGATTTCATTACAGGTATTACTTGCTGCATATATACACGAATAATAGATCACAACATTCTGACTTGTGATCTCTATATCCTTTTTGGTATTCGGCTTATATCTATTTATTCTCTTTGTATATTACTAAACTTGTCCTTAACGAAATTTTCTCAAATATTCACTGAGCACCTCTGGATATACAAGCCATGTGAGACTCTACCATTTTTGACGTGTTCATTTATATCGAATAATTTCTCACTTCGCTACAACTGTTGCTTTCTATTTTTGCATCTATTGTTGTTTTTATATGTCCCTTTTTCTTGTGTGTACTCACATTGTTTCTTTTTGTTACTTTGATATATTACAGTGCAAAATTTGTACATATTGTCTGAGGAAGGCTAATGTTATGTAGCCGAAAACGTTCATCTGTAGAGTACGTCACCTTTATCTTTCACGGATGCAATAAAAAGACAATAACCACAGCAACTATCTTCAAATTTTGGTCCATTTATTCAATATTTGAGTGCCAAGTTTTGTTTTTGATTTACCATTTGGGCTGGAGACCCTACTTGTGCACCAACTTCCATATAGCTTCTTGAGTGCCATGTTTTTGTAGTTTTATGAAAATTGTACATTCACACTGAAGGCATCTAAACACCTCCAGGCTGTGTAAGGGCTATTTGATCAAGAATGAGAGTGATGGGGTGCTACACCAGATGACCTGGCCTCCACAGTCACCAGACCTGAACCCAATAGAGATGGTTTGGGGTGAGCTGGACCGCAGAGTGAAGGCAAAAGGGCCAACAAGTGCTAAGCATCTCTGGGAACTCCTTCAAGATTGTTGGAAGACCATTTCCGGTGACTACCTCTTGAAGCTCATCAAGAGAATGCCAAGAGTGTACAAAGCACTCATCAAAGCAAAAGGTGGCTACTTTGAAGAACCAAGAATATAAGACATAATTTCTGTTGTTACACACTTTTTTGTTAGTATATAATTCCACATGTGTTAATTCATAGTTTTGATGCCTTCAGTGTGAATTTACAATTTTCATAGTCATGAAAATACAGAAAAATCTTTAAATGAGGTGTGTCCAGACTTTTGGTCTGTACTGTATATATATATATATATATAATATATATATATATATATAGTGGTGGCCAAAAGTATTGGCACCCCTGCAATTCTGTCAGATAATACTCAGTTTCTTCCTGAAAATGATTGCAAACACAAATTCTTTGGTATTATTATCTTCATTTAACCCCTCTCTGACATCAGACGTACTATCCCGTCCATGAAACCCGTGACAATCTGACCATGGAGGGATAGTACGTCATAGGCGATTAGCTGCGCTCCCGGAGGGAGCTGACACCCGTGACGCTCCCGGCACATTAACCCCTGGCACACCGCAATCAAACATGATCGCGGTGTACTGGGGGCACAGGGAAGCATCGCGCAGGGAGGGGGCTCCCTGCGCGCCCCCCTGAGACCCTCAGACCAGCGTGATGTGATCGTGCTGTTCTGAGGGCTTCCTCCCTCCGAGGACCTGGATCCAAGATGGCGCCGGGTCCTGGAGGGAGTTGGCTTCCTCAGTGCCTGCTGAGAGCAGGCACTGAGAAGCCTGCAGCTATGCCTGTGCGATCGCTGGTGTGACAGAATGCTGTGCACACTGTCACACACCCGCGATCTGATAAAATACAGTGATGTCCCACCCTGGGACAAAGTTAAAAAGTAAAAAAAATAAAAATAAACATGTTTTTAAAAAAAAAATCCAAAATAAATAATAAATAAAAAATATTCCCCAATAAATTAATTTCTTCCTGTAAATAAAAAAACCAAAACAATAAAAGTACACATATTTGGTATCGCCGCGTCTGTAACGACCCCCCCTATAAAACTGTCCCACTAGTTAACCCCTTTAGTGAAACCCTTAAAAAAAACAAAAAAAAGCAAAGCAAGAAATCAATGCTTTATCATCATACCGCCGAACCAAAAGTGGAATAACACGCGATCAAAAAGACCGATATAAATAAACATGGTACCGCTGAAAACGTCATCTTGTCCCCAAAAAACGAGCCACTACACAGCATCATCAGCGAAAAAATAAAAAAGTTATAGCTCGCAGAATAAAGCGATGCAAAAATAATTATTTTTCATATAAAATTGTTTTTATTCTATAAAAGCGCCTAAAATAAAAAAATGATATAAATGAGGTATCGCCATAATCGTACTGACCCGAAGAATAAAACTGCTTTATCAATTTTACCACATGCGGAACGATAAAAACGCCTCCCCAAAAGAAATTCATGAATTGCTGATTTTTGTTCATTCTAACCTCCCAAAAATCGAAATAAAAAGCGATCAAAAAATGTCACGTGCTCAAAAATGGTACCAATAAAAACATCAACTCGTCCCGCAAAAAATAAGACCTCACATGACTCTGTGGGCCAAAATATGCAAAAATTAGAGCTCTCAAAATGTGACTATGCAAAAAACTATTTTTTGCAATAAAAAGCGTCTTTTAGCGTGACAGCTGCCAATCATAAAAACCCGATATAAATGGTAAATCAAACCCCCTTTATCACCCCCTTAGTTAGGGAAAAATAATAAAATAACATTTTTTTATTTATTTCCATTTTCCCATTAGGGTTAGGGTTAGGGTTGCGGCTAAAGTTAGGGTTAGGGTTGGCGCTAAAGTTAGGATTAGGGTTAGGGTTGGGATTAGGGGTGTGTTAGGGTTAGGTTTGTGGTTAGGGTTGGGACTAGGGTTAGGGGTGTGTTGGGGTTAGGGTTGGAGTTAGAATTGGGGGGTTTCCGCTGTTTAGGCACATAAGGGGCTCTCCAAATGTGACATGGCATCTGATCTCAATGCCAGCCAATTCTGCGTTGAAAAAGTCAAACGGTGCTCCTTCACTTCTGAGCTCTGCCATGCGTCCAAACAGTAGTTTATTCCCACATATGGGGTATCAGCGTACTCTGGACCCCAAGCGTTATTGTGCAATTTGTCCTATTTCTTCTGTTACCCTTGGGAAAATAAAAACTGGGGGAGAAAATATCATTTCTGTAAAAAAAATGATTTTTTTGTTTTTACGGCTGTACATTATAAACTTCTGTGAAGCACTTGGGGCTTCATAGCGCTCACCACACATCTAGATAAATTCCTTGTGGGGTCTATTTTCCAAAATGGGGTCACTTGTTGGGGATTTCCACTGTTTAGGCGCATCGGGGGCTCTCCAAATGCGACATGACGCCCTCAGACCATTCCATCAAAGTCTGCAATCCAAAACGTCACTACTTCCCTTCCGAGCCCCAACGTGTACCCATACAGTAGTTTTCTCCCACATATTTGGCATCAGCGTACTCAGGACAAATTGGACAACAACTTTTGGGTCCAATTTCTACTGTTACCCTTGGGAAAATAAAATATTGGGGCGAAAAAATCATTTTTGCAAAAAAAAAAAAGATTTTTTATTTTTACGGCTGTGCGTTATAAACTTCTGTGAAGAACTTTGGGATTCAAAGTGCTCACCACACATCTAGATAAGTTCCTTGTGGGGTCTATTTTCCAAAATGGGTCACTTGTGGGGGTTTCCACTGTTTAGGTGCATCAGGGGCTCTCCAAATGCGACATGACGCCCCCAGACCATTCCATCAAAGTCTGCAATCCAAAACGTCATTACTTCCCTTCCGAGCCCGACGTGTGCCCATACAGTAGTTTTCGCCCACATATTGGGTATCAGCGTACTCAGCACAAATTGGACACCAACTTTTGTGTTCCAATTTCTCCTGTTACCCTTGTGAAAATAAAATATTGGGGCGAAAAAATCATTTTTGTAAAAAAAAAAAAAGATTTTTTATTTTACGGCTGTACGTTATAAACTTTAGTGAAACACCTGGGGTTCAAAGTTCTCACCACACATCTATATAAGTTCCTTGAGGGGTCTAGTTTCCAAAATGGTGTCATTTATGGGGTTTCCACTATTTAGGCAGATCAGGAGCTCTCCAAACACGACATGGCGTCCAGCCAATTCTGCGTTGAAAAAGTCAGACGGCGCTCCTTCCCTTCCAAACTCTGCCATGCACCCAAACAGTGGTTTACTCCCACATATGGGGTATCAGCGCACTCAGGACAAATTTCACAATAACTTTTGGAGTCTTGTTACCCTTGGAAAAATAAAAATTGGGGTGAAAAGATCATTTTTGTGGAAAAAATATGTTTTTTAAATTTTACGGCTCTACGTTATAAACTTGTGTGAAGCAGTTGGGGGTTCAAATTGCTCACCAAAGATCTAGATAAGTTCCTTAGGGGGTCTAGTTTCCCAAATGTGGTCATTTGTGGGGGGTTTCCACTGTTTAGGCACATCAGGGGCTCTCCAAATGCAACATGGCATCCAATCTCAATTCCAGCCAATTTTGGTTGGAAAAAGTCAAATGGTGCTCCTTCCCTTCCGAGCTCTGCCGTGCGCCCAAACAGTGGTTCCCCCCCCACATATGGGGTATCAGCGTACTCAGGACAAATTGGACAACAACTTATGTTGTCCAATTTCTCCTGTTACCCTTGGGAAAATAAAAAATTAGTGACTAAAAGATAATTTTTGTGGGAAAAAAATAGGATTTTTTATTTTCATGCCCGGGCATTATAAACTTGTGTGAAGCACTTGGGGGTTCAAAGTGCTCACCAAAGATCTAGATAAGTTCCTTAGAGGGTCTAGCTTCCAAAATGGGGTCACTTGTGGGGGTTTCCACTGTTTAGGCTCATCTGGGGCACTGCAAACGGAACATGACCCCCATCAACGTCTGCATTCCAAAACGTTACTACTTCCTTTCCAAGCCCTGCCGTGCGCCCAAACAGTTTCCCCCCCCACATATGGGGTATCAGCGCACTCAGGACAAATTGGACAACAATTTTTGGGGTCCAATTTCCTTGGGAAAAATCAAAAATTTGGGACTAAAAAATCATTTTTGTGGAAATTTTTTTTTTTTTCACACCCAGGCATTATAAACTTTTGTGAAACACTTGGGGGTTCAAAGTGCTCACAACAGATCTAGATAAGTATCTTAGGGGTCTAGTTTCCAAAATGGTGTCACTTGTGGGGGTTTCCACTGTTTAGGCGCATCAGAGGTTCTCCAAACGTGACATGGCGTCCAATCTCAATTCCAGCCAATTTTAGTTTGAAAAAGTCAAACGGCGCTCCCTCCCTTACGAGCTCTGCCGTGTGCACAAACAGTGGTTTTCCCCCACATATTGGGTATTGGCATACTCAGGAGAAATTGCATAACAACCTTATCTGTCCATTTTCTCCTTTTACCCTTGTGAAAATAAAAAAAAGTTTGTAAAATATCATTTTTGTGGCTAAAAAGTTAAATATTCATTTTTTCCTTCCACGTTGCTTTAGTTCCTGTGAAGCACCTGAAGGGTTAATAAACTTCTTAAATGTGGTTTTGAGTACCTTGAGGGGTGAAGGTTTTAGAATGGTGTCACTTTTTGGTATATTCTGCCATATAGACCCCTCAAAGTGACTTCAAATATGAGGTGGTCCCTAAAAAAAATGGCTTTGTAAATTTTGTTGTAAAAATGAGAAATCGCTGGTCAACTTTTAACCCTTATAACTTCCTAACAAAAAAAAATTTTGGTTCCAAAATTGTGCTGATGTATAGTAGACATGTGGAAAATGTTATTTCTTAACTATTTTGTGTGATATATTTCTCTGTTTTAAGGGAATAAAAATTCAAAATTTGAAAATTGCAAAATTTTAAAAATTTTCGCCATATTTGCATTTTTTTCAAAAATAAACGCAAGTTATATCGAAGAATTTTTACTTCTAACGTGAAGTACAATATGTCACGAGAAAACAATCTCAGAATCGCGAATATCCGTTGAAGAGTTCCAGAGTTATAACCTCATAAAGAGACAGTGGTCAGAATTGTAAAAATTGGCCCCGTCATTAACGTGCAAACCACCTTTGGGGGTGAAGGGGTTAATTTGTCTTCAATGAAAAAACACAAAAAAAATTGACCTAAAGCCAAATTGGATATAATTCCACACGAAACCTAAAAATGGGGGTGGACAAAAGTATTGGCGCTGTTTGAAAAATCATGTGATGCTTCTCGAATTCTTGTAATCACCATCACCTGTAACTTACCTGTGGCACCTAACAGGTGTTGGCAATAACTAAATCACATTCGCTGCCAGTTAACATGGATTAAACTTGACTCAACCTCTGTCCTGTGTCCTTGTGTGTACCACATTGAGCATGGAGAAAAGAAAGAAGACCAAAGAACTGTCTGAGGACTTGTGAAACCAAATTGTGAGGAAGCATGAGCAATCTCAAGGCTATAAGTCCATCTCCAAAGACCTGAATGTTCCTGTGTCTTCTGTGCGCAGTGTCATCAAAAAGTTTAAAGCCCATGGCATTGTGGCTAACCTCCCTAGATGTGGAAGGAAAATAAAAATTGACGAGAGATTTCAACGCAAGATTGTGCGGATGGTGGATAAAGAACCTCGACTAACATCCAAACAAGTTCAAGCTGCCCTGCAGTCCGAGGGTACAACAGTGTCAACCCGTACTATCCGTCGGCATCTGAATGAAAAGGGACTGTATGGTAGGATACCCAGGAAGACCCCACTTCTTACCCCGAGACATAAAAAAGCCAGGCTGGAGTTTGCCAAAACTTACCTGAGAAAGCCTAAAATGTTTTGGAAGAATGTTCTGTGGTCAGATGAGACAAAAGTTGAGCTTTTTGGAAAAACCATCAACATAGAGTGTACAGGAAAAAAAAAGAGGCATTCAAAGAAAAGAACACGGTCCCTACAGTCAAACATGGCGGAGGTTCCCTGATGTTTTGGGTTGCTTTGTTGCCTCTGGCACTGGACTGCTTGACCTGTGCATGGCATTATGAAGTCTACAGACTACCAACAAATTTTGCAGCATAATGTAGGGCCTAGTGTGAGAAAGCTGGGTCTCCCTCAGAGGTTATGGGTCTTCCAGCAGGACAATGACCCAAAACACACTTCCAAAAGCACTATAAAATGGTTTGAGAAAAAGCACTGGAGACTTCTAAGGTGGCCAGCAATGAGTCCAGACCTGAATCCCATAGAACACCTGTGGAGAGATCTTAAAATGGCAGTTTGGAGAAGGCACCCTTCAAATATCAGGGACCTGGAGCAGTTTGCCAAAGAAGAATGGTCTACAATTCCAGCAGAGCATTGTAAGAAACTCATTGATGGTTACCGGAAGCGGTTGTTCGCAGTTATTTTGGCTAAAGGTTGTGCAACCAAGTATTAGGCTGAGGGTGCCAATACTTTTGTCAGGCCCATTTTGGAGTTTTGGGTGAAATGATCAAGGATTTGATTTTTGTTTCATTCTCTTTTGTGTTTTTTCCTTGCAAGCAAATTAAATGAAGATAAAAATAGCAAATAATTTGTGATTCCAATCATTTTCAGGAAGAAACTGAGTATTATCTGACAGAATTGCAGGGGTGCCAATACTTTTGGCCACCACTGTAGATATATATATGGTTCTCTCTTAATTAGATTATCATCAAAAAGTTAATTGTTAATTTATTTCAGTTCTTCACTCCAAAAAGTGAAGCTCAAATATTATATAGAGTCATTGCAAACAGAGTGATCTATTTCTAGCGTTTTTTTTAGGTTAATGTTGATGATTATGGCTTAAACACAATGAAAACCCAAAAGTCATCTAAGTAAATTAGAATAATTAACAAAAAACATCTGCAAAGGCTTCGTATGCATTCAAAAAGGTCTCTTAGTCTGCTTCAGTAGGCCCCACAATCATGGGGAAGACTGCTGACCTGACAGATGTCAAGAAGGCAGTCATTGACATACTCCACAAGAAAGGCAAGCCACAAAAGTTCATTGCTAAAGAAGTTGGCTGTTCACAGAATGCTGTATCCAAGCATATTAATGGAAAGTTGAGTGGAAGGAAAAAGTGTGGTAGAAAAAGGTGCACAAGCAACCTGGATAACTGCAGCCTTGAAAGGATTGTTAGGTAAAGGCCTATCAAACAATTGGGCAGATTCACAAGGAGTGGATTGCTACTAGAGTCATTGCTTCAAGAGTGACCACACACAAATGTATCCAAGACATGGCTACAAGTGTCGAATTCCTTGTGCCAAGCCACTATGACCAGTAGACAATGCCAGAAACGTCTTACCTGGACCAAGGAGAAAAAGAACTGGACTGTTGCTCAGTGGTCCAAGGTGTTGTTTTCAGATTAAAGTAATTTTTGCATTTTATTTGGAAATCAAGGTCCCAGACTCGGGAGGAAGAGTGGAAAGGCACATAATCCAAGCTACTTGAGGTCTAGTGTGACATTTCCACAATCAGTGATGGTTTGGGGAGCCATGTCATCTGCTGGTGTAGGTCCACTGTGTTTTATCAAGACCAAAGTCAGTGCAGCTGCCAACCAGGAAATTTTAGAGTACTTCATGCATCCCTCTACCGATAAGCTTTTCGGAGATGGAAATTTCATTCTCCATCAAGACTTGGCACCTGTCCACACTTCCAAAAATACCAATACCTGGTTTAGAAACAACAGAATCACTGTACTTGATTGGCAAGCAAACTCGCCTGACCTTAACCCCATAGAGAATCTACAGGGTAAGCTGAAGGCTGCTAATAAAGCAACCTGGGCTTCCATAATACCTCAGCAGTGCTAAAGGCTGATCACCTCCATGCCACAATGCATTTATGCAGTAACTGATGCAAAAGGAGCCCCCTAAGTATTGAGAGCATTTACTGAACATACATTTCGGTAGGCCAATATTTTCAATTTTAAAACCATTTTTCAAGCTAGTGTCATAAAGTATTCTAATTTACTGAGATAATGACTTTTTGGTTTTCATTGTCTGTAAGCCAAAATCTTCAACATCATAATCTTCAACATTAACAGAAATAACACTTGAAATAGATAAATAGATCACTCTGTTTGTAATGACTCTATATAATATATGAGTCTCACTTTTTGTTTGAAGAACTGAAATAAATGTACTTTTTAATGATAATCTAATTTTGCGAAAATCACGTGTATTTTTTAAAATTTGTTTGCAAAATACCTCTGTATATAAGTACAGTGACACCCAGGACAAAAAAAGAAAACTGACTTAAACTGGCCAAACTTTGAGCACGCACAGATATCAGCTGGCACAGCGATACCACTACGACTAGAGTTAAGTGAAACAGGTCGGTCAGATTCAAGAGTCACCGATTTTAGCCAAAGTCGAGTTTCCTCAATCGAAACACGACCATATCGTGAGGTCGGCCATGCGGTAGTCGATACGAGCGCCAAAGTCGTATTTCCCAGAATACTTGCAGGTGCCTTTTTTCAGCCAATGAGCAAGGACGTACGCTGTGGGCAACGAGATGACATGTGCAGCATCCACCACCATTGTAGAGAAGGGCATTGCAGTGATTGGCTTGCTTTGGGAGGCGTCATAGTGTCTATGAAAGCCCTCACCGCTGACCTCCATTTTACTTCTGGCGATCTTAACAGTAGGGAGAGGTTGCTGTTTATCAGTAGGGAGAGAGTTAGGTATACAAAGATAGAAGTTGTTACGTGCTTGTGCTGATAGCAATTGTGCTGTACAGTTAGTGTGCAGTGGCAGGGGGGGGGATTTTCTTGTGTGCAGCAGTGCTGGTTATGAGGCTGCCTGCCAGTGACAGGGGAGGATTTTCTTGTGTGCAGCAGCGCTGGTTATTAGGCTGCCTGATAGCTGTATTACTGTGTGTACACTGCTGTGCAGACTGCTTTTTACACAGCACTAATACTTTTATTCTTTTTTTCTGCACAGTTACCGACCATTCATTTTTTCCCACACCGTATAGAGCTGTACTACTGTGTACCGGCTGGTATCACGGACAAATACATGCTGACTATCTCTATGTGACTCCGGAAATTAATAGGAAGATTTAAATTTTTCACTACACCGTATACAGCTGTCTGCTTCTGATACAGTATCATATATCTGCTCTTTGTATTACGGTCAAATCCATACTGAGAGGGCGTCTGTGTGTGACTCCGGAAATATATACAGAGATTTAAATTTTTCCCTACACCATATACAGCTGTACGCTCCTCATACAGTACCATATATCTGCTGATATTTTTGGTACATTTTCCCAAACATGAGGAAGTATGGTGGAAGACGCTGCAGATGTGGGCGGTGGGGGCCAGCTTGTACTGATAGTGGTGGTGATGCATCTGCTGGTAGTGCCAAAAGCACAATAGCACCTAAGGTAGGAGGTGTTGAGTGTTATGACTTGGTAACCGAGGAGGACAGGAGCAAAACAGCAAGGCAGCCGAACACCTGAGAGGTTGGAAACTAATGGGTTTCAGATCCCTAAACTAACCACACAACTAGAAGCAGCGGTGGAGAGTACCTACGGTGGTCCTAGATGCCTCGGCACAGCCAGAGAGCCAGCCACACCTAAAGATAGAAACAGGAAAGCTAACTGCCCAGGAGTAGAGCCCCAAAGGAATAGGCAGCCCCCAAACATATAATGACTGTTAGACAAGACGAAAAACAAATGCAGGCAGAAAATAGAGTGAGCAAACGCTGGGGCCAAACACTGCCTAAATAGGACAGGACAGGACAGAATACTATCTGCAACAGAGCAAAACCCTAGCAAAACTTCCAACACTTCTGATTTCAAACATGCTGAGATCACACGATCTCGCCAACCACTAAATCAGATCTCAGTGTGAACAAGGCTAACCCGCAGCCACTCAAAAAGCTGGGAAAGAACAATTGAACAAATAACAGTGGCTACTGAAAAAGAGAGAGTAGCACAGGCCCCAGGAGGGGACCCGGCTAACCTCCACAAAGGTGCAGACAAAAATGGAAATAGCAAACACAATAGAAACAAGCAGCAAATATCTTATCTGAAGGTAGCAGATGAAGGAGAGACACCAGCAGACTTCCAAATGAACCAGGAAACAATTGATCACCGGCGAGGATCATGGGAAGGCACCTCCTTATATTAGCCCAGTCAGTAACTCCTGATTGCCAGTCATCACTGGCAGGTGAGGAGGCCCTGTCATTAGAAACAGCCTCAGTACCGTCAGAAACCACCAGAGGGAGCCTCAGCTCAGAAATTGTCTCCAACACGTTCTCAACAGTTGAGCCTGCGTCATCGTCTGGCTCCAGAAGGCCTGGAAGGCTCCCTTTTCTGGGAGTAGGTAAACCGCTTTTAAAGCCAGAGCATCAGGAACTGGTTTTGGCTTACATTGCCGAAACAGCCTCCAGCTCTATCGCTTCCTCTTCTGAAGCTTAAAAAACTGCAAGCACTGAGTAATCAGTGCAGGCTCCTGGTCATGAGCAACACCTTTCCTTGTGTCCTTCACCCCCACCAAAAGTGAAGGATGCGGCAGGCCACACTTCAGATTACTCCCTGGAGCTCTTTTCACATACCATGCCTGGGTTATCAAGTCAAATCCTGAATTCCCCAGTCCAAAATGAATATGACATGGAGTGCACTGATGCACAGCCACTGCTATATGATTTTGCTGGTACATTCACCCAGAGCACGGCATTTCCCTCACAGTCTACTGAGCCAGATTCTGACCCTGATGAAACTCAGGTGTCCCTTCCTGCATACTATACCACCTTACACGGTGACACAGAGGAAGGTGCAGATGAAATTGAAGAGGAGGTGATGGATGACCCAGTTGTTGTCCTGTATTGGCATCCATTGGGGGATGAGCGTGCCGCTGGCAATAGCTCAAAAGAGGAGGATCCGCAGCAGGCATCGACATCGCAGCTGTGGTTATCTGGCAGGCCTGTAGAAGTATAAAAATGTGTTAAAAAAACAAAAAGGGTTGCAGGACAGCTTGGCCAGATGGTCAAATTAGCACAACGTGCAAGCGCTGAACATGTTTCCCATAGTAGGAAGAGTGCAGTGTGGCACTTTTTTGACCAAAATCCTATTGATGAGGCAAAGGTTATCTGTAAGACGTGCGGAAGGACCATTAGCCGAGTGAAAAATCTCCGAAATTTGAGTACCAGTTGCATGCTTAGACATTTAAAAACACCATGCACTTGCAAGCGTGGACGGACTACAAAACCTCAGGTAGCACACGTGCACATGTTCCGACTGGAAGTAGCCAGTAACGCTGCATCGCTTCCCCCACTGTAAGCCCACCGGTTAGCACACCACCAGCAAGAAATGTTGAGGTGTCTTCGCAAGGCCAAAGCAGTCAGGGAATCCCAATGTTTTCCATTCCAATGAAAGACTGAATCTATGCCATCACCACCACTACCACCATCACCATCACCAAACCCCTCTCAGTCCGCCAGTTCCCCCATATGCAGCTCTCAAGTCCAGCTCACCCTAGCAGACACTCTGAGTAGGCCAAGAAAGTACTCATTCTCTCATCAGCGTACACTGGCTTTGAACGCCTACATTGCCAAACTGATCTCATTAGAGATGATGCCCTTCCATTTGGTTGAAAGCGCAGTGTTCCGAGAGCTCATGGCCTACGCTGTCCCATGCTATGACCTACCCAGTCTGCACTTCTTTTCTAGAAAAGCCATCCCTGCCCACCACTTGCATGTGAAAACCGCATTGTCTAAGCACTCAAACAATCTGTGAGTGGAAAGGTGCACCTCACAACAGATGCATGGGCCAGTAGGCATGGCCAGGGCCGTTACGTGTCCATCACTGCGCACTGGGTTAATGTGGTGGATGCAGGGTCCACAGGGGACAGCGACGGTGGGACAGTGCTGCCTAGCCCATGGTATAGGCAACAGTTGGCTGTAGGCGTTTGACCATCCTCCTCCAGTAGCGAAAGCTCGTCAACAGAGCGCAGTCGCACGAGCACTACATCCGGAGCTGCCAGTGTTGCACACGAGGTGTCTCACTACCGAACAGCTAGTGGTAAGCATCAGCAGGGTGTTTTAAAGATGATGTCTTTGGGCGACAACAGACACACCGCAGAGGTACTGGCTGACTACTTGCAGCGAGAAACTGATTCATGGCTGGGCAGTCTACATCTTGAGCCATGCAAGGTAATCAGTGATAACGGACGTAAGTTTGTGGCGGCCATAGCACTGGCAAAACTCAGACACATACCTTGCCTGGCTCACACCTTGAACCTTGTGGTGCAGTGCTTTATAAATAATTATCCGGAGTTACTAGCCCTGATCCATAAGGTGCGAAGACTGTGCTCGCACATCCGTCGCTCGTCCGTAGACTCCAGTCAAATGCAGAGGCTGCAGTGATCGCTTCACCTCTGCAAGCACCGCCAAATCATAGATGTTGCAACAAGGTGGAACTCCACCATGCACATGGTTGAGAGGCTGTGCGAACAAAGGCAGGCTATAATGCATTTGTGGGAGGATACACGGGCAGGCAATTTGAGGGCAGACATGGAGTTGTCAGGTATGCAGTGGTCAAAGCTGAAAGACCCCTGTAAAGTCCTTCAGTGTTTTGAGGAATGCACATGGCTGGTAAGCGCAGACGATGCCATCATAAGCATGAGCACTCCACTTATGCGTCTGCTCATGCAAACTTTGATGCACATTAAGGATCAGGCATCTGCAGCGTAGTAGGAGGAGGAGGAGGGAAGCCTTGATGACAGTCAGCCATTGTCTGTTCAGGGAACTGTCCTGGACGAGGTGGAGGAAGAAGAGGAAGAGGAGGAGGAGGATGAGGGGGATGACTATTTTGGGGAGGAGGATGTTACTCAGGGGGCAAGAGAAAATGTTGACTTGTCAAGGTCAGGTACAGGGTTTGTGCGTGACTGGAGGGATGTGGATTTGGCAGAAAGTGTTCCTCCACCCACCACTGGCAGTGCATCATTGAGACCTGGAACATTGACCCACATGTGTGATTATGTCTTGCGGATCCAAAAAGGGACCCCCGCATTGCCAAAATTATGAAGGCAAATTACAGAACATCATGCCACAGGAGCACCTAGAGCTATTATTGGTGAACAAACAAGCAACTCTGGTAAACCGTTTGTTAGAGGCATTCCCAGCACACAGCAGCAGTACAGGTTCTACCACGAGCCGTACTGTGCCACATGGAAGAGGTGTTCGTGGTGCACACAGCCGAAGTGGCGTTGGAGACAGGGGTTTCATGACCATGTTGTGGACTGATTTCTCGAGTAACGCTCACATGGCTGGTAATACTGAATCGATTGCAACAGACAGGAGACAGCAGTTGTCAACTTTGGTTCAAAATTACCTCTCCTCACCTATCGATATTCTCCCTCACAGTTCATTCCCCTTTGACTACTGGGCCCATAAACTGGACACCTGGCCTGAATTGGCACAATATGCCTTACATGAGCTCGCTTGCCCTGCTGGTAGTGTGCTATCAGAAAGAGTCTTCAATGCTGCTTGATCAATCCTGAAATAAAGAAGGACCCGGCTGTCGACCCAAATTGTTGGTGATCTAACCTTCGTTAAAATGAACCATGCCTGGGTTTCAAAGGATTTTGTACCACCTTCCTCTGATGACACATAGGTTGCCAGCAAAATGGATCGTTTTGTCCTCCTCTTCCTCCGACTTCTCCAATTCCTCCATTTGCAGCTGCTGAATGTCCAGCCTACACCACAACATATGCCAGTTTTTCCACCTCCCTAACTGGGCTGTACCCCCCCAGGGCTGGCCCTGAGCAGGTCAGAGACACTCGCCGTCACAGACACCGGCGTACTATGAGTGGCCCTGTGCCAGTGCCGGCGCACATGAGTGGGCCCCCCCTGCTTCCTAAGGGCACCAGCACTTGCAATACTTACCTCTCCCTGCTTCTCCGCTGTGACGTCTTCCGCGTTTCCTGACAGTGACATTCAGGTCAGAGAGCGTGATGATATCACGTCTGTGCACCCCCTGCCTTAGCAGTCACAGTGCAGAGAGCTGGAAGATGGCAATGCTGAGGAGTCAAGAGTAGAGCAGTGCCCAGCGAGGAGAGGTATTTCATTTTTTCTAATGTTTGGAGCAATATAAAGTACAGACCAAAAGTTTGGACACACCTTCTCATTCAAAGATTTTTCTGTATTTTCATGGCTATGAAAATTGTACATTCACACTGAAGGCATCAAAACTGTGAAGTAACACATGTGGAATTATACATTACACTTTACAAAAAAGTGTGAAACTACTGAAAATATGTCTTATATTCTAGGTTCTTCAAAGAAGCCACCTTTTGCTTAGATTACTACTTTGCACGCAGAAAAGGTGAACGGATGGATTCTACATGCCTGGTTCCCACCGTGAAGCATGGAGGAGGTGGTGTGATGGTGTGGGGATGCTTTGCTGGTGACACTGTTGGGGATTTATTCAAAATTGAAGGCATAGTGAACCAGAATGACTACTACAGCATCTTGCAGCGCATGCTATTCCATCGGGTTTGCGTTTAGCTGGACCATCATTTATTTTTCAACAGGACAATGACCCCAAACACAACTCCAGACTGTAAGGGCTATTTGACCAAGAAGGAGAGTGTTGGGGTGCAGCGCCAGATGACCTGGCCTCCACAGTCACCAGACCTGAACCCAATCAAGATGGTTTGGGGTGAGCTGGACCGCTCACCGCTTCAATTTTGAATAAATCCCCAACATTGTCACCAGCAAAGCACCCCCACACCATCACACCACCTCCTTCATGCTAAACGGTGGGAACTAGGCATGTAGAGTCCAGCTGATCACCTTTTCTGCGTTCAAATCAATAATCAAAGCAAAAGGTGGCTACTTTGAAGAACCTAGAATATAAGACATATTTTCAGTTGTTTCACACTTTTTTGTAAAGTGTAATATATAATTCCACATGTGTTAATTCATAGTTTTGATGCCTTCAGTGTGATTCTACAATTTTCATAGTCATGAAAATACAGAAATATCTTTGAATGAGAAGGTGTGTCCAAACTTTTGGTCTGTACTGTATGAGGAGCATTATACACTGGAGAATTATATATGGAGCCCATCATTTTTTTGAGCATCATAGATAGGGCCCATTATACACTGGAGCATTATATATGGGGCCCATCATACACTGGAGCATTATAAATGGGGCCCATCATACACTGGAGCATAATATATTGGGCCCATTATACACTGGAGCATCATATGGGGTTCATTATTTATTGGGCATCATATAGGGCCATTTATATTTGGAGCATCATATGGAGCACATATGGGGTCTATTCTGTATGGAGCATTATATGGAGCCCATTCTGTATGGAGCAATATATGTGGCTCATTATTCTGTATAGATCAATATATGGGGCTCATTATTCTGTATGGCGCACTATGTGGTGCCCATAATACTGTATGGAGGACTATACTGTCCGGTTTTTGAGCTGTTGTAGAATTTACAATAGATATCACTCATATAATGTAAGAAGTGAAGTATTTGGCATTGTACTATACCTATATTTCTCTGCCGTATCGGAGCATCATGAATTGTGGTATGTGTTAAAGGGGCCCACTGAGACTCTTTTGCCCGGGGCCCACGAAAACCTGGAGCTAGCCCTGCCCCCCTACAACTTTAGCCAAATAACCCCCAGTTTTCAATGCGTTACTATAATTATAAAGTAAATTAAGGTTGACAAGCTTACGTAATAAGAACTGATGTCTTTGGCATTGAAATGGGCACTGTAGGTATGTTTACTGTCCTCCACTCACTGGCGACTTTTTTTTCCCCATTGACTTGCATTGAGGTAGGGTTTCCGACGCCGACTCGACTGTTTCCATTAGTTGGCCGACTTTGTTCGACTCGACTTTTGTAAAAGTTGAGCAGACCGAAACCCCACTCGAGCCTCCCGAAGGCAAAGTCGATCATCTCTAACTACGACAAATGTGTGCCCTGTTTTTTTTTTTTTTTTTTGGGCTAACTAGTGATGTATATCAGTACTGTGACACTCAGGACAAAAAAAGGAAAACCGGCCTGCACTGGCCAAACTTTGAGCACGCACAGGTATCAGCTGGCACTGCGATACCACTATGACAAATGTGTGTTTTATTCTTTTTTGGGGGGGTGTAAATACTGCTGTATATAAGTACAGTGACACCCAAGACAAAAAAAAGGAAACCGTCATAAATTGGGCAAACTTTGAGCATCTACATATATGAACTGGCACGGAGATACCATACCAAAAAATGTGTGGCCTGTATTCCAATTATACCTGGAGGCCAATATATCATACAGGTATTATGCTGCCTATTGGGGCATTTAACTTGCCTATTGGGGGACTATGCTGCCTATGGGGGATTATGCTGCCTATTGGGGATTATGCTGCGTATGGAGGATTATGCTGCCTATTGCCTATTGCCTGTAGATTGTGAGCCCTCGCGGGCAGGGTCCTCTCTCCTTCTGTACTTGTGTGTGCCTTGTATTGCTCATGTTTACTGTACTTGTCTATATTTGCCCCTCTTCACATGTAAAGCGCCATGGAATAAATGGCGCTATAAAAATCTATAATAATAATAATAATAATAATAATATTGGGGGATTATGCTGCCTATTGGGGACTACTATGCTGCCTATTGGGGGATTATGCTGCCTATTGGGGATTATGCTGCCTATGGGGGACAATGCTGCCTATGGGGGACTATGCTGCCTATGGGGGATTATGCTGCCTATTGGGGCATTTACCTGTCTATTGGGGGACTATGCAGCCTATGGGGATTATGCTGCTTATTGGGGATTACGCTGCCTATTGGTGACTACTACGCTGCCTATTGGGGACTATGCTGCGTATGGGGGATTATGCTGCCTATTGGGGGATTATGCTGCCTATTGGGGACTACTATGCTGTCTATTGGGGGATTATGCTGCCTATGGGGGACAATGCTGCCTATGGGGGACTATGCTGCCTATGGGGGATTATGCTGCCTATTGGGTCATTTACCTGCCTATTGGGGGACTATGCTACCTATGGGGGATTATGCTGCCTATGGGGGATTATGCTACCTATGGGGGACAATGCTGCCTATGGGGGACTATGCTGCCTATGGGGGATTATGCTGCCTATTGGGTCATTTACCTGCCTATTGGGGGACTATGCTACCTATGGGGGATTATGCTGCCTATGGGGGACAATGCTGCCTATGGGGGGACTATGCTGCCTATGGGGGACTATGCTGCCTATGGGGGATTATGCTGCCTATGGGGGATTATGCTGCCTATGGGGGATTATGCTGCCTATTGGGGACTATGCTGCTTATGGGGGATTATGCTGCCTATGGGGGATTATGCTGCCTATGGGGACTATGCTGCCTATTGGGGACTACTATGCTGCCTATGGGGAAATATGCTGCCTATGGGGGATTATGATGCCTATTGGTGGACTATGCTGCCTATGGGGGACTATGCTGCCTATGGGGGACTATACTGCCTATGTGGGCATTATGCTGCCTATTGGTGGACTATGCTACCTATGGTGGACTATGCTGCCTATGGGGGACTATGCTGCCTATGGGGGGGATTATGCTGCCTATTGGGGCATTTACCTGCCTATTGGGGGACTATGCTGCCTATGGGGGGATTATGCTGCCTATTGGTGGACTATGCTACCTATGGGGGACTATGCTGCCTATGGGGGGATTATGCTGCCTATTGGTGGACTATGCTGCCTATGGGGGACTATGCTGCCTATGGGGGGATTATGCTGCCTATGGGGCATTATGCTGCCTATTGGGGACTACTATGCTGCCTATGGGGGATTACGCTGCCTATTGGGGACTATGCTGCTTATGGGGGATTATGCTGCCTATGGGGGACTATGCTGCCTATGGGGGACTATGCTGCCTGTTGGGACTACTATGCTGCCTATGGGGATTATGCTGCCTATGGGGGATTATGCTGCCTATTGGGGACTATGCTGCCTATGGGGACTATGTTGCCTATGGGGGACTATGCTGCCTATGGGGGATTATGCTGCCTATGGGCTTATGCTGCCTATGGGGACATATGCTGCCTATGGGGGATTATGCTGCCTATGGGACTATGCTGCTTATGGGGATTATGTTGCCTATGGGGATTATGCTGCCTATGGGGGATTATGCTGCCTATTGGGACTATGCTGCTTATGGGGACTATGCTGCCTATGGGGGACTATGCTGCCTATGGGGGATTTAGCCTGCCTATTGGGGGACTATGCTGCTATGGGGATTATGCTGCCTATTGGGGACTATGCTGCCTATGGGGGACTATGCTGCCTATGGGGGACTATGCTGCCTATGGGGATTATGCTGCCTATTGGGGATATGCTGCCTATGGGGATTATGCTGACTATTGGGGACTACTTAGCTGCCTATGGGGGATAATGCTGCCTATGGGATATGCTGCTTTGGGGATATATGCTGCCTATGGGGATTATGCTGCCTATGGGGCATATGCTGCCTATAGGGACTATGCTGCTTATGGGGATTATGCTGCCTATGGGGGATTATGCTGCCTATGGGGGACTATGCTGCCTATGGGGACTATGCTGCCTATGGGGGATTTACCTGCCTATTGGGGGACTATGCTGCCTATTGGGGAAAACTATGCTGCCTATGGGGAATATGCTGCCTATGGGGGACTACTATGCTGCCTACGGGGGATTATGCTGCCTATGGGGGATTATGCTGCCTTTGGGGGACTATGCTGCCTATGTAGGACTGTTGTGTTTTGGTAGCTGAGGAGAATAAGCAAAAACGGCAATACACCAGAGAGGCTGGAACCTATTGGATTGCAGTAGCCTGAATTAACCACACAACTAGAGGTAGCCGTGGAGCGTTCCTACGTTGATCCTAGACGCCTCGTCACAGCCTGAGAGATAACTACACCTAAAGGCAGAAAGATGAAAGCTATCTGCCCAGGAGCAGATCCCCAAAGAAAATAGGAAGCCCCAAACATGTAATGGCGGTTAGACAAGAAGAAGCACGGACACAGACAGAAAATAGAATGAGCAAACACTGGGGCCCAATCTGTCTAGACAGAAAAGTACAGGAAAGGATACTCACTGCAATCCAAAAAAACGCCCTAAAAATACCAACTCTTCTGATTGCAAAAACTCCTGAGATCACACGATCTCTACCACCTAAATCAGATCTCTGGTGTAACAAAACTAAGCCGCAGCTACTGAAAAAACAGGAAAAAGCAAATGAACAAATAACAGTGGCTTCAGATAAACTGAGAGGAGCACAAGCCCCCCGGAGGGGACCTGGCTGACATCCACAGAAGTGCAGGGAACATTGCAAAAAGCAAGCACAAAAATAAAAGCAGAAAATATTTTATCTGATAGCAGAAGATGCAGGCAAGACTCAGCAAACTTCCAAATGAACCAGGAACCACAATTAAGACAAGAACAATTGATCACCGGCAACCATTAAGGGAGGGAACCTCTTTTATATCAGACCAGTCAGTGATCCCAGATTACCATTCCTCGCTGAAAGGTTCAGTACTGTCTGTAACCACCAGAGGGAGCCTCTGCTCAGAAACCATGTCTAGCACATTCATAACAGGGGACTATGCTGCCTATGGGGGGATTATGCTGCCTATAGGGCATTATGCTGCCTATTGGGGTCTACTATGCTGCCTATGGGGGATTATGCTGCCTTTGGGAATTATGCTGCCTATAGGGTCTATTATGCAGCTTATTGGGGACTATGCTGCCTATTGGGACATTTACCTGCCTATTGAGGACATATGCTGCGTATTGGGGACCTATGCTGCCTATTGGGACATTTACCTGCCTATTGGGGACCTATGCTGCCTATTCGGACATTTAACTGCCTATTGGGGACCTATGCTGCCTATTGGGGACCTATACTGTCTATTGAGGACATATGCTGCCTATTGGGACTATGCTGCCTATTGGGACCTATGCTGCCTATTGGGACCTATGCTGCCTATTTGGGGACCTATGCTGCCTATTGAGGACATATGCTGCCTATTGGGACATTTACCTGCCTATTGGGGACCAATGATGCCTATTGGGGACATTTACCTGCCTATTAGGGACTCTCACACCACACCAGTCTGAGCCTGAGCTAAAAGCGGAGTTGCGCCAATATATGCACTGATGAGGATGAAGTGATATGGATTGACAAGGCTGCAATGATGGGCATTGCAGGCTGTATGTCTCTGTATGGGCAGTTTTATTGCTGGTATATTGTTTTTATAGCGCTGTATATATATTGGTATTTTACTAATGGCAATTTGGAATCCCTAGGAAATAATGATATCAAGAAAGAGAAAAATTGCTTCACTTGTTACGACTAGCAGTAACAAATATGGAACCGAACATTGACCATCTCATTAGCCAAAAGCAGGCCCATAGTTCCCATTGAAATACCAGTAAGTTTGTTGATTTTTAACTTTACTTGTTTTTTATTTTAAGTATTGTATTTGTTCCTGTTGTGTTTTTTTTTACTTCAAAAATAAGAGTGTAGTATATGGTGTATACAGGGTCATACACATCATGTGCGGTATATAGAGTGTACAGTATATACACTGCTGTATTATACTTTTCACATACAGGTTATAATGCCTCTTATTCTTTGTATAGAGGCTAGTGTGCCATGTATAATATATGGTATATACAGTACAGCGTAGTGTCGCATACAGTGCTGTATTATACAATATACAACAGTTCTAATGCTCCATACCTAATATGCAGGATAATGTACAGTGTATATGATGTAACCTGTATAAGATGTGACATTGGCTTGCCCCCCCTAGTTTTGATCTTGGGTACGCCCATGTTGGTAATACTGAATCTATAGCAACAGACAGGAGACATTGGTTGTCAACTATGGTTCAAAATTACTTCTCCTCCCCTATCGATGTTCTCCCTCACCGGTCATTCCCCTTTGACAACTGGGCCTGTAAACTGGATGCGTGGCCTGAATTGGCACAATATGCCTTACAGGAGCTCGCTTGCCCTGCTGGCAGTGTGCTATCAGAAAGAGTCTTCAGTGCTGCTGAATCAATCCTGACAGAAAGAAGGACCCGTCTGTCGACGCAAAATGTTGATGATCTCACCTTCATAAAAATGAACCATGCATGGGTTGCAAAGGATTTTGTCCCACTTTCCCCTGATGACACATAGGTTGCCAGCAAAATGGCTCGCTTTGTACTCCTTTTCCTCTGACTTCTTCAATTCCTCCATTTGCAGCTGCTTTACGTCCATTATACACCTCAACATATGCCATTTTTGCCACCTCCCTATCTGGGCTGTCCCCCCCCCTCGTCCAGCCCCCAACTTTTTATATTCTGGTGTGATCCATACTGGGCCTGTGATAGCCTTTGTCTGACTCTGGCAAAATATACGGAGATTTTCAATTTCCCCAACTCTGTATACAGCTGTACGCTTCTAATACAATACCCTTTTTCTACTTTTTATATTCAGGTGTGATCAATACTGGCCTGTGAGAGCCAGTGTCTGACTCTGGCAAAATATACTGAGATTTACAATTTCCAAAACACTGTATACAGATGTATGCTTCTAATACATTACCCTTTTTCTATTTTTTATATTCTGGTCTAATCCATACAGAGACTGTGAGCGTCTGTCTGTTACTCCGGAAATAAATACGGAGATTTACAATTACCCCTAGACTGTATACAGCTGTACGCTTGGATACAGTACCCTTTTTTGCAGAAAGTGTTCCTCCCCCAACTGTAAGTGCATCATTGACACCTGGAACACTGGCCCGCATGTGTGATTATTTCTTGCGGATCTTTTTATATTCTTGTGTAATCCATACTGAGCCTGTGAGTGTCATTGTCTGACTCATGAAATATAAACGGCGATTTCCAATATTTTCCCTAGACTATATATACCTGGTATCTGCTGATACAGTACCCCTTTTTCTTCTTTTTATATTATTGTGTAATCCATACTGAGCCTGAGAGTGTCAGTGTCTGCCTCCTGAAATATATACGGAGATTTATAATATTTTCGCTATACTTTATATACCTTTTATCTGGTGAAGCAGTACCCTTTTTCAGCTTTTTATGTTCTGGTGTAATCCATACTGAGCCTGAGAGCGTCAGTGTCTGCCTCCTGAAATATATATGGAGATTTAGAATATTTTCACTATACTATATATACCTTGTATCTGGTGATACAGTACCCCTTTTTCATCTTTTTATATTATTGTGTAATCCATACTGAGCATGTGAGCGTCATTGTCTGGCTCCTGAAATACAGGTCCTTCTCAAAAAATTAGCATATAGTGCAAAATTTCATTATTTTCCATAATGTAATGATTACAATTAAACTTTCATATATTTTAGAATCATTACACACCAACTGAAATTTGTCAGGTCTTTTATTGTTTTAATACTGATGATTTTGGCATACAACTCCTGATAACCCAAAAAACCTGTCTCAAAAAATTAGCATATCAAGAAAAGGTTCTCTAAACGACCTATTACCCTAATCTTCTGAATCAACTAATTAACTCTAAACACATGCAAAAGATTCCTGAGGCTTTTAAAAACTCCCTGCCTGGTTCATTACTCAAAACCCCCATCATGGGTAAGACTAGCGACCTTACTGATGTCAAGAAGGCCATCATTGACACCCTCAAGCAAGAGGGTAAGACCCAGAAAGAAATTTCTCAACAAATAGGCTGTTCCCAGAGTGCTGTATCAAGGCACCTCAATGGGATGTCTGTTGGAAGGAAACAATGTGGCAGGAAACGCTGTACAACGAGAAGAGGTGACCGGACCCTGAGGAAGATTGTGGAGAAGGACCGATTCCAGACCTTGGGGGACCTGAGGAAGCAGTGGACTGAGTCTGGTGTAGAAACATCCAGAGCCACCGTGCACAGGCGTGTGCAGGAAATGGGCTACAGGTGCCGCATTACCCTTTTTTCATATTTTTATATTATTGTGTAATCCATACTGAGCCTGTGAGCATCATTGTCTGCCTCCTGAAATATATACGGAGATTTCAAATATTTTCAGTCTACTATATATCCCTGGTATCTTTTGATACAGTACCTCTTTTTCATCTTATTATATTCTTGTGTAATAAATAAATCTTGTGTACTTCTGCTGCAGTGGCTGCAGGGGCTACAGATGCTGTCCCTACACTTTCAAAAATCTCTTTGCACCATCTTAACTCTCTACGATGCTGCTACTGCTGCAATCACTAAAATGCCATGCCAACCACACATCTTCTGGCTGCTTTGCTGTGGCTACTATTGCTGTCTTTAAACTGCCAAGTAGTGTTGAGCATTCCGATACCGCAAGTATCGGGTATCGTCTGATATTCGCGGTATCGGAATTCCGATATTGAGTTCCGATACTTTTGCTATATCGTATACCGGAATCGGAAGTTCCCATAATTCTTTGAGAGGCAGTGTGATTTTATTCAGCCAATGAGGAATCATAAGAAGTGTGGGCACATCCTGTAATGCTGCGGTCATGTTAACTAATGGCATGGCTGTGATTGGCTGCTGAAATGATGTCAGAATGCACTATAAAAGGCGCCGCCGCCATTTTGGCTTCACTCTGCTGTGAATTCAGTTAGGGACAGAACGCTGCTCTTCTGACTCTGAGAGACAGTTAGAGATTGCGTTTTTGTGAAATGTTCTGTAGGCAGGCTTTTTGACAAACCGCTGTGTGAAGCTTCCTTTTGCCTTGCAGTGCTGTTTCAACAGCTCTCTGCAAGGTCTGTGTGTGAGTGCAGGTGACGCTGCAGTTTGGTCTGCATCCACCGCTGTTTGTAGTCAGCAACACGTGTCACTCACTGCCTCATTTTTTTTTTTTGGAATTGGTGCTGCGCCATTCAATTTCAATTAACTCTCATCTATTAGTGTGACGCGCTTCCATCCGTATCCAATACATTGTTTGCAAACACTAATAGAAGTACGTACAGAGAGGAGCCTTTCAGAGATAGTGAACAGTTGTGTGCAGTGTTCAGGCTGTCTTGGAGGTCTCTTTGTGAGTGCAGATCACGCTCAAGTTAGTTCTTCAACCACTGCTGGTTGGAGTCTGCAAAGCGTGTGTCACTGCCTCATCCTTTTTTTTTTGGAATTGGTGCTGCTCCATTCAATTTCAATTAACTGTAATCTATTAGTGTGATGCGCTTCCATCCGTATCCAATACATTGGTTGCAAACACTATAGAAGTACATAAAGGAGCCTTTCAGAGCTATTGAACAGTTGTCTGCAGTGTTCACGGCTGTCTGGGAGGTCTCTTTGTGAGTGCAGATCACGCTCAAGTTAGTTCTTCAACCACTGCTGGTTGGAGTCTGCTGAGCGTGTGTCACTGCCTCATCCTTTAAATTTTTGGCTAATTGGTGCTGTTCCATTCTATTTCAATAAACTCTATTCTATTAGTGTGACGCGCTTCCATCCGTATCCAATACATTGGTTGCAAACACTATAGAAGTACATAAAGGAGCCTTTCAGAGCTAGTGAACAATTGTCTGCAGTGTTCACGGCTGTCTGGGAGGTCTCTTTGTGAGTGCAGATCACGCTCAAGTTAGTTCTTCAACCACTGCTGGTTGGAGTCTGCTGAGTGTGTGTCACTGCCTCATCCTTTAAATTTTTGGCTAATTGGTGCTGCTCCATTCTATTTCAATGAACTCTAATCTATTAGTGTGACGCGCTTCCATCCGTATCCAATACATTGGTTGCAAACACTATAGAATGACATAAAGGAGCCTTTCAGAGCTAGTGAACAGTTGTCTGCAGTGTTCACGGCTGTCTGGGAGGTCTCTTTGTGAGTGCAGATCACGCTCAAGTTAGTTCTTCAACCACTGCTGGTTGGAGTCTGCTGAGCGTGTGTCACTGCCTCATCCTTTAAATTTTTGGCTAATTGGTGCTGCTCCATTCTATTTCAATAAACTCTAATCTATTAGTGTGACGCGCTTCCATCCGTATCCAATACCTTGGTTGCAAACACTATAGAAGTACATAAAGGAGACTTTTGGCTGGTTTGCGGCCTGCAGGAACAGACAGATTAGCATTACCCTATTTTTTGTAGCCTTAGCTATTGCATTCTAGTTTCGTGCATTGTAATAGCTACAAAAATTTTGTGAGTGATACTATCAATTGTACATCGTTTTTTGTCTCAATCACAACCTTTGTTTTTTGGGGGAAAAACAGGGAAAAGTTAATAAAGTTCAGCAAACACTACACTTGACACTTGCTAGGCCACATTAGCTGATATTAAAGTGTAGTCCACACTTGATAAACTTAGTGTTTCTTATACCTGTTAGCAACTGTTCAGGAATAAGCACACTAAGGCCTTAGTACTTTTCTGCCTATCTTTATCAATCTACCAAGATGAAGAAGGCAGGGAGTAAGGCATGTGGTCGTGGGTGTGGAGTTTCAGCAGGGAGAGGACGTGGGGATTCTGTGGCTGCTGCGGCCTCCTGTGACACAGCATCCGCCAGTTTTCCCCGTGAGGGGTCCTTTATGTGCAGTTTTGTAAGAGCTTGGCGTACCCCCCTGCTGCGGGAAGAACAAATTGAAGCCGTTGTCGGTTGGATGGCAGCTAACGCATCAACTTCAATTGCTTCCACCTCCTCTCAGGACCAGAGCACTGTTGAGCAACCATCTGTCTCTTCACCGCCTGCCAAATTGCCCAGGCAGTCAGAGAGCTCTGTACAGGAGCCAGCTCAGTCTCTACTTCTATTCTCTGAATCTGTTGGCTTGGAAAGAGGGGGCCAGCCAAGCAGCATTCTAGAATGTGAAGAAGAGGGAGTATGCAGTGATGCACAACTGCTTTGTCTCTCTGAATCTGAAGAGGCGGGTAAGCCAGTGCCGATGGTCAGCACACCGCAGAACGCATCTGATGATGATGAGACTCAGGTGCCAGTTTCTGTTGCGCATGGTGCTGGCCAGACGACCCAACAGCAGCAGGTGTTGGAAGAGGGTAGTGGAGATGATGAGGTCCTTGACCCATCATGGCGTGAGGAACAGGAAGGTGGTGGGAGCATTTCTGAGGAAGAGATTCCCCCACGATCCAAACAGGAGGGAGAGGTAGGCTGCATTCTTGGTTGCCTGTAGCCTCCACTTTGGCACCCGCTCGGAGCAGTTCTCTTCCAAAAGCCAAAACGGGCGCTCCCAGGACTTGCAGTGCGTGGTCCTTTTTTGACACAGTTGCAGATGACATTTGCTATGTCAAATGCAAGCTGTGTCATCAAAAAGTCAAAAGAGGTAAAAGTGCCAGTAACCTAAATACCAATAATATGTGGAAACATGTGCGGACCAAGCACGTGGTGGAGTTACAAAGACACACTGGAGTCGTAGGCCAACCTACAGCAGCATCTACATCTTCAGCTCGTGTTGGAGCCTCTTCCTCCAGCTCACACACAGCTGTTTTGGCTTCCTCACAGGATCGCCATGGAAGAACCTCTGTCACTGGTGTACAGAGACCCAGTGTAATTCCACCCACAGCACCAAGTTCCCTGTCATCCTCACACTCCCAGGCCACTGTACAGCCATCGGTAGGACAGGCATGGGAGAAAAGGCGGCCCTACTCGTCAAACCATCCACGAGCACAGGCTCTGAATGCTGGCATTGCAAAACTTCTGTCCCTTGAAATGCTGTCATTCAGGCTGGTGGAGACTGACAGTTTCAGTAACTTAATGGCATTGGCAGTCCCACAATACAATGTGCCCAGCCGCTTTTATTTCAGCAGGCAAGCCGTCCCTGCCCTGCAAAAGCATGTGGAGGGAAAAATTAAACATGCGCTACTAAACGCCATCAGTAGCAAGGTCCACCTGACCACCGATGCGTGGACCAGTACCCATGGACAGGGACGATACCTTTCCCTCACTGCCCATTGGGTCAATGTTGTGGAGCCGGGTACAGATCTGCGAGTGGCGCTGTACGTGTTCTGCCAACTCCAAGGATTGCAGGAATCCAGTCTGTACACATTGACTCCTCCTCCTACTCCAGTTCCTCAGAATCATCGCTGCAGGAGCCATCACGGTCTACCTCCACATGGACCCGTGAACGCTTACCTGTTCCGACCGATATGAGCACAGCCGTGGCAAAACGTCAACAGGCCGTCCTGAAATTAATTTAAATGGGGAATCAAAAGCCACACAGCACAGGAGCTCAGGAATGCCATCAAGCAGGAGTGCGACGTGTGGTTTGTGCCAGCGAATCTCCAGCCAGGCTTGGTAGTGTGTGACAATGGCCGAAATCTGGTGGCAGCTCTGGGCCTAGGCAACCTCACTCACATACCATGTCTGGCACATGTGCTCAACTTGGTCGTGCAGAGTTTTTTGGGGATTATCTGGATCTTCATGCACTGCTGCACAAGGTCCGCCTAGAGTGCGCTCACTTGCTTCGTTCCAGCATTGCCAGATCGCGCATTGCAGCTCTGCAACGCCGATTCCGCCTTCCGGAACATCGCATCATATGTAACCTACTCACCAGGTGGAATTCCACGTTACATATATTGGAGCGGTTGTGTGAGCAGCAGCCAGCAGTAATGGAGTACCAGCTGCATCAGTCGCAATCAACTCGCAATTTGCGCCGTTCACACTTCACCACCACTGAGTGGGCCTCTATGAAGGACATCTGCCACGTTTTGCATGCGTTTGATGACTCAACGCGGATGGCGAGTGCAGGTGATGCACTAGTCAGCATGACTGTCCCCCTTATCTGCCTGCTTCAAAAAACACAGCAAGCACTAAGGGATGAGGTTTTGGAAGAGGTGGAGGATGAGGAGTCACAAATTCCATCACCTTCTGGACAGTCAGCGCAACGTGGTTCCTCACAAAGGCCTAGGCAGGGGACACTTTGTGAGGAGGATGAGGAGGAGTCAATGGAGGAGGAAGACATCGCTCCAGAGGGAGGTACACAATGCTCTAGTCAGTATGTAGAGCGAGGGTGGGGTGATGCAGAGCAGGCAGAGATGACGCCTCTTGCAGGGGACAGCGTTTCTTGACCAGTTGGGAGTCTGCAGCACATGGTTGATTTCATGCTGCAGTGCCTGAGAAACGACCGCCGCATCGCCCACATTCTCACCACGTCTGATTATTGGGTGTGCACCCTCCTAGACCCTCGCTACCGGGACAACTTACAAAGCCTCATCACACCGTTGAACCGGGAGCGTAAAATGCGGGAGTACCAAGACACACTGGTGCAATCCATCAGGTTCTCCATTCCAGCCGAGAGCACTGCTGCTGCTACTGCTTTACAAAGCAGCTCTGTGCGTCGAGGCAGTGGAGAAAGCTCTGCACCAAGAAGGAGCAGAAGCAGCACCTCTGCACAAGGCAAGACCAGTATGACCCAAATGTGGCGAAGTTTTGTGTCACTACCACAAATGTCTACACCATCCCAGACGGCTCCAGTCAGCAGGAGGCAATGTTTCCGTCAGATGGTGACAGACTTCATGTCTTGCCCTCTCAGTGTACTCCCAGACGGCTCTTCCCCATTCAAGTTTTGGGTCTCTAAGCTGGATACATGGCCAGAGCTTAGCCAGTATGCATTGGAGGTGCTGGCTTGCCCTGCTGCCAGTGTATTATCGGAGCGCATCTTTAGTGCCGCTGGTGGTGTACTAACAGACCGTCGCATGCAACTATCCTCCGATAATGTAGACCGGCTTACTTTTCTGAAAATGTACAAGGCATGGATCTCGCCTGAATTTGACTGTCCGGTTTCCGATTAAATAACTGGTTGGCAACAGTATCCATGTCTCCTGTTCTGTTCATCTTTCTACCACCTGAACTCTACTCCCTGGGCTCCAACACTGCCAGTTGCTGCTCAGAAGTGCCGTGTCCACAGACAAAAACACAAGCTCCTGTGTTAGTGGGGTTCAGTAACGCCAACTGTTCCCCTGCTGTGTGTCCGGCAATAAGTCTCCTGCTCCCTCCACATGCACACAAACATCAGATTCTAACTTGCTCCACATAGGGAAGAGCCGACACCCTGATTGTTATGCTCAAAACACGAAAAACTGCAGTTTTCCAACCCTAAAATGATTAATTTTATTAACAAATATGTACAAATATAAATTTGTAATCGAAGCGCATATATGCACATGGCGAGTACAAATGCTAAGCTAAAACCCAACATAGTTTATAGGGGTTTAAATGAATGCATAAAAGTACTTTTCATAATCCATTAATGCTGCTTAAGGAACAGTATCTCCACCTGTAAGATACTACAGACAATGGATGTACGACTCATCATCATCATCATCATGAGTTCTATTTGTGACAGACATATTAAAATACACAGATTGAGGCCAACTGTAAGTTCACACCCCATATATGAAAGGTCCAGCATATAAACCTGATAATAAAGTGCAATAATCATGCATAACCTCTAAAAAGTTCATCGTGCATACTGACAATAGCAAGTTATACCTGCAAGTGCAGGTCAAACAACGCCAACGGATAGAAAATGTTAATGGTATTTAGGTATCACAGTGCATAGCTACTGATGGACAATGGCGATATAATACTGTACCTCAATAAAGGCAGCTGCACCCCTCATGCTTGTTTGGTCTTGCTGCTATAGGTGCATGTTTAGACAGTAAATCATTCCTGATGGCGTTTTGTGCGGCCCTAGCGCTGAAAACGTTGCGGAACGTCACTGCAAGTGAGCGTCATAATGGGCAGACGCTCCCCTACCAACGCGTCAGAGCAGGAAGGTAGTGTGGGCGGAAAAAACGTTGCGCAACCATATATGCACTTCCCCTCTTCAACTTTCTACAAGCGAAAAAGCGCATGAGTGCTGGCGCAGCCTTATTGACGTAGAGTATGACATCGCCATTCGCCATCACTGGCTATGCACTGTCTGATACATAGATAGCATATAACCTTTGCTATCCGTTGCCTTTGTTTCACCTGCACTTGCAGGCACCCACAGCAATTTGGACTATGCATGATGCATTTTTCATCAGTTATGCTTGATCATAGATTATTGCGCCATTACATTGATGAGTCCATGCTGGACATTTAATATAGGGTTTGTGTCAAGTAATTTTCATCAATGACTGTATTTTTAACCTGTCTGTCACATATAAATTGTAATGATGATGATGACTAGTACTACATCCATTGTCTGCACTAATATTACGGTTGTACATAGCGTTCCTTAGGCAGCATTCATTTATTCAGAAATGTACTTGTATGCATTCATTTCAACCCCTATAGGTTTTTTTTTATTTTTTGGGTGGTGTGGTGTGGTGTTACATTTCTTTTGCCATGTGCATATATGCGTTTATATTTTAAAAGTCTTTATTTCAATATTTTGGAATTCAATGCATCATTTTATGGTCCTAGTAAAGCTCTACGTTTATCTTGTTTGGAGTAATACATTTACAAGTGCCACGGAACAAGGCAACCTCTAGATGTGATTTCAGACCCTCCTTGACCCTGGGCTTCAACACCGCCAGTTGCTGCTCAGAATGCTGGATGCATAATCGCTCCTGTGTTTGTGGGGTTCAGTAACGCCAGCTGTTCCCCTGCTGTGTGTCCGGCAATAATTCCTGCTACCTCCAAATAAAAGTTACACCAGAGATTATACTTGATCATACTAGGCCTCAGCCTACACCCTCCTTGACCCTGGCTTCAACACGCCAGTTGCTGCTCAGAAGTGCTGGATGCACAGATAAAAACACTCACTCCTGTGTTTGTGGGGTTCAGTAACGCCAGCTGTTCCCCTGCTGTGTGTCGGGCAATAATTCCTGCTACCTCCACATGCTGAAAAACAACATCACATGTCTAACTGGCTCCCATAGGGATGAGGTTACACCCTGATTGATATGCTCAAAACGAGAAAAACGGCAGCTTTAAAACCATAAACTGATTAATCGTCCAAAATATGTACTAAATAATTTGTAAATATAAGTGCATATATGCACATGTCGAATACAAATGCAAACCAAAAAGCCTACATATGGTATAGGGGAGTGATGGCGAACCTTGGCACTCCAGCAGTTGGAGAACTACAACTCACAGCATGCCTCAAATGCTGCAAGGTTGGAAGTGCATACTGGGAGTTGTACTTTTCAACAGCTGGAGTGCGAAGGTTAGCCTTCAGTGGTATTGGGTTGGAAATGAATGCCTACAAGTACATTTAATAATCCATTGTTGCTTAAGGAACGGGATCTACACCTGTAATATAGTGCTAACAATGGATGTAGGACTACTCATCATCATCATTACTTATATTTGTGACAGTAAAAAATACACTGATTTAGCCCAAATCTTAGTTCACACCCCATATCTGAAAGGTCCAGCATGTAATCCTGATAATAAGGCGCAAAAAATATGCCTAACCTCTAAAAAGTGCATCGTGCATACTGACAATAGCAAGTTATACCTGCAAGTGCAGGTGAAACAACAACTGATAGAAAAGGTTAATGATATCTAGGTATCAGAGTGAATAGCGACACCTGTACAATGGCGATATAATACTGTACCTCAAAGGCTGCGGCACACCTCACGCGCGTTTTGCTTGTAGCTTCTTCTCTAAGAGGGGACGGGCGTGTATGTTTGATCATAGGTGCATGTTTACTGAGTAAAGCAGTCATGACAACGGCTTTGTGTTGTCGGTACGCTAACGATGATGAACGATGCGCAACGTGACTGAAAGTCAGCGTCATATGACACACAGACGCTCCACTACCCAACGCGTCACAGCAAGAAGCCAGTCTGTGCGACAAAACAAACGCGCAAGCATACATGCACTTCCCCTCTTTATCAAGCTATAAGAAAAACAAGCGTGAGTTGTGACGCAGACTTTATTGAGGTACAGTATTATATCGCCATTCAGCATCAGTGGCTATGCAGTCTGATCGATATATACCTTATCTATCCGTTGTCATGGTTTCAAGTGCACTGTCAGGCATACATAGCAATTATCACAATGCACTATGCACTTTTTCTATTATATATTTGCACATATGATTGATGTTTGGGTGTCCTCCTTATGCAGTGGCACTTGCCTTCTATGAGAATTGATGACACCTAAAAACTTCCAATGTATAATTGATATAAACATGTAATTATGGGTGATACATATGTCAACTATGTTTTGGAATTATATTTGTGATTATACCTATACGTGTAAATGGACGTTATTTCGGTACCCCTGCTATTTTTCAATAACATGTGGTGACTTATGCACGTCACTTTATTCAGCTCCCTTGCTACCATTGATATCATTTTTTAATTAATAAAGTATTTTTCTGAATATGGACTTCTTGCACTGTTTCTTTCTGCGGTTTTTCTAATGTTGTGTATGCAGTGTGTCCTATACGGTCCAGTGTGATTTGGTTGTCCCTATTAGACTATATATACACTGTGTTATTATGTTACTCTGGGGTTACCTTAAGTGTCATCCTGTTCTTCTACTTTTTCTAGGTTATGCTTTATCAGAAAATTGATTATTGCGCCATATTATCAGGATTACATGATGGACATTTAATATATGTGCTGAGCCGGTTAAGTAACATTTTTCCTTAATTACTGGATTTTTTTTATGTCACATAACTTGTAATGCTGATGATGTTTAGAAGTCCTACATTCATTGTCTACACTATATTACAGGTGTACATACCGTTACTTAGGCAGCATTAATGGATTCTGAAATGTACTTGTATGCATTAATTTCAACCCCTATAGCCTTAATTTTTTTGTTTTTGTTTGCATTGCTTTTCGCCATGTGCATTATATATATATATATATATGCGTTTATATTTGTAAATTCTTTATTTCTATATTTTTTAATTCAATTCATCATTTTATGGTAGTAAAGCTTATCTTTAGCTTGTTTGGAGTATATACATTTTGAAGTGCCACGTAACAAGGCAACTACTCTATATAGTATTTACACACCCTCCTTGACCCTGGGCTTCAACACCGCCAGTTGCTGCTCGGAAGTGCTGTATGCACAGTCAACACTTGCTCCTTGCTCCTGTGTTAAGGGTATGCCACACTAAGCTGAGCGAGATCGCAATTGCGTCACCATTTATGACGCAGTAGCGATCTCGTTAGCGACTTAGCTGTGTGTGAAATGTAGCAGCGATGTGGCCCCTGCTGAGATGTCGCTGATCGCTTATGAAAGTTTTGAGACGGTTTTTGGTCGTTCCCGCTGGTGAGCCTGAATCGCTGAGTGTGACACCCTTTATGAGCGACTTCACCAGCGTCGCAGGTGGGACTAGGTTTTCCCAACGACCGCAGAGGTCGTTATACAGATCGCTGATGAGTTGTGCTTGGAATCACAGATCGCTGATGAGTTGTGTTTGGAATCTAACAGCTAAGCCGCTAACGAGATCGCTACTGCGTCATAAATGGTGACGCAGTTGCGATATCGTTAGCGATCTCGCTTAGTGTGGCATACCCTTTAAAGTAATGTCAGCTGTTCCCCTGCTGTGTGTCCGGCAAGAAGTCCTGCTGCCTCCAATTTAAAGTTACAAAGTTGTTCATACTAGGCCTCAGCCTACTCCCTGACTGACCTGGGCTCCAACACCGCCAGTTGCTGCTCGGAAGTGACGTATGCACAGTCAACACTTGCTCCTGTGTTACTGGGGTTCAGTAATGTCATCTGTTCCCTGCTGTGTGTCCGGCAAGAAGTCCTGCTGCCTCCAATTTAAAGTTACAAAGTTGTTCATACTAGGCCTCAGCCTACACCCTGACTGACCCTGGGCTCCAACACCGCCAGTTGCTGCTCGGAAGTGCCGTATGCACAGTCAACACTTGCTCCTGTGTTATTGGGGTTCAGTAATGTCAGCTGTTCCCCTGCTGTGTAGCGGGCATTGTTTCCTGCTCTGTCCACACTCCCCCAAGTTCATATTTTCAACTTGGTCCAATTTGTCCTCTGCCTCCACCCTGTTCTCCTCTCATCCCTGGGCTCCAACACCGCCAGTTGCTGCTTGGAAGTGCTGTATGCAGTCAACACTTGCTCCTGTGTTACTGGGGTTCAGTAATGTCAGCTGTTCCCCTGCTGTGTGTCCGGCAAGAAGTCCTGCTGCCTCCAATTTAAAGTTACAAAGTTGCTCTTACTAGGCCTCAGCCTACACCCTGACTGACCCTGGGCTCCAACACTGCCAGTTGCTGCTCAGAAGTGTCTTTGGCACGGGTACTCCCTCCGGGCAGTGTCAATGTCACTTTGCCTCCAATAAGTTGTCCTGTCGTGTTGCGGTCGGGTTAGCCGACTATGGTGCCTGCAGTTTAGGTGCTTCCTATGTGGGCTGCGGGATATGTAAATAAAGGCTGTTTCCGTAGTGCCAATAGGACAAGCACCCCCTGTGGGACTGTGGGATTTGGTAACTGCGGCCGGCTCGTGGCCTTTCAACTTTAATTTGCATGGGTACCTTCAGCTACCCATCCGGGTTCCAGTACAGTCAGCTGGTTCTCGCCAGTGCCTTTGGCACGGGTACTCCTACCTGCCCAGCCTGGTTACAGCACGCCAGCTGTTTCCTGGCAGTGTCAACGTCACTTTGCCTCCAATAAGTTGTCCTGTCGTGTTGCGGTCGGGTTAGCCGACTCTATGGTGCCTGCAGTTTAGGTGCTTCCTATGTGGGTTGCGGGATATATAAATAAAGGCTGTTTCCGTAGTGCTAATAGGACAAGCACTCCCTGTAGGACTGTGGGATTCGGTAACTGCGGCCAGCTCGTGGCCTTTCAACTTTAATTTTCATGGGTACCTTATGCTACCCATCCGGTTCCAGTACCGTCAGCTGGTTCTCGGCAGTGCCTTTGGCCTAGATGCCTCCTTCTCGGTATCCGAGTTCCAGCAACGTCTGCAGGTCCTTGGTAGTGCTTTGTAGCACAGGTACCTCCTGCTTAGTAACCGTGTCCCAGTACCCTCAGCTGGTCCTCGGTTGTGCCATTGGCTATTTTCCTTCTGCTGCCCCTCCGGGTTCCAGCACAGTCAGCTGGTCTTCTTTACTTCCATTGTATCTTGTACCTTCTTCTACCCATCCGGGTTCCAGTACCGTCATCTGGTTCTCGGCAGTGCCTTTGGCCTAGGTGCCTCCATCTCGGTATCCGAGTTCCAGCAACGTCTGCTGGTCCTTGGTAGTGCTTTCTAGCACAGGTACCTCCTGCTTAGTAACCGTGTCCCAGCACCATCAGCTGGTCCTCGGTTGTGCCATTGGCTCTGTTCCTTCTGCTGCCCCTCCGGGTTCCAGGACAGTCAGCTGGTTCTCGGAAGTTACTCAGCCTTCTTGTACCTTCAGCTACATTTCCAAGTTGAAGATTTTGGAAATTTTTTTTGGGTAATCACTCTGAATCTTCCTGACTCCGACACTGAAGACGATGACCCTGAAGACGACGACCCTGAAGACCACCCCGAAGAAGACGACGACCCCAAAGACGAGGATCCTGAAGACGACGACCCTGAAGACCACCCCGAAGAAGACGACCCCAAGGACGACGACCATGAAGACGACGAGCCTGAACACCACCACAAAGAAGAACTAAAAGATTACCCAGAGAAGATCACCAACAGGACAAAGAAGATGAAGACAACCGACAAGATACAGAACAAGAGACAGAAGACCAAGAAGCAGAAGAACAAAAAGCAGAAGAACAATAAGCATAACACCAAAAATCAAAGCAAAATATATGCTCTAAATTATAAGCAGAAGAAGACTAAGCAGTGTATGGGGGTGAGTTCGTTCCTCCTCATGGTGCCCCTGGAAAATGCCTGCTGCTGTAGGCAAAACTGAATGCGGACAAATACTGTTGTTAATCTTTTGTGATTGTGACAGCAAGAACGGAAGGTGTAATGTTCAAACTTTTACAGATTACAACTACAGGAATGCCTGTCACAAATAAGAATATGATGAAGAAGATGAATAGGAAGATGAAGAAGTAGAATATGAAGAAGAATAATAGTAGAATAAGAAGAATAAGAGTAATGTTACAAAAAAGAATAATAGGAAGAAGTTGAAGAAGAAGATAAATAAGGTGAAGAAGTTGATGAAAAAGATGCTGCTGCTGAGGATCATGAAGGAGAAAGTGTGGGAGAAGTAAAAAAGAACGTGAAGAACATGGAAGTAGTGAAACATACATATGTGCCAAAATAGAAAAAAGGTTAACAACATAGTCAATTTCTTCGTAACTCCAAACGTCTTAAAAAAATATATATTCTTGCCATTCCATTTGATTGGGTTAAACCTCTATGCCTTTAATGTCTCCTCCACCTCCCCCAATACATTCTACATTATTCTTAGTTGTTTTCCTTCATGTACAATTAACCTACAAGGAAAGAAAGGGGTTATTTTAATTCCGATATTTTTGTCCCATTGACTTGCATTGATTTCCGGTATCGGAATCGGCGATATCCGATACTTTTTCAGTATCGGACCGATCCAATCCGATCCGATATTTTGCAATATCGGAAAGTATCGCTCAACACTACTGCCAAGCATCTCGTGCTACTTTATCATTCTGCTGTGACTGAGATGAAAGATATACCATATACTGTATAGATGTTGCATGTATGGTTCTCAAAATGGACTACTAGAACAGGTGTGCAAAAACAGATATGTACAATTAAATGTTTACATTTATTTACTTTAACCCCTTCCCGACATGCACCATTCTATCACTGCTCTACGAGAGATGCATTCCCTCAAACAGCAGTACTAGTACGGCTCACCAATCACGCGGCCTCACGCTGAGTGCTGCGGCAATTAGGTGCAGCTGTCAGCTGTATGTGACAGCTGACATGCCGCAGTAATGCCCACGATTGGTGCTAGCACCAATAGGGTGTATTTAACCACTTTGATGCCGCTGTCAGTAGTGCATAGACAAGCTTCGCACAGGGAGGGGGCTCCCTGCGCGCTTCCATCAGGCCAACACAGGCATCAATCGAGATGGTCTGATGGTCTCCATGGAGAACCTCGGCACCAAGATTGCCGCGGGTCCTTCCGAGTCTTGCAGGGAGGTGGCTTGTGAGTGTCTGGTGAGAACTCGCTTCCTTCCCAGCCTGTCAGATCGCTGATCTGATACTACCTGTGAAAAGTGTCAGATCAGCGATATGACATGATATAGTGATGTCCCATCTTGGGACATTGTAAAAAGGTTAAAAAAAAATTGAATGTGGAAAAATATGTTTTATAAAATTCCTAAATAAAGAAAATAAAGAAAATAGATATTTTTACAATAAATACATTTATTTATGTAAATAAAAAAACAATAAAAGTACACAACTGATCACCGCGTCCATAACGACCCGCCTGTAAAACTATCCCACTAGTTAACCCCTTCAGTGAACGCCGTAAAAAAAACAAGGCAAAAAACAATGCTTCATTGTCATACCGCCAAAAAAAGTGCAATAAAAAGCAATAAAAAAGATGGATGTAAATAAAGATGGTACGGCTGAAAATGAAATCTTGTCCCGCAGATAAAACAAGCCACCATACGGCTCCATCAGCAGAAAAATAAAAAATTATAGCTCTCTGAATACAGCAATGCAAAATTCATTATTTTTTCTATAAAATAGTTTTTATTGTGTAGAAGTGCCAAAACATAAATAAATATATAAATGAGGTATCACTGTAATCATACTGTCCCGAAGAATAAAGCTGTCTTATTAATTTTACCTCAAGCGGGAGTGTATAAAAGAAAAAAAACAATTGCTGAATAGCTGGTTTTTGTTTATTCTGTCCCCCCGAATGACATAAAATAAATAAATCCAATTCTTCACATTCTGTTGATTATTTTCATTCTGCCTCTCAAAGATCATACACATTTATCCTGTGCTCTGCGCTGAGAGCTTACACCAGGGTTTCAGTGTAAATCTCTGAAATGCGTGATTCAGACAGAACCTTTGGCGGAAGATTCCCTATAATCAGGCAGATGGAGGCACTGTGGGCTCCATAGGACCTGTGATTCGGTGGTCTCTGTCTGTTTAGGATTGCCTAAAAGTGCAGTCGGCCACAGTTTTGTGCATTTCTGAAAATGACACCATTGAACAGAGGCCAGGCGGAGTTCAGAGTGAATCTGCTGCCTCATTATAGTGAATGGATCCCTCAGGGGTTTCATCTGTCACATCTCTCAGAGATTTAGATGGAAACCCCGAAGTGCTCAGTGTAGCGCGCCAGATAAATGTGAGCCCTAATGTTATGTAAAATGTTCTCAATAAAAGCTTCAACTCAATCCACAAAAAAGCAAGTCCTCACTCAGTTCCATCAGCTGTTAACGGAAATATAACGGAAATATAGGGGCCCTCCACGTTACTGGTAGCACAAATGCTCTGGAAAAGCTAAATGGCTTCACACTTCCCAAAAGAAATTCAGCAAATTCTGCACCCCCAAATCCAAATGCCCCCTTCCCTTCTAAACCCCAGTGTGACTAAGCTACATTTAGCACCCACATTTTCACGGCTTAACTTTATAAGTTTATGTGAAGCACCTGGGGATTCAAGGTGCTCAATACACATCTAGATAAGTTCCCTAAGGGGTCTAGTTTCCAAAATGGTGTCACTTGTGGGGGTTTCCACTGTTTAGGCACATTTGGGGCTCTCCAAACGCGACATGGTAAACGCTAATTATTCCAGCATATTTTACATTCAAAAAGTCAAATGGCGCTCCTTCCGTTCTGAGCCCTGTCGTGTGCCCAAACAGTAGATTTCCCCGACCTATGGGGTATCGTCATGCTCAGGAGAAATTGCTCAGCAAAATTTATGGTCCATTTTCTCCTGTTACTCTTGTGAAAGTTAAAAAAAAATAGGTCTAAATGAAAATTTTTGTGAAAGAAAAGTGAATGTTTATTTTTTTCTTTCACATTCCAAAAATTCCTGCGAAGCACCTGAAGGGTTAATAAACTTCAAATGTGAGGTGGTCTGTAAAAATTTTTTTAAAATTTTGTTGTAAAAATGAGAAATCGCTGGTCAACTTTTAACCCTTATAACTTCCTAACAAAAAAATGATGCTTCCAATTGTGCTGTGGTAAAGTTGACATGTGAGAAATGTTATTTATTAACTATTTTGTGCGATATGCCTCTCTGATTTAAGAGCATAAAAATTTAAAGTTTGAAAATTGAAAAATGTTCTACATTTTCACCAAATTTCTGTTTTTTTTTTATAATTAAAATAATGTCATATCAAAGAAATTTTACCACTATCATGAAATACAATATGTCATGAGAAAACAATCTCTCAATCAGCGGATCCGTTGAAGGAGTCAAGAGTTA
>JARQOD010000002.1:215692589-215735380 GCA_033576555.1 Oophaga sylvatica
AGTTTTCCCCGTGGGGGCCTTTATGTGCGTTTTAAAAGAGTTGGCGTACCCCCTGCTGGGGAAAAACAAATTGAAGCCGTTGTCGGTTGGATGGCAGCTAACGCATCAACTTCAATTGCTTCCACTCCTCTCAGGACCAGAGCATGTTGAGCAACCATCTGTCTCTTCACCGCCTGCCAAATTGCCCAGGCAGTCAGAGAGCTCTGTACAGGAGCCAGCTCAGTCTTACTTCTATTCTCTGAATCTGTTGGGCTTGGAAAGAGGGGGCCAGCCAAGCAGCATTCTAGAATGTGAAGAAGAGGGGTATGCAGTGATGCACAACTGCTTTGTCTCTCTGAATCTGAAGAGGCGGGTAAGCCAGTGCCGATGGTCAGCACACCGCAGAACGCATCTGATGATGATGAGACTCAGGTGCCGTTTCTGTTGGCATGGTGCTGGCCAGACGACCCAACAGCAGCAGGGTGTTGGAAGAGGGTAGTGGAGATGATGAGGTCCTTGACCCTCATGGCGTGAGGAACAGGAAGGTGGTGGGAGCATTTCTGAGGAAGAGATTCCCCCACGATCCAAACAGGAGGGAGAGGTAGGCTGCATTCTTGGTTGCCTGTAGCCTCCACTTTGGCCACCGCTCGGAGCAGTTCTCTTCCAAAAGCCAAAACGGGCGCTCCCAGGACTTGCGTGCGTGGTCCTTTTTTGACACAGTTGAAGATGACATTTGCTATGTCAAATGCAAGCTGTGTCATCAAAAAGTCAAAAGAGGTAAAAGTGCCAAGTAACCTAAATACCAATAATATGTGGAAACATGTGCGGACCAAGCACGTGGTGGAGTTACAAAGACACACTGGAGTCGTAGGCCAACCTACGCAGCATCTACATTCTTCAGCTCGTGTTGGAGCCTTTCCTCCAGCTCACCACACGCTGTTTTGGCTTCCTCACAGGATCGCCATGGAAGAACCTCTGTCACTGGTGTACAGGACCCAGTGTAATTCCACCCACAGCACCAAGTTCCCTGTCATCCTCACACTCCCAGGCCACTGTACAGCCATCGGTAGGACAGGCATGGGAGAAAAGGCGGCCCTACTGTCAAAACCATCCACGAGCACAGGTCTGAATGCTGCATTGCAAAACTTCTGTCCCTTGAAATGCTGTTATTCAGGCTGGTGGAGACTGACAGTTTCAGTAACTTAATGGCATGGCAGTCCCACAATACATGTGCCCAGCCGCTTTTTTTCGCAGGCAAGCGTCCCTGCCCTGCAAAAGCATGTGGAGGGAAAAATTAACATGCGCTACTAAAGCCATCAGTAGCAAGGTCACCTGACCACGATGGTGGACCAGTACCCATGGACAGGGACGATACCTTTCCCTCACTGCCCATTGGGTCAATGTTGTGGGGCCGGGTACAGATCTGGCGAGTGGCGCTGTACGTGTTCTGCCAACTCCAAGGATTGCAGGAATCAGTCTGTACACATTGACTCCTCCTCCTACTCCAGTTCCTCAGAATCATCGCTGCAGGAGCCATCACGGTCTACCTCCAATGGACCGTTGAACGCTTACCTGTTCGACCGATTGAGCACAGCCGTGGCAAAACGAACAGGCCGTCCTGAAATTAATTTAAATGGGGATCGAAGCCACACAGCACGGAGTCAGGAATGCCATCAAGCAGGAGTGCGACGTGTGGTTTGTGCCAGCGAATCTCCAGCCAGGCTTGGTAGTGTGTGCAATGGCCGAAATCTGGTGGCAGCTCTGGGCCTAGGCAACCTCACTCAATACATGTTGGCACATGATGCTCAACTTGGTCGTGCAGAGTTTTTTGGGGGATTTTGGTCTTCATGCACTGCTGCACAAGGTCCGCTAGAGTGCGTCACTTGTTCGTTCCAGCATTGCCAGATCGCGCATTGCAGCTCTGCAACGCTGATTCGCCTTCGGAACATCGCATCATATGTACCTACTCACCAGGTGGAATTCCAGTTACATATATTGGAGGGTTGTGTGAGCAGCGCCAGAGTAATGGAGTACCAGCTGCATCAGTCGCAATCAACTCGCAATTTGCGCGTTCAATTCACCACCACTGGTGGGCCTCTATGAAGGACATTGCCCGTTTTGCATGCGTTTGATGATTCACGCGGATGGCGAGTGCAGGTGATGCACTAGTCAGCATGACTGTCCCCTTATCTGCTGCTTCAAAAACCACAGCAAGCACTAAGGATGCGTTTTGGAAGAGGTGGAGGATGAGGAGTCACAAATTCCATCACTTCTGGACGTCAGCGCACGTGGTTCCTCACAAGGCCTAGGCAGGGGACACTTTGTGAGGAGGATGAGGAGGAGTCAATGGAGGAGGAAGACATCGCTCCAGAGGGAGGTAACACAATGCTCTAGTCAGTATGTAGGCGAGGGTGGGGTGATGCAGAGCAGGCGAGATGACGCCTCTTGCAGGGACGCGTTTCTTGACAGTTGGGAGTCTGCAGCACATGGTTGATTTCATGCTGCAGTGCCTGAGAAACGACCGCCGCATCGCCCACATTCTCACCACGTCTGATTATTGGGTGTGCACCCTCCTAGACCTCGCTACGGGACAACTTACAAAGCCTCATCACACCGTTGAAGGGAGCGTAAAAAGCGGGGGTACCAAGACACATGGTGCAATCATCAGGTTCTCCATTCCAGCCGAGAGCACTGCTGCTGCTACTGCTTTACAAAGCAGCTCTGCGCGTCGAGGCAGTGGAGAAAGCTCTGCACCAAGAAGGAGAAGAAGCAGCACCTCTGACACAAGGCAAGACCAGTATGACCCAAATGTGGCGAAGTTTTGTGGTCACTACCACAAATGTCTACACCATCCCAGACGGCTCCAGTCAGCAGGAGGGCAATGTTTCCGTAGATGGTGACAGACTTCATGTCTTTGCCCTCTCAGTGTACTCCCAGACGGCTATTCCATTCAAGTTTTGGGGTCTCTAAGCTGGATACATGGCCAGAGCTTAGCCAGTATGCATTGGAGGTGCTGGCTTGCCCTGTGCCAGTGTATTATCGGAGCGCATCTTTAGTGCGCTGGTGGTGTACTAACAGACCGTGCATGCAACTATCCTCCGATAATGTAGACGGCTTACTTTTTGAAAATGTACAAGGCATGGATCTCGCCTGAATTTGACTGTCCGGTTTCCGATTAAATAAACGGTTGGCAACAGTATCCTGTCTCCTGTTCTGTTATCTTTCTACCACCTGAATCTCTACTCCCTGGGCTCCAACACTGCCAGTTGCTGCTCAGAAGTGCGTGTCCACAGACAAAAACACAAGTCCTGTGTTAGTGGGGTTCAGTAACGCCAACTGTTCCCTTGCTGTGTGTCCGGCAATAAGTCTCCTGCTCCCTCCACATGCACACAAACATCAGATTTCTAACTTGCTCCACATAGGGAAGAGCCGACACCCTGATTGTTATGCTCAAAACACGAAAAACTGCAGTTTTCCAACCCTAAAATGATTAATTTTATTAACAAATATGTACAAATATAAATTTGTAATCGAAGGCATATATGCACATGGCGAGTACAAATGCTAAGCTAAAACCCAACATAGTTTATAGGGGTTTAAATGAATGCATAAAAGTACTTTTCATAATCCATTAATGCTGCTTAAGGAACAGTATCTCCACCTGTAAGATACTACAGACAATGGATGTACGACTCATCATCATCATCATCATGAGTTCTATTTGTGACAGACATATTAAAATACACAGATTGAGGCCAACTGTAAGTTCACACCCCATATATGAAAGGTCCAGCATATAAACCTGATAATAAAGTGCAATAATCATGCATAACCTCTAAAAAGTTCATTGTGCATACTGACAATAGCAAGTTATACCTGCAAGTGCAGGTCATAAAACGCCAACGGATAGAAATTGTTAATGGTATCTAGGTATCACAGTGCATAGCTACTGATGGACAATGGCGATCTAATACTGTACCTCATAAAGGCAGCGGCACCCCTCATGCTTGTTTGGGTTGTAGCTTGTTCAAGAGGGGACATGCTTGTTTGGTTGCTCATAGGTGCATGTTAAGACAGTAAATCATTCCTGACGGAGTCTTTGTAGCGGCCCTAGCGCTGAAGAACGCTGCGTAACATCACTGCAAGTGAGCGTCATATAATGGGCATACGCTCCCCTACCCGACGCGTCAGAGCAGGAAGGTAGTGTGGGCGGAAAAAACCGTTGCGCAACTATACATGCACTTCCCCTCTTCAACTTTCTACAAGCAAAAAGCGCATGAGTGCTGGCGCAGCCTTTATTGACGTAGAGTATGACATCGCCATTCGCCATCACTGGCTATGCACTGTCTGATACATAGATAGCATATACCTTTGCTATCCATTGCCTTTGTTTCACCTGCACTTGCAGGCACCCACAGCAATTTGGACTATGCATGATGCATTTTTTATCAGTTATGCTTGATCATAGATTATTGCGCCATTACATTGATGAGTCCATGGTGGACATTTATATATGGTGTGTCAAGTAACAATTTTCATCAATGACTGTATTTTTAACTGTCTGTCACATATAAATTGTAATGATGATGATGACTAGTACTACATCCATTGTCTGCACTATATTACGGTTGTACATAGCGTTCCTTAGGCAGCATTCATTTATTCAGAAATGTACTTGTATGCATTCATTTCAACCCCTATACGTTTTTTTGTTTTTTTTTGGGTGGTGTTGTGTTACATTTCTTGTTGCCATGTGCATATATGCGTTTATATTTTAAATGTCTTTATTTCAATATTTTGGAATTCAATGCATCATTTTATGGTCCTAGTAAAGCTTACGTTTATTTTGTTTGGAGTACATACATTTACAAGTGCCACGGAGCAAGGCAACAACTCTATATTGGATTTCAAGACCTCCTTGACCCTGGGCTTCAACACCGCCAGTTCCTGCTCAGAAGTGCTGGATGCACAGATAAAAACACTCGCTCCTGTGTTTGTGGGGTTCAGTATCGCCAGCTGTTCCCCTGCTGTGTGTCCGGCAATAATTCCTGCTACCTCCAAATAAAAGTTACACCAGAGATCATACTTGCTCATACTAGGCCTCAGCCTACACCCTCCTTGACCCTGGTCTTCAACACCGCCAGTTGCTGCTCAGAAGTGCTGGATGCACAGATAAAAACACTCGCTCCTGTGTTTGTGGGGTTCAGTAACGCCAGCTGTTCCCCTGCTGTGTGTCCGGCAATAATTCCTGCTACCTCCACATGCTGAAAACAACATCACATGTCTAACTGGCTCCATATAGGGATGAGGCTACACCCTGATTGATATGCTCAAAACGAGAAAAACTGCATCTTTAAAACCATAAACTGATTAATCGTTGTCCCAAATATGTAACAAAAATTATTTGTTAATATAAGTGCATATATGCACATGTCGAATACAAATGCAAACCAAAAAGCCTACATATGGTATAGGGGAGTAATGGCGAACCTTGGCACTCCAGCAGTTGGAGAACTACAACTCACAGCATGCCTCAAATGCTGCAAGGTTGTAAGTGCATACTGGGAATTGTACTTTTACAACAGCTGGAGTGCAAAGGTTAGTCTTCAGTGGTATAGGGTTGGAAATGAATGCATACAAGTACATTTAATAATCCATTGTTGCTTAGGAACGGGATCTACACCTGTAATATAGTGCAAACAATGGATGTAGGACTACTCATCATCATCATTACTTATATTTGTGACAGTAAAAAATACACTGATTTAGCCCAAATCTTATTTCACACCCCATATCTGAAAGGTCTAGCATGTAATCCTGATAATATGGCGCAAAAATCATGCATAACCTCTAAAAAGTGCATCGTGCATACTGACAATAGCAAGTTATACCTGCAAGTGCAGGTGAAACAACGACAACTGATAGAAAAGGTTAATGATATCTAGGTATCAGAGTGAATAGTGACACCTGTACAATGGCGATATAATACTGTACCTCAATAAAGGCTGCGGCACACCTCACGCACGTTTTGCTTGTAGCTTCTTCTCTAAGAGGGGACGTGCATGTATGTTTGATCATAGGTGCATGTTTACTGAGTAAAGCAGTCATGACAACGGCTTTGTGTTGTCGGTACGCTAGCGATGATGAACGATGCGCAACGTGACTGAAAGTCAGCGTCAAAACAAACGCGCAAGCATACATGCACTTCCCTCTTTATCAAGCTATAAGAAAAACGAGCGTGAGTTGCGACGCAGGCTTTATTGAGGTACAGTATTATATCGCCATTCATCATCAGTGGCTATGCAGTCTAATCGATATATACCTTATCTATCCGTTGTCATGGTTTCAAGTGCACTGTCAGGCATACATATCAATTTTCACAATGCACTATGCACTTTTTCTAGGTTATGCTTGATCAGAAAATTGATTATTGCGCCATATTATCAGGATTACATGATGGACATTTTATGTGCTGAGCCGGTTAAGTAACATTTTCCGCAATTACTGTTTTTTTTTATGTCACATATAACTTGTAATGCTGATGATGTTTAGAAGTCCTACATTCATTGTCTACACTATATTACAGGTGTACATACCGTTACTTAGGCAGCATTAATGGATTCTGAAATGTACTTGTATGCATTAATTTCAACCCCTATAGCCTTAACTATTTTGTTTTTGCTTGCATTGCTTTTCGCCATGTGCATATATGCGTTTATATTTGTAAATTCTTTATTTCTATATTTTTGAATTCAATTCATCATTTTATGGTAGTAAATCTTATCTTTATCTTGTTTGGAGTATATACATTTTGAAGTGCCACGTAACAAGGCAAATACTCTATATAGTATTTACACACCCTCCTTGACCCTGTGCTTCAACACCGCCAGTTGCTGCTCGGAAGTGCCGTATGCACAGTCAACACTTGCTCCTGTGTTTCTGGGGTTCAGTAATGTCAGCTGTTCCCCTGCTGTGTGTACGGCAAGAAGTCCTGCTGCCTCCAATTTAAAGTTACAAAGTTGCTCATACTAGGCCTCAGCCTACACCCTGACTGACCCTGGGCTCCAACACCGCCAGTTGCTGCTCAGAAGTGCCGTCTGCACAGTCAACACTCGCTCCTGTGTTATTGGGGTTCAGTAATGTCAGCTGTTCCCCTGCTGTATAGCTGGCAATGCTTCCTGCTATGTCCACACTCCCCAAGTTCATATTTTCAACTTGGTCCAATTTGTCCTCTGCATCCACCCTGTTCTCCTCTCATCCCTGGGCTCCAACACCGCCAGTTGCTGCTCAGAAGTGCTGTATGCACAGTCAACACTTGCTCCTGTGTTACTAGGGTTCAGTAATGTCAGCTGTTCCCTGCTGTGTGTCCGGCAAGAAGTCCTGTTGCCTCCAATTTAAAGTTATAAAGTTGGTCATACTAGGCCTCAGCCTACACCCTGACTGACCCTGGGCTCCAACATCACCAGTTGCTGCTCGGAAGTGCTGTATGCACAGATTAAAACACTCGCTCCTGTGTAAATAGGGTTCAGTAATGCCAGCTGTTCCCCTGCTGTGTGTCCGGCAATAAGTCCTGCTACCCCCAATTTCAAGTTACAACAGAGATTAAACTTGCTCATACTAGGCCTCAGCCTACACCCTCCTTGATCCTGGGCTTCAACACCACCAGTTGCTGCTCGGAAGTGCCTTCTGCACAGTCAACACTTGCTCCTGTGTTATTGGGTTTAAGTAATGTCAGCTGATCCCCAGCTGTGTAGCTGGCAATCTTTTCTGCTCTGTCCACACTAACCCAAGTTCAGATTTTCAACTTGGTCCAATTTGTCCTCTGCCTCCACTCTGATCCCTGGGCTCCAACACCGCCAGTTGCTGCTCGGAAGTGTCTTTGGCACGGGTTCTCCCTCCTGCCCAGCCTAGTTACAGCACGTCAGCTGTTTCCTGGCAGTATCAACGTCTCTTTGCCTCCAATAAGTTGTCCTGTCGTGTTGCGGTCGGGTTAGCCGACTCTATGGTGCCTGCAGTTTAGGTGCTTCCTATGTGGGCTGCGGGATATGTAAATAAAGGCTGTTTCCGTAGTGCCAATAGGACAAGCACCCCTTGTAGGACTGTGGGATTTGGTAACTGCGGCCGGCTCGCGGCATTTCAACTTTAATTTTCATGGGTACCTTCTGCTACCCATCCGGGTTCCAGTACCGTCAGCTAGTTCTCACCGTGTCTTTGGCACGGGTACTCCTTCCTGCCCAGCCTGGTTACAGCACGCCAGCTGTTTCCTGGCAGTGGCAACGTCACTTTGCCTCCAATAAGTTGTCCTGGCGTGTTGCAGTCGGGTTAGCCGACTCTATGGTACCTGCAGTTTAGGTGCTTCCTATGTGGGCTGCGGGATATGTAAATAAAAGCTGTTTCCGTAGTGCCAATAGGACAAGCACCCCCTGTAGGACTGTGGGATTCGGTAACTGCGGCCGGCTCGCGGCCTTTCAACTTTAATTTTCATGGGTACCTTCTGCTACCCATCCGGATTCCAGTGCCGTCAGCTAGTTCTCACCAGTGTCTTTGGCACGGGTACTCCTTCCTGCCCATCCTGGTTACAGCATGCCAACTGTTTCCTGGCAATGTCAACGTCACTTTGCCTCCAATAAGTTGTCCTGTCGTGTTGCGGTCGGGTTAGCCGACTCTATGGTGCCTGCAGTTTAGGTGCTTCCTATGTGGGCTGCGGGATATGTAAATAAAGACTGTTTCCATAGTGCCAATAGGACAAGCACCCCCTGTAGGACTGTGGAATTCGGCAACTGCGGCCGGCTCGCGGCCTTTCAACTTTAATTTTCATGGGTACCTTCTGCTACCCGTCCGGTTCCAGTACCGTCAGCTGGTTCTCGGCAGTGCCTTTGGCCTAGATGCCTCCTTCTCGGTATCCGAGTTCCAGCAACGTCTGCAGGTCCTTGGTAGTGCTTTGTAGCACAGGTACCTCCTGCTTAGTAACCGTGTCCCAGTACCCTCAGCTGGTCCTCGGTTGTGCCATTGGCTATTTTCCTTCTGCTGACCCTCCGGGTTCCAGCACAGTCAGCTGGTCTTCTTTACTTCCATTGTCTCTTGTACCTTCTTCTACCCATCCGGGTTCCAGTACCGTCATCTGGTTCTCGGCAGTGCCTTTGGCCTAGGTGCCTCCATCTCGGTATCCGAGTTCCAGCAACGTCTGCTGGTCCTTGGTAGTGCTTTCTAGCACAGGTACCTCCTGCTTAGTAACCGTGTCCCAGCACCATCAGCTGGTCCTCGGTTGTGCCATTGGCTCTGTTCCTTCTGCTGCCCCTCCGGGTTCCAGGACAGTCAGCTGGTTCTCGGAAGTTACTCAGCCTTCTTGTACCTTCAGCTACATTTCCAAGTTGAAGATTTTGGAAATTTTTTTTGGGTAATCACTCTGAATCTTCCTGACTCCGACACTGAAGACGATGACCCTGAAGACGACGACCCTGAAGACCACCCCGAAGAAGACGACGACCCCAAAGACGAGGATCCTGAAGACGACGACGACCCTGAAGACCACCCCGAAGAAGACGACCCCAAGGACGACGACCATGAAGACGACGAGCCTGAACACCACCACAAAGAAGAACTAAAAGATTACCCAGAGAAGATCACCAACAGGACAAAGAAGATGAAGACAACCGACAAGATACAGAACAAGAGACAGAAGACCAAGAAGCAGAAGAACAAAAAGCAGAAGAACAATAAGCATAACACCAAAAATCAAAGCAAAATATATGCTCTAAATTATAAGCAGAAGAAGACTAAGCAGTGTATGGGGGTGAGTTCGTTCCTCCTCATGGTGCCCCTGGAAAATGCCTGCTGCTGTAGGCAAAACTGAATGCGGACAAATACTGTTGTTAATCTTTTGTGATTGTGACAGCAAGAACGGAAGGTGTAATGTTCAAACTTTTACAGATTACAACTACAGGAATGCCTGTCACAAATAAGAATATGATGAAGAAGATGAATAGGAAGATGAAGAAGTAGAATATGAAGAAGAATAATAGTAGAATAAGAAGAATAAGAGTAATGTTACAAAAAAGAATAATAGGAAGAAGTTGAAGAAGATAAATAAGGTGAAGAAGTTGATGAAAAAGATGCTGCTGCTGAGGATCATGAAGGAGAAAGTGTGGGAGAAGTAAAAAAGAACGTGAAGAACATGGAAGTAGTGAAACATACATATGTGCCAAAATAGAAAAAAGGTTAACAACATAGTCAATTTCTTCGTAACTCCAAACGTCTTAAAAAAAAATATATTCTTGCCATTCCATTTGATTGGGTTAAACCTCTATGCCTATAATGTCTCCTCCACCTCCCCAATACATTCTACATTATTCTTAGTTGTTTTCCTTCATGTACAATTAACCTACAAGGAAAGAAAGGGGTTATTTTAATTCCGATATTTTTGTCCCATTGACTTGCATTGATTTCCGGTATCGGAATCGGCGATATCCGATACTTTTTCAGTATCGGACCGATCCAATCCGATCCGATATTTTGCAATATCGGAAAGTATCGCTCAACACTACTGCCAAGCATCTCGTGCTACTTTATCATTCTGCTGTGACTGAGATGAAAGATATACCATATACTGTATAGATGTTGCATGTATGGTTCTCAAAATGGACTACTAGAACAGGTGTGCAAAAACAGATATGTACAATTAAATGTTTACATTTATTTACTTTAACCCCTTCCCGACATGCACCATTCTATCACTGCTCTGCGAGAGATGCATTCCCTCAAACAGCAGTACTAGTACGGCTCACCAATCACGCGGCCTCACGCTGAGTGCTGCGGCAATTAGGTGCAGCTGTCAGCTGTATGTGACAGCTGACATGCCGCAGTAATGCCCACGATTGGTGCTAGCACCAATAGGGTGTATTTAACCACTTTGATGCCGCTGTCAGTAGTGCATAGACAAGCTTTGCACAGGGAGGGGGCTCCCTGCGCGCTTCCATCAGGCCAACACGATGCAATCGCGATGGTCTGATGGTCTCCATGGAGAACCTCGGCACCAAGATTGCCGCGGGTCCTTCCGAGTCTTGCAGGGAGGTGGCTTGTGAGTGTCTGGTGAGAACTCGCTTCCTTCCCAGCCTGTCAGATCGCTGATCTGATACTACCTGTGAAAAGTGTCAGATCAGCGATATGACATGATATAGTGATGTCCCATCTTGGGACATTGTAAAAAGGTTAAAAAAAATTTGAATGTGGAAAAATATGTTTTATAAAATTCCTAAATAAAGAAAATAAAGAAAATAGATATTTTTACAATAAATACATTTATTTATGTAAATAAAAAAACCATAACGACCCGCTCTGTAAAACTATCCCACTAGTTAACCCCTTCAGTGAACGCCGTAAAAAAAACAAGGAAAAAACAATGCTTCATTGTCATACCGCCAAAAAAAGTGCAATAAAAAGCAATAAAAAAGATGGATGTAAATAAAGATGGTACGGCTGAAAATGAAATCTTGTCCCGCAGAAAAAACAAGCCGCCATACGGCTCCATCAGCAGAAAAATAAAAAATTATAGCTCTCTGAATACAGCAATGCAAAATTCATTATTTTTTCTATAAAATAGTTTTCATTGTGTAGAAGTGCCAAAACATAAATAAATATATAAATGAGGTATCACTGTAATCATACTGTCCCGAAGAATAAAGCTGTCTTATTAATTTTACCTCAAGCGGGAGTGTATAAAAAGAAAAAAAACAATTGCTGAATAGCTGGTTTTTGTTTATTCTGTCCCCCCGAATGACATAAAAATAAATAAATCCAATTCTTCACATTCTGTTGATTATTTTCATTCTGCCTCTCAAAGATCATACACATTTATCCTGTGCTCTGCGCTGAGAGCTTACACCAGGGTTTCAGTGTAAATCTCTGAAATGCGTGATTCAGACAGAACCTTTGGCGGAAGATTCCCTATAATCAGGCAGATGGAGGCACTGTGGGCTCCATAGGACCTGTGATTCGGTGGTCTCTGTCTGTTTAGGATTGCCTAAAAGTGCAGTCGGCCACAGTTTTGTGCATTTCTGAAAAGGACACCATTGAACAGAGGCCAGGCGGAGTTCAGAGTGAATCTGCTGCCTCATTATAGTGAATGGATCCCTCAGGGGTTTCATCTGTCACATCTCTCAGAGATTTAGATGGAAACCCCGAAGTGCTCAGTGTAGCGCGCCAGATAAATGTGAGCCCTAATGTTATGTAAAATGTTCTCAATAAAAGCTTCAACTCAATCCACAAAAAAGCAAGTCCTCACTCAGTTCCATCAGCTGTTAACGGAAATATAACGGAAATATAGGGGCCCTCCACGTTACTGGTAGCACAAATGCTCTGGAAAAGCTAAATGGCTTCACACTTCCCAAAAGAAATTCAGCAAATTCTGCACCCCCAAATCCAAATGCCCCCTTCCCTTCTAAACCCCAGTGTGACTAAGCTACATTTAGCACCCACATTTTCACGGCTTAACTTTATAAGTTTATGTGAAGCACCTGGGGATTCAAGGTGCTCAATACACATCTAGATAAGTTCCCTAAGGGGTCTAGTTTCCAAAATGGTGTCACTTGTGGGGGTTTCCACTGTTTAGGCACATTTGGGGCTCTCCAAACGCGACATGGTAAACGCTAATTATTCCAGCATATTTTACATTCAAAAAGTCAAATGGCGCTCCTTCCGTTCTGAGCCCTGTCGTGTGCCCAAACAGTAGATTTCCCCGACCTATGGGGTATCGTCATGCTCAGGAGAAATTGCTCAGCAAAATTTATGGTCCATTTTCTCCTGTTACTCTTGTGAAAGTTAAAAAAAAATAGGTCTAAATGAAAATTTTTGTGAAAGAAAAGTGAATGTTTATTTTTTTCTTTCACATTCCAAAAATTCCTGCGAAGCACCTGAAGGGTTAATAAACTTCAAATGTGAGGTGGTCTGTAAATTTTTTTTTAAAATTTTGTTGTAAAAATGAGAAATCGCTGGTCAACTTTTAACCCTTATAACTTCCTAACAAAAAAATGATGCTTCCAATTGTGCTGTGGTAAAGTTGACATGTGAGAAATGTTATTTATTAATGTTATTATTAACTATTTTGTGCGATATGGCTCTCTGATTTAAGAGTATAAAAATTTAAAGTTTGAAAATTGAAAAATGTTCTACATTTTCACCAAATTTCTGTTTTTTTTTAATAATTAAAATAACGTCATATCAAAGAAATTTTACCACTATCATGAAATACAATATGTCATGAGAAAACAATCTCTCAATCAGCGGATCCGTTGAAGGAGTCAAGAGTTATGACCTTTAAATTGACAGTGGTCAGAATTGTAAAAATTGGCCTGGTCAGGAAGATAAAAACAGGCTTCGGTGTGAAGGGGTTAAAAAAAATGAATGTCCTAAACTTAGAAAAGGTACAAGGAAGAGGCTCAAAACTGATAAGTGGTATGGAGGATCTTAGCTATATAGAAAGACTAAAAAGAAAAAGTAAAATTAGTCTTGAGAAGAGACATCTAAGAGGGATCTAAGAGGGATATGACTAACTTGTACAAACAAATAAATGGTTCATACAGAAAATATGGTGAAAAACTGTTTAATGTAAAAACCCCTTAAAAGGCAAGGAGACGTTCTCTCCAACTGGAGAAAGAAAAGTTCAATCTCCAAAGCAAATAATCCTTCTATACTATAGGAAGAATTAATCAGTGGAATAGTCAACCTCAAGGGCTGGTCACAGCAGGAACCATTCATGATTTGAAAAAAGTTTTTTTTAGAAGAAAAGAACAATAATAATTATGTATATTTGTAAACTTATTTTGTGAATGTTAAATCCTATTGATTGACTCTTGGAATCAGGAGAGAAAGTTTACTTCGTCTGTAGTACACCGAATAATGCATCGTGGTTGTACAATATATATACTTTGTATTTTTATCCTATTCATTGGTTGAACATCATGGAAATTTGACATGTTTAAACAAACTAACTATATAATTATTCTGCTCTCTTTCTAAAAATGAAAAATTAAGAATTGCTAGATATGTGCATGATTAGAAACCCAGCACCTGCAAAATTGTGCTTTATTGTAAAGATGTAAAAATTGGCTAGTAAATTCATACTTTGTGAGTTAGACCATCATGGATAAATGTCTAGATTTTAGAAAAAAAGTGCCTTTATGTAAAAACAGTTACTCCCAGTCAGGGCCGGCTCAGGTTTTTATGGGCCACGGGCGAAAGAGTCTCAGTGGGCCCCTTAACACAGACCACGATTCATGATGCACAGATACTGCAGAGAAATTTGGGTATAGCACAACACCAAACACTTCTCTTCTTCCATTACATGACTGATACCTATTGTAAATTGTACAATAGCTCAAAAACCGCCAAATCCTCACAGCGCACAGTACAGACTGGACAGTACAGTCCTCCATACAATATTATGGGCACCACATAGTCTCCCCCTCATCACCCATATAATACCCCATGTGGGATGTCACCCTGACATCCCCCATATAATGCTCCATACAGAATACTGGACCCAGTATAATTCTCCATACAGAATACTGGACCACATATAATGCTCCATACAAAATATGGAGCTCTCCTCTACACTGTGCTGCGTTCTGCACTGTTACGGCTCAGGAAAGGGCGCTGTGGAAAGACTGCCCATTATCATCATCATTGCCTGCCCATTATCATCATTATTGCCTCCCCATCATCATCATTGACTGCCCATCATCATCATCATTGCCTCCCCTCATCATCATTGCCTCCCCATTAATATCATCATCATCATTGCCTTCCCATTATCATTGCCTCCCCATCATCATTATCATTGCCTCCCCATTAATATCATCATCATTGCCTTCCCATTATCATTGCCTCCCCATCATCATCATTATCATTGCCTCCCAATTAATATAATCATCATCATTGCCTTCCCATTATCATTCCCTCCCCATCATCATCATTATCATTGCCTCCCCATTAATATCATCATCATCATTGCCTTCCCATTATCATTGCCTCCCCATCATCATCATTATCATTGCCTCCCCATTAATATCATCATCATCATCATTGCCTTCCCATTATCATTGCCTCCCTATCATCATCATTATCATTGCCTCCCAATTAATATCATCATCATCATTGCCTTCCCATTATCATTGCCTCCCCATCATCATCATCATCGCCTCCTCACCACCATCACTGCCTCCCCCACCACCATCACACAAACAGCACCGCAGGCAGCACTTTCTCACATACACACAGACAGACACACACACACGCAGGCACACACACACACACACACTGATACACACAGACAGACACACACACACACCTCACCTGTCCGGCATCCTCGCGCTCTCTGCCACAGCCGGCCGCTGAAAGATGACATCATTCAGCGGCGCTGCTGTGAGAGAGGAAGCACCGGCGCCCCCTGGAGCTCGGAGCTGCGGCAACGGTGGCATGGGAGAGGTAAATATTGCGCCGGCTTCTGCCGGGGCCCTGAGCAAGTGGGGGGGCCCAGTGGCAGCGCTGACACTGCTAACGGGCGCCGGGGTGCACGACGGCGAGTGGGCTCCCCTGCCTGCTCAGGGCCCCGGCACTTGCCCGGGTGTGCCGGGTGCTGACGCCGGCCCTGTTCCCAGTGCAAAAAAATGATTGCACATGAAATAGAAAAAACTCAGTACAGTCACTCGGAGCAAGCAAGCACATGTTCTGACACTATTTTTTTTTCTGTAAACAGTATTGTACTGTCTTGTGTCTCCTTTTTAGTGCATTATGAAGAAACAAAAAAAATACACAACTAATTCAAATGTAGCAGATGTCAGCTATCATATCACTGACAAATCACACTGAGTGTGGTACTGCTGCTAGAACCTCTTCTATCTCTCTCTCTCTCTCTCCCACTATTAATTGAATCTATATATTATGCAATCCAATCTTCAGTGCTGCAGTTATTCCGAACATTAACATCTGGAATATTTGTTCAATGTTTTAAGGCTTTCTCTTCCTATCTCTGTTACTTAGCTTAAAGCTCTCATGTACTCTCACTATCCTAAAATCACCCTAAAATGGTTACTTCATTCTCTGCTTAGGCTTTTATACAGGCTATAACAGTCTCTCCTGAGTGCCGCAATATCATGTGTTGTGATAGCTACATGGCATTATGGAGAAGGGAAATTGAAGGCATACTAAAATATAGTAGGCCATTTGAACTTCGATAGAATTCCTTAAGTGGCGTTTTGAGATATCCTTGAAGTGGCAAAAACCTCCTTAAGTTAAAAAAATAACTCAAAGCTACATCAAGGCTATGTTCAATGCTTTAGGATGAATAGTTAGAAATAATTTGATTTATTATTGAAAAAGCTAAAATTAACAAATACAAATTAATTATTTCAATGTTTTAAAAAAATGGAAAGTTAGTACTTACTGTATAATCATTTGGAACTGAGTTATCACATCTCCTGTTGTATCTGAACCTATTATTAGCATTTTTAGCAGAAGATATCACAGCACACAGGTATTTTTAATGATAATTTTTGATTTTACTTTCATAATTTTGAATTCGGTGTTAGATTTACACTTTTCCCACCTGTTTCAGGCACCAGAAGAATGCTTTTTATGAAATTTGTCACTTTATTATTAACAATTCAGAATGTATTTGCTATTCAAAACTCAGACAGCATTCCATACAAAGAGGTACTGCTTGCCTTAAAAAATTCCAATAGACATTTCTTAACAGGAATTTTACAGAATTCTGGTACTAAGTCACTAGATTTATCATAGTTCTTAAGTAGTGATGGGCAAACCCCTGGATGTTGGGGTCAGGCAAGTTCAGCTGAACAGCTAAAAAATGTTTCGTTCAGGTACCAGAACAGTACTCGAACCCTATTCAGATGAATGGGGTGGTTGATCATCCATTGTCTGCCATGCTGTCATCTGCATGACAGCACGGCAAACATTGGCTCTGTTCGGGGGTAAGATTATTACCACTGGTTAGAGAACTGCCGTTCCCAGATGACAGCATGAGCCAACAGCTGTGACCAGAGGTAAAAAGTTTACCTTCGGTCACAGGCGTCAGATAAAGGGAGTATTGTTCCCATCAGTCTATGCCTGCTGTCGCTGATAACCTGTGAGAGTATGCTGCGACTGATGGGAATATTCATCAGCCAGTGCCTGCGTTAAAAATAAATTAAAAAATAATAATGGAGTGGTTTTCCATTTTCGATAACCAGCCAGGCAAAACTAACAGTTGTGTCCTGCAACCCTCAGTTATCAGGTTTCTCATTACTGATTATCAAGTATAAAGGGGTCCCCATGAATTTTTTTAAATTATTTAAATAAATAATTTAAAAAAATGGTGTGGGGTCCTCCTGACTTTTTACAATAAGCCAAGCTAAAGCAGACAGCTGGGGCCACCAATTGCACCATAGAAGGTGCATCTTGCCTTGTGGCAGTGCTAATTGGGGTAACATTTGTGGGGTTGATTTGTATTGTCAGATGATATCAAGCCCGTGGAAAAGTAATGGAGAGACGTCTATAAGATGCCTATACATTACTAACCCCATAGTCATATTGTAAATAAACACACAGAATAAAGTATTTCATTTGAAATATAAATACACACCATTTTACTTTCTTATTTAAAAATAAAAACCAAAATCATAATCACCTTATGCCCATTCCATTGAAGCCCTCGCCCCCTGTAAAAACCATAAAAAAATTAAAACAAAAATACTCACCTAACGCCAATTCCATTGAGTCCCTGGTCTCCTGTAAGAAAAAAATAAAAAAAACAGCCATATCTCTCACCTGTCTGACAGACTATCCCAAGCCGTAATCTATGTTTGCAAAAAGTAGTTTTCAACCTGGACGGTACCAAAATGAGATCATCCAGGCTGAAAGTCACTATGAGACTGAGCTGCTATGAGCGCAGCATCAATAACTGGTGGTGAATTCATTGAGGTTACCGCAGGTTACTAAAGCTGCATTCCCAGCTATGTGAGTCTGTTCTATGAACTGCGGTCACCTCAGTGAGATTACTGCTAGCACAGTAAGGAAAAGTCTTACGGTGCAGCGTTCAGCTCAGTGAGTTCATCGCAGTTCATCATAATTTCTCATGGTGAACTGTGGTAAACTCCCTGAGCTCAGAGCTGCACTATGAGACATTTTCTCAAGGTTAGGCCGGCGTCACACACAACTACAAAAAATTGGTCCGTTTTAGTCGGTCGATTGTCGGATCAAAATGCAAACATCACACATCTGTTGTGAATGGGTTTGAGATGAGTTCTGAGCAGAGGCTCCCTCTGGTGGTTACAAGCGGTACTAGTGAGGATTGGGAATCAGGTGTTACTGATTGGTCTTATTTAAGGGAATCATTTTCCCATCAGGGTTGCCGGTGATCAATTGTTCTGGTCTGAATCCTTCTTTCCAGTTTCCCTTGTAGCCTGCTGTGTCGTGTCTGCATCTCCTGCTATCAGATAAGACAATTTCTTATTTTGTGTTTTTTGCTATATTTTTGCGTTTTGTCCTGCACTTCTGTGGGGGCCTTCTGGGTCCCCTCCGGGGGCTTTTTGCCCTCTCAGTTTAGTCCAGCCACTGTGTTTTTGTACTTTTGCTTTTTGCAGTTTTTTCAGTGGCTGCTGTTTTTGTTACACCAGAGAACTAATTTAGGTGGTAGAGGTCGTGTGATCTCAGGTGATTTTGAAATTAGTATGTTGGTGTTTTTCAGGGTTTTCTGGGATTGCAGTAAGTACCCTTCCTGTCCTTTTCTATTTAGATAGTTTTGGCCCCAGCGTTTGCTCATACTATTTTCTTTCTGTGTCAGTATTTCCTCTTGTCTAACCGCCATTATATGTTTGGGGGCTTTCTATTATCTTTGGGGTTCTGCTCCGGGGCAGATAGCTTTCCTATTTCTATCTTTAGGTGTAGTTAGTTTCTCAGGCTGTGACGAGGCGTCTAGGACCATCGTAGGAACGCTCCACGGCTGCCTCTAGTTGTGGTGGTTAGTCAGGGTACTGCAATCTCATAGATTCCAACTGCTCTGGTGTATTGCCTTTTTTTACCTGCACTCCTCAGCTACCGTAACATAACAGTATCACCGGCCATAAAAATTGTATGGTACTCACAGAAGGAAAAAAAAAAATATTTTGAAGGAAGAAAAGTTGTCAGAGATATTTTTCTGTTTGTTGCATTTTTTTTTTTTTTTTTTTCCCTCTGTATCTCTGGGTGCTGGGGAGGATCTTTTCTCCCAATGGAGTTTGCACAGTTGTCTGGCCGTGTGGATCAGCTTGCCACTGAGGTTCAGAGTATTGCTGCATATCTTGCTAGGTTGCCTGTTGTGGAACCTAGGATCCCCATGCCAGATTTGTTTTCAGGGGATCGAGCTAAGTTTCAGAATTTCAAAAATAATTGTAAATTGTTTCTTGCCTTAAAATCTAAGTCCTCAGGAAACGCAGCGCAGCAGGTTCAAATTGTCATCTCTCTCCTGCGCGGCGATCCTCAGGATTGGGCTTTTTCCCTGACACCTGGGGATCCTGTTTTGAGTGATGTTGATGTATTTTTTCAGGCTTTGGGGTTATTGTACGATGAGCCTAATATCACTGATCAAGCTGAAAAAGCCTTGTTGGCATTAAATCAGGGGCTTGATGACGCTGAGTTATACTGTCAGAGATTCCGTAGGTGGGCAGTCCTGACCAAATGGAATGACGACGCTTTGGCGGCCCTTTTCCGGAAGGGTCTGTCGGATAATGTAAAGGATGTTATGGTGGGATTCCTGTCCCCTCTGGTCTCAATGATTCTATGTCATTAGCGATTCAAATTGACAGACGTTTGCGTGAGCGGAGAAGTATGCGTGGAGTGGTGTTGCCTTGTGAGCCAGCTGCTGAGCCCATGCAGTGTGATGGAGTGGTGTCTGGGGCACAGCGTCATGAGTTTCGAAAGCGCAATGGGTTATGTTTCTACTGTGGTGATGCCTCTCATGCTATTTCAGTCTGCCCTAAGCGGGGAAGACGTTTTGCACGCTCAGTTGTCTTGGGTAGTGTTCAGACTAAGTTTTTATTAACTGTCACTCTGATATGCTCTCTGTCCTCATTTTCTGCTCAGGCTTTCGTTGATTCTGGAGCAGCTATTAACCTGATGGATTATGATTTTGCTAAACGTTGTGGATTTCCCTTGATACCCCTACAGAAGTCTATTCCCTACTGGGGATCGATTCTACCCCTTTGGCTGAGAATAAACCCCAGTTTTCTACTCAGGTGATAATGAGGGTTGAACCTGATCACCAGGAGTGCTGCAAATTTTTGGTTCTATATAATCTGCATGACATTATCGTGCTGGGTTTCCTTGGTTACAGTCTCATAATCCTGTTTTGGATTGGAAATCTGTGTCTGTAACCAGTTGGGGCTGCCAATGTGTTAATACCAACACTCCTGTTTTTTCTGCCTCCCCCAGGCTGAGGATGTTCCTGACTTTTTGTTTGATTTTTCTGATGTGTTTAGCGAAAGTAAATCTGCATCCTTACCTCCCCATAGGAGCTATGACTGCGCTATTGAATTAGTGCCAGGTAGTAAATTCCCTAAGGGTCGCCTCTTTAACTTGTCTGTACCTGAACATGACGCTATGCGGTCTTATATCAAGGAATCATTGGAGAAGGGTCATATCAGACCATCCTCTTCACCCTTAGGTGCCGGTTTTTTCTTTGTGGCCAAAAAAGATGGTTCATTAAGGCCGTGTATTGATTATCGTCTCTTGAACAATATTACTGTGAAATATCAATACCCGTTACCCTTGATTTCTGACCTGTTTTCCAGGGTGAAAAACGCTACTTGGTTTACCAAGCTTGACCTCAGGGGGGCGTATAACCTTATTCGCATTAAGCACGGGGATGAATGGAAGACGGCATTTAACACCCCTGAAGGGCATTTTGAGTACCTTGTGATGCCCTTTGGGCTCACTAATGCTCCTTCCGTCTTCCAGTCCTTCATGAATGACATTTTCAGGGATTTTGTGGACAAGTTTCTGATTGTTTATTTGGATGATATCTTGATTTTTTCTAATGACTGGGACTCTCATGTGAAACATGTTCGAACTGTATTCCAGATTTTGAGAGAGAATGCTCTGTATGTGAAGGGATCAAAGTGTCTTTTTGGCGTACAGAAGATCTCATTTCTGGGATTCATTTTGTCCCCATCTGTTATTGAAATGGACCCGGTCAAGGTTCAGGCCATCTGTGATTGGGTCCAACCTACTTCATTAAAGGCTCTTCAGAGATTTTTGGGTTTTGCCAATTTTTATCGTAAATTTATTGGTAATTTCTCTGTTATTGTTAAACCATTAACTGATTTGACCAGAAAGGGTTCTGATGTGGTGAATTGGCCTCCTGAGGCAGTCTCTGCGTTTCAGGAACTTAAGCAGAGATTCACTTCTGCTCCTGTTCTACGGCAGCCTGATGTTTCTCTGCCATTTCAGGTGGAGGTTGATGCCTCTGAAATTGGGGCAGGTGCCGTTTTGTCCCAAAAAGATCCAGAGACCTCTAAAAGTAACCCTTGTGCCTTTTTCTCTCGAAAATTTTCTCCTACTGAACGTAATTATGACGTGGGTAATCGGGAGTTATTGGCCATGAAGTGGGCTTTTGAAGAGTGGAGACATTGGCTGGAGGGAGCCAAACATCAGGTGGTGGTCCTTACGGACCATAAGAATCTGGTCTATCTGGAATCTGCCAAGCGACTCAATCCTAGACAGGCCAGGTGGGCCTTGTTTTTCACACGTTTTAATTTTGTGGTTTCCTTTCTTCCTGGCACTAAGAATGTTAAGGCGGATGCCCTCTCGAGGAGTTTCCTTGCGGACTCTCCTGAGCTATCTGATCCCTCTGTTATTTTGAAGGAGGGTGTAGTTCTTTCCGCCATCTCGCCTAATTTGAGACTTGCTCTGGAGGGGTGTCAGGAGGATAGGCCCGAGCGCTGCCCTGTTGGAAAATTGTTTGTCCCGGACCAATGGAAAAAGAGTGTGATGTCTGAGATTCATTGTTCCGCATTGGCTGGGCATCCCGGAATTTTTGGTACCAGAGACTTGGTTAGTCGGTCCTTTTGGTGGCCTACCTTGTCTCGCGATGTCAGGGAATTTGTGCAGTCCTGCGAGACTTGCTCTCGCTCCAAGCCTTGCTCTCGCTCTAGTGGTTTGTTGATGCCATTGCCTGTGCCCAAGAGACCATGGACCCATATCTCTATGGATTTCATTTCCGATCTTCCTGTTTCTCAGAGAATGACCACCATCTGGGTAATTTGTGATAGGTTTTCCAAAATGATACATCTTGTGCCATTACCTAAGTTGCCTTCCTCCTCTGAATTGGTGCCGTTGTTCCTTCAGCACGTGGTTCGTTTACACGGCATTCCTGAGAACATTGTGTCTGACAGAGGAGTCCAGTTTGTTTCCAGATTTTGGAGGACTTTTTGTTCTAAACTGGGTGTTCAATTGTCTTTCTCCTCGGCATTTCATCCTCAGACCAATGGTCAAACTGAGAGAACAAACCAGACATTGGAGACTTATCTAAGATGCTTTGTGTCTGCTGATCAGGATGACTGGGTCTCTTTTTTGCCTTTGGCTGAGTTTGCTCTTAATAATAGGGCTAGCTCTGCCACTTTGATGTCTCCGTTTTTCTGTAATTCTGGGTTTCACCCTCGATTTTCTTCAGGACAGACGGAGGCTTCTGTCTGTCCAGGTGTTGACTCTGTTGTTGAGCGTATGCAGCAGATTTGGGACCAGGTAGTGGAGAGGTTGTCCCTCTCTCAGGAGAAGGCCCAGCGGTTTGCTAACCGGCATAGGACTGATGGTCCTCGGTTTAAAGTGGGGGACTTGGTCTGGTTGTCCTCAAAGAATATTCCTATGAGAGTAGCATCTCCTAAATTTAAGCCTAGGTTCATTGGACCTTATAAGATCATGGAGATTATTAATCCTGTTTCTTTTCGTTTGCTTCTTCCAGGGACATTTAAGATCCATAACGTGTTCCACAAGTCCTTGTTGAAGAGGTTTGTTGAGCCAGTGGTTCCTGCTGCTGTGCCTCCTGACCCTGTTTTGGTTGAGGGCAATCTGGAGTATGTGGTTGAGAAAATATTGGATTCTCGTTTTTCTAGACGAAGACTCCAGTATTTGGTTAAATGGAGAGGTTATGGTCAGGAAGATAATTCTTGGGTGTTTGCTTCGGACATCCATGCTAGGAGACTTATCCGTGCGTATCATAGAACTCATCCTGACCGACCTGGTTGCTCAAATGAGGGTTCGGTGACCCCTCCTCAGGGGGGGGTACTGTTGTGAATGGGTTTGAGATGAGTTCTGAGCAGAGGCTCCCTCTGGTGGTTACAAGCGGTACTAGTGAGGATTGGGAATCAGGTGTTACTGATTGGTCTTATTTAAGGGAATCATTTTCCCATCAGGGTTGCCGGTGATCAATTGTTCTGGTCTGAATCCTTCTTTCCAGTTTCCCTTGTAGCCTGCTGTGTCGTGTCTGCATCTCCTGCTATCAGATAAGACAATTTCTTATTTTGTGTTTTTGCTATATTTTTGCGTTTTGTCCTGCACTTCTGTGGGGGCCTTCTGGGTCCCCTCCGGGGGCTTTTTGCCCTCTCAGTTTAGTCCAGCCACTGTGTTTTTGTACTTTTGCTTTTTGCAGTTTTTTCAGTGGCTGCTGTTTTTGTTACACCAGAGAACTAATTTAGGTGGTAGAGGTCGTGTGATCTCAGGTGATTTTGAAATTAGTATGTTGGTGTTTTTCAGGGTTTTCTGGGATTGCAGTAAGTACCCTTCCTGTCCTTTTCTATTTAGATAGTTTTGGCCCCAGCGTTTGCTCATACTATTTTCTTTCTGTGTCAGTATTTCCTCTTGTCTAACCGCCATTATATGTTTGGGGGCTTTCTATTATCTTTGGGGTTCTGCTCCGGGGCAGATAGCTTTCCTATTTCTATCTTTAGGTGTAGTTAGTTTCTCAGGCTGTGACGAGGCGTCTAGGACCATCGTAGGAACGCTCCACGGCTGCCTCTAGTTGTGGTGGTTAGTCAGGGTACTGCAATCTCATAGATTCCAACTGCTCTGGTGTATTGCCTTTTTTTACCTGCACTCCTCAGCTACCGTAACATAACACACATCCTTCTGGCATCCGATTTTCCTTCAAAGATGCGATTTAGTTGCATGTGTGTGTACCTTGTAACATCCGATTTTCATCCGACTTGCGAGAATTTCTCGTAGGCTTGCAAAACTGACATATAATGGATCCAAAAGAATAGTATTTAAATCACAAAAGAAAGAATAGATATATACACGTAGAATACATATATATATATATATTATTGTGAGACAGTGAGGATATGTGGTGAATGGGGTGTACATTTCACCTAGGTTCTTTGCTAACTATAAGGGAAATGGGTGGCTTTGTAGACCTGGTGGTAGAGAAAGGTCACTACACCTTGCATTCATTGCACACTTGCAGCTCAAACCTGAAGCCAATCAGCTGTTAATTAGGAAGCCAGAAATAGGTGTCTGCGGACACAGTCAGGGAGCTCATTCAGTCTGGACAAGGGGTCCAGGCACAGAAGGTGTCTCCAAGAGTATTAGAGCTGTCTTCAGCCTGGACACAGAGAGGTGTCCTGGCACAAGGAAGCAGTCTCTGTGAGAATGCTCCAAGGTGTTAGAGCTGTCTTCAGCCTGGACACAGAGAGGTGTTCTGGCACAAGGAAGCAGTCTCTGTGAGCATGCATGCTGATGATTACTGAAGAGGAGGGGAGCCGTCTCAGTCTGGGTGCAGGAAGGACCCCGGACACAGGAGTGTCTCTGTGAACCTCCATGCTGATGATTACTGAAGAGGAGGGGAGCCGTCTCAGTCTGGGTGCAGGAAGGACCCCGGACACAGGAGTGTCTCTGTGAACCTCCAGCATAATGACTACTGAATAGGAGTGGATCTTTCTCAAGTCTGGAAGTCGAGTGGACCTTCAGACATAAGGAGGAGTATCTGGGAGACTCCATACTGGTAACATATATCATATGTGTTGTTTTGGGCACAGACTGATAGAGTCTGGGTTCCTGATAGAAAGGGACATCTATCTAAGTGTAATTTAGTGGCTAGACAAGCCCAGGTTTTCTGTTTATGATTTGTTTTTATCTGTGTGCTGTGGACTTTAATAAAACTGGTTGCGGCCAGTTTTCACCAAACTGCTGTCTGAATGAACTGTTTCCGTGCCATTCTGTCTACCCAGACAGCGATCCTAGAGCTAAACCCCCGGAAAGGCTACAATATATATATATGTCATTGTGACATATATATATATATATATATATATACATATATTTATAGTTCTTACACTTCTACATACTGTAATAGCCGCTAATTCAATTGCCGGCTTTTGTGAAATCACAGAAGCCGACATGAAATGATACGTTGTTTCCACACAGTTAACCATGTCATTTCCTGTATTTTGATATATGGTTTGAACTTACAATTACATGAGTGTATTTGTACAAAATTTCAGACATGTAGGGGTTAATTAAAGGTGTAAATTCGTTGAAAAAAAATGCGTGGGCTCCCGCTGTATTTTCTCCACCAGACAGACAAAGCAAGCGAGTGGGGGCAGATCATAATAGCCTAGGGAGGGTACATTTTTTTTGTGCCCCCCCTGGCTACTAACATCTGCCCCAGACACCCCAGAAAGGGCAAATCTATAATTAGATTCGCCCTTTCTGGCACTTTGCCCGTCTATTCCCATTGCCCTGTAGCGGTGGCGAATGGGTTAATAAGGCGTTAATGTCACCTTAGTATTGAAAGGTGACCTTAAGGCAGGTTAATAATTGAGAGCTGTCAATTAGACAACTATCAATTATTAATCCTATTGAAGTAAATAAAAAAACACAAACACACTTTAAGAATAAATAATTTTAATGAAATCAAAACACATATTTTTGACCATCTTTTATTTCACTCTTAATCCGTTTGAAGCCCTTGTTCTTCTAAAATAAATATAAAATAATAAAACAACATTATTCTTACCTATCTGGCGATCTGTCACGTCCCACGATGTAATCCTTCACAAAGGGTTAACTAGCAATCAGATAAGCAGCGCAAGTAATCCTGCGTGCTCATCTGATAGCTCCTGAATGAATGAGCTTATCTCCTGCCGACAGGAGAGGATGTGATTAATGAATGAAGCTTAATTTATTGTATTCACTTTCACCTTAGGTCAGGTCACTGAAGTGAAAGTGGCAATAAATCAATTAAGCTCCATTCATGAATCTCTTCCTCTCCTTTCACTGGGAGAGTAACTGATTCATTCATGGGGTTACTACTTGGAGACAGCATTAGCTCTCTGCAAGCTGTAACCTGTTAACCCTTTCTGATGGATTACACCGTGGGACCTGACTGTACATCGGATTGGTAAGAATAATTTTGCTTTTTTATTTTATTTTTATTACAGGAAATGGTTTTAGCAGGAAAATAAAATATGGTCAAAAACTGTGTGATTATTTCATTAAACTTATTTTTTATTAAACTGTGTGTTTGATTTTTGTATCATACAATAGGATTAATAATTGATAGTTGTCTAATTGACAGCTCTCAATTATTAACCTGCCTTAAGGTCACCTTTCAATACTAAGGTGACATTAACGCCTTATTAACCCATTCGCCACCGCTACAGGGCAATGGGAATAGACGGCAAAGTGCCAGAAAGGGCGAATCTAATTATAGATTTGCCCTTTCTGGGGTGTCTGGGGGCAGATGTTAGTAGCCAGGGGGGGCACAAAAAAAATGTACCCTCCCTAGGCTATTATTATCTGCCCCCACTCGCTTGCTTTGTCTGTCTGGTGGAGAAAATACAGCGGGAGCCCACGCATTTTTTTTCAACGAATTTACACCTTTAATTAACCCCTACATGTCTGAAATTTTGCACAAATACACATATGTAATTGTAAGTTCAAACCATATATCAAAATACAGGAAATGACATGGTTAACTGTGTGGAAAAATGTATCATTTCATGTCGGCTTCTGTGATTTCACAAAAGCCGGCAATTGAATTAGCGGCTATTACAGTATGTAGAAGTGTAAGAACTATAAATATATGTATATATATATATATGTCACAATTACATGTATATATATATATATATATATATATATATATGTATTCTATGTGTGTATATGTATTGTTTCTATTCTTTATTAAAGCTGTCAGTGTGATTTTACAGTATAGCCGGGGATGAATTGCCGGCTTTTCTAAAGGACACCGATGCGATTTAATCGCAAGTCACACGTGCGGTCCGTTTGTAATCCGATTTTTCATCGCTCCCATAGACTTGCATTGGCGATAGTCGACCCACAATCGGTGACAATCGCAGCATGCTGCGATTGCACACGGACGTTTAAAACGGACCACAAAAAATCTGATACTGGGAGCTGCTCCATAGATTAACATAGGGCAGACTGCAATACGATATTTCATCGTATTGCAGTCGTCCGATTCTGTCGCCAGTGTGACGCCGGCCTAATAGCGGTATTCTCACTGAGGTCACCGCAGTTCATTGGCCCAGCTCATAGTGAAAATACACATAACCTGGGAACAATGACTCAGTGACCTGCGACAACCTCAATGACATCACTGCTAGTCATTGATGCTGGGCTCACAGCAGATCATTCTCTCATTTTCTGGACCGTATTATATTTGCACCATCCAGGTTGAAAACTACTTATCGCAGACATGGATTATGGCATGGGACAGTATGTCGGACAGGTGAGAGATTTGGTTGTTTTCCTTTCTTCTTATTTTTTTCCGGAGAACAAGGTTTCAATGGAATAGGCGTTAGATTTGTATTATTGTTGTTTATTATTTTATGTTTTTTTATAGGGGACGAGGGCTTCAATGTAATGGACTTTGTTTTTTATTTTAAATAAGTGACTGGCTCTGTGTTAGCTACAAAGGCCTGGGTTGCACAGAACCTTATGCTCTGTTGCTTGCAAAACAAAACTGAACCACCCAAGACAAAACTGAGAGTTTAAATTGGAATTGTGGACATAGAGCCACTCTCAAAACCTGGAATGGAGGGTGGGATTCGCCCCACTACCAAACCTGCAAATCCTTCCAAAAATAAAACCTCATGTCAGGTTTTCCTTAAATTTGACTTGGTAAACTACTTTGACCAAATCCATACTCACTTTACTTTGCCTTATAATCACAGATGTTTTGCTGTAATCACAGTGTGCTCCAGCGGGTTTAATATGTCTCTATACGCATCCTGGGGGACACATACCAGCCTTCGTTTATGATCTACCTCACTGCCTCATACTATATAATCATGGGAATTAGCAGTACTAGACATATTTGGTTACTATGTGATATCATGGTTTTAAAGTGACTTTGAGGGTCTATATGACAAAAAATAACCCCCAAATGACACCATTCTAAAACCTGCATCCTTCAAGGTGCTCAAAACAACATTCAAGAAATTAATTAACACTTTAGGTGCTTCACATGAATTAATGTAATGTGAATGTAAAAAAATTAACATTTAACTTTTTTTTTTAAATTTACTTTAGACAACATTTTTTATTTTCATAAGGGTCACTGGAAAAAATGGATGCACAAGTTTGTTGTGCAATTTCTCCTGAGTATGCCGATGCCCAATATGTGGAAGAAAAAAATTTGAATAGGTGCACAGCAGGGCTCTGAAGAGGAGTACCTTTTGACTTTTAGAATGTAAAATTTACTGGAATAATTAGTGGTCGCCAAGTCTCGTTTGGAGAGCCCCTGATGTACATAAACAGTGGAAACTGCCAAGTGACACCAATTTTGAAACTAGACCCCTCTTTGAACTTATCTGGATGTGAGGTGAGTACATTGAACCCTTAGGTGCTTCAGAGAAGTTTATAACATTGAGCCATAGAAATAAACAAAATCTAATTTTTCCCCCAAAAAATTATTTTCAGCCCCAAATTTTGCATTTTTACAAGAGTAACAGGACAAATTGAACAAAAAATTTCCTGTGCACTTTCTCCTGAGTATGCAAATAACCAGTATGTGAAGAAAAATTATTTTTTGGGCACAAAAGCAGGGCTTTGAAGAGAAGGAGTGGCATTTGACTTTTTGAATGCAAAATTTGCTAGAATAAATAGCGGATGCCATGTCGCATTTGTAGAGCCTCTTATGTGCCTAAACAATGGAAACCCCTCACAAATGACAATATTTTGGAAATGATACCCCTCAGGTAACTTATCTACATATGAGGTGAGCACCTTGAGCCCCAAGGTGCTTCAAAGAAGTTTATGACATTGAGCAGTGAAAATAAAAAAGTCTCCTTTTTCACACAAAACTACTTTTTTAACACCATACTTTGCATGTCATTTTCTGTAACAGATGATGGGCTTTCACTCACCTCAACTGTAGTGGGTAAACAAGTGATTTTTCTGCGGCCTGAGACCTGTGAAGAAAACTTGGGATTGAGGAGAAAGAAACAGCAGATATTATAGATGTCTTATATTCTAGGTTCTTCAAAGTAGCCACCTTTTGCTTTGATTACTGCTTTGCACGCAGAAAAGGTGAACGGATGGATTCTACATGCCTGGTTCCCACCGTGAAGCATGGAGGAGGTGGTGTGATGGTGTGGAGGTGCTTTGCTGGTGACGCTGTTGGGGATTTAGTTTAGTCCCAATCTCCAGCTCCTGTGAATTGTGTTACTCCAACCATTCTCATTCCTCTCAGGATAGTACCTACTAAATAAATTACTATTTCCAAGAACATTTAATTCTACTTGCTATGCCCCACTCCTCTGGCCATTGGAATTCAGCCATGCTCCACCAGCAGTTTAACAATTTTATTAACAGTGGCAAAAATTTAATGAATACTATGGCACCTGATGACAGAAGCAAATATAGAAGAGCAGGTCCCAGAGAACATGCAATACACCTGTTACTTGACATCCAAATTGAAGATCCCAAAAGGCGGGGATGAACATATCACGAGGGTGTCACATCCCCTGGAAGACCTGGACTTAAATGGTCACATCTGGTAATGAATGGCAGTTCTTCTTTAGAGATAGTGTGAGTTGTGTCCCATATTAAATGGATTTAGTTTCCATTTCAGCTTCCTCTGACCTGGTCATTACCTTTTCCCTTAAAAACAGGTCAGACCTTCTTGTCCATATAAGTGAAACATTTGTCATTCTGTGCTGTGTGCTAAAGCTAAGTGGTTGGAGCAGAGTTATAGTAGTGTTCTGTGGTTTGCTATAGTGTGTGTTTATCTCTTGGTCCCTATCCTGCTCTCTATTGTTGGTTAGTGCTTTTGTATGAAAGTGATTTTCTGTTATCTCTGTTTTATCTTTGTGTCTTAATTACCTTACATTTCTGTCCCAAGATTCATTGAGTGGAGGAGTTAACAGATCAGTGTTTTAAGGGAGCATCGTAAGGTCAGAGACTTGGGCCTCTCTACCTTCAACAGTACCCATGAGACAGGGATAGTTAGGATCCCAGGTCCAGGGACAGTTTGATTCCCCCTTCCTTACCGAAGACCATCACAGCATGACACACTGGCACTGGGTGCCTTGACTTTGTGCAGCGCATCATGAAATCTGAAGATTACAAAAGGATTTAGGTTGACAATGTAGTGCCCAGTGTCATAAAACTGGATTTGTGTCCTAGGTCATGGGTCTTTCAGCAGGACAATGACCTAAAACATACTTCAAAAACTACCCAGAAATGTATGAAAACACAGCACTGGAGAGTTCTGAAATGGCCAGCAATGAGTCGTAATGTAAATCTTTTTGAACAACTTTGGAGCGATCTTAAAATTGCTGTTGAGATAAGGCACCCTCCATATATGAAAGACATTGAGCAGTTTGCAAAATAAGAGTGGTCCAAAATTCCAGTTGAGAGGTTTAAGAAGCTTGATGATGGTTATAGGAAGTGATTGATTTCAGTTATTCATTTAATTTATTAACTTTTTCAGGGGTCAATCACTCACCCCTATAAATATTCCATGGTGTGGAGTACAATAATGTTATATTTTTTGTGGCTTAAATTACCCATACAATATTCTATGCTATGCTGAACAATTCTGTGATATCTAACACTTCCTTAAAGCTTTGAAACATTTTCTTGGATTCATTTCCTCATCCATACAGTATTACGCAGTGTGTGGTAAATTTCATTGGTATATAACACTCACAAAAGCGTTTTAAATATTCTTACTTAAATTACTCATCCATGCAGTATTATGTGCTCTGTGGTACATAACGGTGATAATAAACGCAGAAAAAATGGTTTTCACTGCAGACAGTGGCCAAATTTTTTATTTGTATAAAAAAGTGGTTTAAAGAGATAAAGCAATGAGTAAATGCATAAGGCGTGTGGTAAGGGACGGGAAAGTGAAAGTGCTGATAATGGTGCACGCAGATGCTGAGGATGTGGGGAAATTGCAAATACGCCTGTTGCTGGAGCACAAGAAATATTCCCATCCACGACACACAGTTTCCTGTCCCAGGTCATGGGGATGCACGGTACATCACTTCTTAAGCCACAGCAGCGTGAATAGATGGTCAGTTGTATAGCAGATAATGCATCCAGCATGTTTGGCAGTACCTCCAAGTCTTCTACACCATCCAGTCTCATCAGCCAACAGTCTAGATCACTTATTCCTGATCCTCCTTCCTCCCACAAAGTTGAGTCCCAGGAGAATAGTGATCCCACACAAGGACATATCAAGGACCTCTTTACAACATCATTTCTTGATGGTCTCCCCACACCATGCATGTTCAGAGAGGGACAGGAGGACATGCTGTTTAGTGATGTACAAAACTTAGAGCAGCCACGGCCACAAGAAGTTGTGGGGAATCGCAAATTTTGTCAAAGGAGGAAGATAATGATGAGACACAGTAGGCGATAAGTCAGCTTGTTGTTGTCAAGTCACCAAGTAAAGAGAACCAGGGCACGTTGGAGGAAGATGAGGTGATGGATGACAAAGTCACTGACCCAACCTGGAAAGCTGGCATTCAGAGTGAGGTGAGCTGTGCTGAGGGGGAATGATGAGCAACATCAAAATAGGCAGGACGAGGCATAAGTGTGACCAAAGGGACAAGGTGGGAAACTGTTTCGCAGAGCACTGACACTGTTGAATTTGTCCAAAAATTAGGTGTTCCCCTATATGGAACATTAAGAGAGTTCTGAGGCAAAAAAAAATTGGTCATTTGAAACCTATGACATACCAAAATCATCAGGGGACTGACCGCTAAGAACCTTACCACCAGCATGATCAGGCACATGTAATCTAAGCACCTGACTCAGTGGTTCAAACACCTGGGTCTACAGTTGGTGCCAACGGGTGACACCAATACCCCTTCCCCATGCTAGATGCTTTCCAATCCCCTGTCCATGACACTGGTGCTGATGCCTCCCACTCACCACCTATCCTTGCATATTCTTACTTCATTCAGGCACTTCCAAATTATTGCACCAGCACAGCATTCAGTTGTCCCAACCCCAGGCATTGGAATAAAAGAGAAAGTTTGCAGCCAGCCTATTAGATTCCCAAAGGTTAAAAGGACACATTTCCAGGCTGCTTGCCATGGAAATGTTGCATTTGGGATTGTTGACATAGAGGATTTCTGACTTATGTCGGCAGCTGTCCCTTGGTACTCAGTCCCCAGCTGTCACTTATTCTCCCGTGTGGCTTTCTCGCCTTGTTCCAGCATGTGTCCAAGAACACATAGATAAGCATTTGTTGCCAGAGACACTTCATTGACAGCACACTGGATGAACATTGTGGAGGCTGGGGCCGAATCCTACCCTAGCATGGCACATGTGCTCCCGACACCGAGGATTGCTGGCCCTACTTCTATCAGGGTTTCTTCCCCCTTATATATCAGTTCATGAACCCCCTCCTGCTCCTCCTCATCCTCCATCACCAATGTGTTATCTCAGAGTATGTCATCCACATCAGCTGGAAGCTCTGCAGCCCTGCCTCAATGAAGCGGCAACAGGCTCTGCTAAAAATTATTTGTCTAGGAGACAAACCACACACTTCAGCAGAGTTATTTAAAGAAATAACAGACCAGACAGATCTGTGACTTTTGCCGCTTAGCCTCAAACCAGGAATGGTCATTAGTCATGTGTGATAATAGCCATAACCATGCTTGGCACATGTGCTTAACTTGGTAGTTCAGCAGTTTTCTAAAACCTACTCAGATTTGACAGATCTCCTGGCAAAGATACGCCAAGTCAGCACCCATTTCCAAAGGTCAGCTGCAGCTACCGCTGCTCTGACAGTGCTACAACAGTGCTTTCAAGTGCAAGCACACAGATTGGTGTGCAACCTGCCCACATGCTGGACTTTGTGAGCAGCAGAGGCCAGTTGTTGAGTGCCAGCTCTAACACGCCCGTTGGTATTCTGGACAGCCTCCGCACATAACAACTGAAGAGTGGGCATGGATGCTTGACATTTGTGCAGTTCTCCATGACTTTGAGGACAGCACAAAGATGGTGAGCGCAATGACGCCATAGTTAGGGCAAAGATCCTGCTTCTTTGCCTACTTAAACAGTCACTACTCACAATTAAACGTGAAAAAATGCATGTGGACCAGGTAGAGATGGAGGAAGACATGAGACAGGGAGATAATACCCAGCACAGCCACATCATATCTGCTCAGCATGGATTGGATAACAATGAGGAGTTGGAGACTGAGGACAAGGAGGAGGAACAGTAGCTGTTGGCTAGTGCAACAGAGGCTAGTACCCACAAAACCTTTGTCCAATCTCTCCTACATGGATGGGCTGAGGAGCGAAATGATGAGAAAGAGGAGGAGGAGATGGAAAGTTGTCATTATGGTGGAGACAGGGAAATGTTTGCTGTAGGGAGCTTGGCACATATGGCAGACTTTTTGTTCCGATTATATTTTTTTTAGCCAAAAAAAGAGTACTGGCTGTTCACTATACTAGACCCAGGTGTTATGTTGTTTCGGTAGCTGAGGAGAAATTGCAAAAATAGCAAAGTAGTAATGCACCAGAGAGGCTGGAAATTATTGGATTGCAGTACCCTAAACTAACCGCCACACTAGAAGTAGTCGTGGAGCGTACCTACGGTGATCCTAGACGCCTCGTCACAGCCGGAGAGATAAATACACCTAAAGACAGAGAGATGAAAGCTATCTGCCCTGTAGCAGAACCCCCAAAGAAAAAGGAAGCCCCCAAACATGTAATGGCGGTTAGACAAGAAGAAAATACGGACACAGACAGAAAATAGAATGAGCAAACGCTAGGGCCCAATCTGTCTAGATAGAAAAGTGTAGGAAAAAATTCTGACTGCAATCCAAAAAAACCCTGACAAAAATACCAACACTTCTGATTAACAAAAAAAACCTGAGATCACACGATCTCTACCACCTAAATCAGATCTCTGGTGTAACACACAGCAATTCAGCAAATAAAAAGTGACACAGGAACAGAGCAAAAGTGCAAACACAAACTGAGCACAAATGCAGCGCCAGACCCCAAAAGGGGACCAGGCTGAAGTCCACCGCAAGCAGTAAACCAGGCAAGGAAAATCCAACCAGAGGAAAAAAAACAGCAAATCACTTATCTGAATGAGAGCAGGAATGCAAACTGAGCTCCAAGCAATACAGGAAGAACAATTGATTACCGGCAAGGCTGAAGGGAGTTCAGGTCACTTCAATCAGACCATTCAGAGCCAGCTGAAAGCAATTCGGCAATTAGTTCATTACCCTCAGCAACCACCGGAGTGAGCTCCAGCTCAGAAGTCGCCTCGAGATTATTCACAACACCCAGACTAGTAGGAGAACATTGCATCTCTCATTCCTGAGATAGAGAGGTCTTCTAAAATGTTGCTTTACCAGAAGGCCATTGTTGAAAAAATTACCATCAGACAACACTAGAAGCAGGGAGAAGCTTTTTCCTTGCCAACTGGTATTATATTGCTCATCCACACAGTATTACGTGTTCTTGGGTACATTTTGGTGATATATAACCTGCAAGAAATTTGTTCAAAAAGAATCGGTATTATATTACCCATCCAAACAATATTACATGTTTTTGAGTAAATTTTGGTGGTGCCTAACACTCTGAAAAATTGTTAAAAAATGTATCGGTATGATATTGCTCATCCATAGAGTATTACGCCTTCTTTTAGAGCAATGGAGCACTGAAACAGTGCGGCATGTACAGAAGCAGACAGGGAATGCTGAGGGGTCGGTGATTGCATCTCTACATGGAGGGAGAAGGGAACACCATTCAGGGCTGCTGGCTGTAGCGTTACAGTGTGACACCATTGTTCTCATCAGCGATCTGGGAGTCACAGATGCTTCCAGGGTCTTCCTCATTCTGTTTTCCTTCCATTCAGCACTTTTTACATCTATTTCAACATTTTCACAGCCCCCCAGACCTCTTTGTAAGGTCTGCTGGAAAAACGCTCGGATATCCCATAGATTCTTATGATATTTATTACTCAGCATTCGAGCATTAAGAATTGCTTGGCTCGAGTTAAGAGCATCGAAGCATTTTTGTGCTCGCTCATCTCTAATCAACGCATTTCATTATGTTTCTCCTATACCAACTGGAGCGTAATATAAGTCAATTAATTTAAGAGCAAAGAACATTGAAGCAACTTTGAAACATAAGTCTGAAGCAGTATCTTTATTCATTAGTCATTTCCAGTGATGCTGTACATAACTCAGATGATGTTAAATCAATAATATATTGCTCTCTTGCTTAAAAATAAGAAAGAATATGTTTTTACTTATTACTGATGGGAAACATGCATATCAACTTCTTTCTCTGACTATTGAACCCATTTACCACCTTTAGTGCTTGGATTTACAGTGATTGATAAGTTTGCCAGCTTTTACGTCTGCTCTCATCCATTAGTTGCACTTTTTTTGCCTGTTAAAAAATCAGTCAGCTGTCAAACTGAAATGGTATAATCAGCTAATGTTCCTAAATGATAGAAAAAACATCCCAGGATATCTACTTAAATTCACAAACAATCCTTAAGTATTTTATGTTGACATTGACCATGATGTTTGTTTCAAGATATTAAGATAAACTCAAGGAGAATGTGATTAAATTGTCACTTGTCCTTTTAATTGGTGAATACAAGCTCTTCTCATTTATCTTGATTTGTATTATTTATTGTTTTATTTTTAATGTGACCTTTTATACAGTTTCTTTCCTGCTTCTGAATTGTAACACTTATTAATGACATTTAACTGTAAAAATGAGTAATTCTGCAAAGTAATTTTTTGTCTTCCTATCCTTGGGTATTATCACAGTTTAGTTTACTTAACAGAGTAATATATTATGCATAACATAATATTCCACAATAATAAGAACAGCCTGTCCTGAAACGCTTCATAAAAACATAGTAAATAAAAAAGCATTTTTAGCAGTAAAATATGGAATAGCATATTTTTCTTTTATTTTCTAGTTTGAAAACATTTCTTAATGTGCAACTGTCATTAAAAGTTCAGAGAATATTTTTATGCTTGACTATAAAAAGTTGACATAAATAGGAAAGTGATCAATTGTTTTATGTAAAAATCTATGTAGAGTTCTTCAATTTGACATTATTAACATGTAGTCCTGTCTCATACATTTTTAAAAAAATGGATAGTCACATATAAAAATCTGTTGGGGTTTATAAACTCTGTGTTCTACAGAAAAAGTCAATTTGTCTTTCTCAAGATCAGAGGAATCACAACTACTGGGACATCCCATATTAATTCATGAAATCACTAGTTGGTGTAACTTATAACTAGTAACATCAACATACAATGGGCTATAAGTATGTGCAAATTGCAAACCTTGCAGTATTGCATTTATGTTTTTATGGTTCTCAAAGAAGGTGCTTTTATTTATTCTTTAGGGGTTCTGTATAATAACCAAAGAATGCACAATCAAAGGGTTGTTTAATTCCCAAATAAGAACAGAGATGCCAGACAACAGTTTATGAAAAAGACATTCATAAATATTTCTACGGGAAAGCACATGCTGGATAGAACTTACAGTCAGGGCCCAAAAAGTTTTGAGAATGACACAAAAAATTAATTTTTACAAAGTCTACTGCTTCACCTTTTTCTAATGGCAATTTGCATATATTCCAGAATGTTATAAAGAGTGATCAGCTTAACAGCAATTACTTGCAAAGTCAATATTTGGCTAGAAAATGAACTTTATCCCCAAAACACATTTCAACATCATTGCAGCCCTGCCTTAAAAGGACCAGCTAACCTTTTTTCGTGATTGCTCCATTAACACAGGTGTAGGTGTTGATGAGGACATGACTGGAGATCAATCTGTCATGATTAAGTAAGAATGACACCATGGACACTTTAAAAGGAGGCTGGTGCTTGGCATCATTGTTTCTCTTCTGTTAACCATGGTTATCTCTAAAAGAAACACGTGCAGTCATTCATTGCAATGCACAAAAAATGGTCTAACAGTGAAGAGTTATAGCAGCTAGAAAGATTTGCACCTCAGTCAACAATCTATCGCATCATCAAGAACTTCAAGGAGAAAGGTTCCATTGTTGCCAAAAAAGGCTTCAGGCGCCAAAAAGGACCAGCAAGCGCCAGGGACCGTCTCTTAAAAGTGTTTCAGCTGCGGGATCGGGCTACCAGCAGTGCAGAGTTTGCTCAGGAATGGCAGCAGCAGGTGTGGTGCATCTGCACGCACTGTGTGGCGGAGACTCTTGGAGCAAGGCCTGGTTCCAAGGAGGGCAGCAAAGAAGCCACTTCTCTCCAAAAAAAAACATCATGGACAGTCTGATATTCTGCAAAAGGTACAGGCAGTGGACTGCTGAGGACTGGGGTAAAGTTATTTTCTCTGATGAATCCCTTTTCGATTGTTTGAGACATCAGGAAAACGCCTCTTCGGAGAAGACAAGGTGAGCGCTACCACCAGTCTTGTCTCATGCCAATGTTAAGCATCCTGAAACCATTCATGTGTGGGGTTGCTTCTCAGCCAAGGGAATCGGCTCTCTCACAGTCTTGCTAAAAACACAGCCATGAATAAAGAATGGTACCAGAATGTCCTCCAAGAGCAACTTCTCCCAACCCTCCAAGAGCAGTTTGGCGATCAACAATGCCTTTTCCAGCATGATGGAGCACCTTGCCATAAAAACAAAGGTGATAACTAAATGGCTCAGGGAACAAAACATAGAGATTTGGGTCCATGGCCTGGAAACTCCCCAGATCTTAATCCCATTGAGAACTTGTGGTCAATCATCAAGAGACGGGGTGGACAAAAAAAAAACCTAAAAATTCTGACAAAATGAAAGCATTGATTGTGCAAGAATGGACTGCTATCAGTCAGGATTTGGTCCAGAAGTTGATTGAAAAGCATGCCAGGGGGGAATTGCAGAGGTCCTGAAGAAGAAGGGTCAACACTGCAAATATTGACTTGCTGCATTAACTCATTCTAACTGTCAATATAAGCTTTTGTTACTCATATGTTTGCAATTATTATATTTCTGTTTGTGATAAAAACATCTGTCAAACACACACAAAAACCAGAGGGCAGCAGATCATGTGAAAATATAATATTTGTGTCATTCTCAAAACTTTTGGCCATGACTGTACTGTATAGTACATCAACATGGTTCACACTGGAGGCAACTTGTGGTGACAACCCTCTATTTAGAATTCTCATGTCAAGGTGACACTCATGGGATGCTCAGGTCTTTTTCCTCTCTGCACTTCCTCCACTTAAAACACAGTTTTTCTGGTTATTTGAATTGACTTGTTTCGGATGGGACTGTTCAGCCCTGTGACTACAGTCTGCAAATTAAGATGAATGCAATTTATTTGAACCACTTAATTAAGGAATTTCTCCTTATCCTCTCTGGCAGCCAAGTTAAAGTCCTCTCTTATGACCATTTCAGCATTTTCCTCAGTAATTTCATCCTTATTTCTAGACCTATTCAATTGCAGGGAAATCCTCTTGACCAGAGGTTTATTATTAACAAGCATTTCCTACTATTCAGTGGGTACAGAAAGTATTCAGATGCCCTTTACATTTTTCACTCTTTGTTTATTGCAGCCATTTGGTAAATTCAAAAAGTTCATTTTTTTCTCATTACTTTACACACTGCACCACACTTGACTGAAAAAACAGAAATGTAGAATGTTTACAAATTTATTAAAAAAGAAAAATGAAATATCACATGGTCATAAGTATCCAGACCCTTGCTCAGACACTCATATTTAAGTCACATGCTGTCCATTTCCTTGTGATCCTCCTTGAGAATGGTTCTACTCCTTCACGAAGTCCAGCTGTGTTTTAATTAAAAATGATAGACTTGATTTGTAAAGGCACAACCTGTCTATATAAGACCTCTCAGCGCGCAGTTTGCATGTCAGACCAAGTGAGAATCATGAGGTCAAAGGAACTGGCCAAGGAGCTCAGAGGACAAATTCTGGCAAGGCACAGATCTGGCCAAGGTTGCAAAAAAAATTCTGCTGTACTCAAGGTTCCTAAGAGCACGGACCTCCACAATCCTTAAATGGAAGAAGTTTGAGACGACCAGTAGTGATGAGCGAGCATATCAGTAATGCTCGGTATTCGCCTGAGCATCGCTGTTACTTATACATTTCCAGGATTGTTCAGCGGGAGTTCTGGTATACGCCCTGCATGTTTGACGCTCTTTAGATCGCCAATCAACATGCAGGAATTAGAGTTGAGCGATACTTTCCGATATCCAAAAGTATCGGAATCGGAATGGTATCGCCGATATCACTAAAATATCGGCGATACCCGATACCGATACCGGAAGTCCATGTAAGTCTATGGGAACAAAAATATCGCAACTAAAAAAACCTCTTTCTTCCTTGTAAACACTAAATATACCACATAGAATAACATATATATATATATTATACATGTCATTGTGACATGTATATATACATATATGTATAGTTTATACACTTCTACTAGTAAAAATATCCTCTGATTCAATTGCCGGGTAAAGCCGGCATCTGTGAAAAGACAGAAGCACCCGACATGAAATGACACTTGGTGTACATAGGGTTAACCATGTCTTTTCATGTCCTTTGCTACTGATTTGCACAAACAATTACATCAGTCTATGTGTTGCAAAATTTCACACCTGTAGGGGTTAATTAAAGGTGTAAATTTTGTTGTAAAAAAAACAGACTTTTTTGCTACGAATTTACACCTTTAATTAACCCCTACAGGTGTGAAATTTTGCACACATAGACTGATGTAATTGTTTGTGCAAATCAGATAGCAAAGGACATGAAAAGACTGGTTAACCCTATGTACACCAAGTGTCATTCATGTCGGGTTCTGCATTTTCACAAAAGCCGGCAATTGAATTAGCGGCTATTATACTAGTAGAAAGTGTATAGAACTATAAATATAATATATATATATATATATGGTGTCACAAATTCAATGGAATGTATATATATATATGAGGTGTAAAATGCTGAAAAAAAAATGCGTGGGCTCCCGCCCTATTTTCGCACCAGACAGACAAAGCCAGTGAGTGGGGGCAGATATAATAGCCCAGAGAGGGACCATTTTTTTTGGCCCCCCCCCCCGGCTACTTAACATCTGCCCCCAGACACCCAGAAAGGGCAATCTCTAATTAGATTTGCCCTTTCTGGCACTTTGCCCGTCTATTCCCATTGCCCTGTAGCGGTGGCGAATGGGTTAATAAGGGTTAAAATGACCTTGCAATTGAAAGGTCACTTTAAGCCAGGTTAATAATTGAGAGCTTGTCATTTAGACAACTAACAATTATGAATCCTATTGTATGAAAGAAAATCAAACACACACACTTTAATAAAAAAGAAGTTTAATGAAATAATCACACAGTTTTTGACCATATTTTATTTACCTGCTAAAACCATTTCCTGTAATAAAAATAAAATAATAAAGCAAAATTATTCTTACCAATCCGATGCAGTCAGGTCCCACGGTTGTAATCCTTCAGAAAGGGTTAATGTTTACTGCAGGGACCGCAGCTAATGCTGCAGCCTCACAGTAAACCCCAAATGAATGAGCTCCTCTCCTGGCTGACAGGAGAGGAAGTGGAAAGCTTAATTTGATTGCTTTCCACTTTCACTTCAGGTCAGCCAGGACACCATCAGTGAGTCAGAGGGAAAACTAAATTAACAAAAATAGGGGTTCCCTCGAAAAAAAAAATGGGTGGGATCCCCCCTATTTTGTTAACCAGCCAGATGAAGCAGACCGCTGAGGCCTGGATTTTCAGGCTGTTAAGGAGCCAAGATCCATGGACCTTGCCAGCCTGATAATTACCAGGCCACAGCAGTCTGCATATCTTGGCTGATTAACAAAAATAGGGGATCCCCTCGAAAAAAATTGGCGTGGGGTCCCCCCTATTTTTGTTAACCAGCCAGATGAAGCAGACCGTGGGCCTGGATTTTCAGGCTGTTAAGGAGCCAAGATCCATGGACCTTGCCAGCCTGATAATACCAGGCCACAGCAGTCTGCATATCTTGGCTGATTAACAAAAATAGGGGATCCCCTTGAAAAAAATTGGCGTGGGGTCCCCCTATTTTTGTTAACCAGCCAGATGAAGCAGACCGCTGAGGCCTGGTTTTTTCAGGCTGGTAAGGATCCAATATCCATGGACCTTGCAAGCCTGATAATACCAGGCCACAGCAGTCTGCTTAGCTTGGCGGGTTAAAAAAAATAAGGGGATCCCCTCGAAAAAAAAAAACGGTGTAGGGTTGTCCCCCTATTTTTGTTAAACCAGCCAAGTAAAATGCAGCTGCGCGGCCTGGTATTAAAGACTGTCAAGGCCCATGGATTTGGCCTCAACAGCCTGATAATACCAGGCTACAGCAGCCCCAATTTGGCGCATCAAAAGATGTGCCATTGTGGCACTTTACCCGGCTCTTCCCACTTGCCCTGTGCGGTGGCAAGCGGGGTAATAAAAGGGTTAATGTCACCGTTGATTGCACGGTGACAATAAGCCCGGTTAATAATGGAGAGGTGTCAATAAAACAGGATCCATTATTAATCCCAAAGTTTTTAAATGTGTAAAAAAAAAACACAGCAAGAAAAAGTCTTTTAATAAATAAAAGAGGACAAACACAGTTTTATTTTTTTTATTATCTCTCATTACTGCGTCCCATCATCTCCTGTAAAAAAATAAAAAAAACAAACCAACAGTTTTACCACCTGTCCGACGCGTCCATAACGACAGTCCCACGACGTCCAGCTCTGTACTCGGAATGACGGCAGAGCCTGAATCCCGGGCAGCACAGCGCTTACCCTTCCCCGCGGTGACGTCATCGGACTGCTTTACGGCCGCGATTACCCAGCTCACTGCAGTTATCGCGGAGAAAAAAGCATGTGACCCCCCCCCCCCCCCCCCCGGGGAGAAGAGGATGGCGGCCATTAAGCGTCCGGGATGTGACCGCCGGAGATCTTCTGCCGGGAAGTGCCCTGGACTCCTGACGACCCGACGACGGACATGCGTGACAGTTACAATCCCGTTCCTGATCCGATATGACGAAAAACTACTCGGAATCGGGAATCCCCATACGCCAAATCGGCCGATACCCGTATTTGCAGTATCGGAATGCTCAACCTAGCAGGGATTGTGTGCCAGCACTGTAACCAGAAAGCCATGAAAAGAGATAGCACAACTATTGGATCAACAGACAAATAATCTTTATTACAAAAATATACATGAAATATGTATACAAAAATACACAGAAAAAAACAATATAAAACAATTAAAAGCCAAAAGGGGAAAAAAAAGGGGGTTTGACAATGAT
>JARQOD010000002.1:215735480-215755620 GCA_033576555.1 Oophaga sylvatica
TTTAATACTAACATTGAGGACAGCTATCTCAGAAGATAGAAGATCTTTACAATTACCTCTTACGCAAAAATAGAAAGATCATGACTCACAGACATAGAAATGAAAAAAGAGATGAAAAAAGAAATGGAAAATGGATGACATAGCATATAGCACACCAGATCAAGAAAATATATATTAATATGAGACAACCTCATGCATGGAGAAAAAAAAGGCATAAAATCGAGCAAGGACAAATAATTTTTTATCCAAGCTAACATATGGCCTAATCGCATCAAAGTTTAAAGGCACACAATTTTATGGATAACCAACATTCCAAACTAGACACTTAAAATATCTAGTGAGACAAATAGGTAAAGTGATGACAATCCTCTCTATATATACACACAAGATGGTATAAATATACAATCAAAGGTCATAAACAGCTGTCATCACAGGAGAAAGGCATCACGGATATCTGTCAATTGTAGTCACAGGAGTGATCACAAAGCATGGCATGCGGCTTCAGTCCAAAGTCAGATGGAACAAATAATTGGAAACCATAAAACCAGGTAATATCTACAAAAAAATAAAAAAAGAGAATATTAATTAATCATACATAAGAATTAAATTTGTTTATAGAAGCCTGTATAAAGGAGTTCTTCCCTTGATGCCCACTGGCGCCAAGCTATTAAGGTTTAGATCCATTTGGATTCCTGTTGTGAATGTTTTGGAGACGACTTCGGAGCTGAAGCTCCCTTTGGTGGTTGCTGAGGGTATTGAACCTATGTTGATCACCAAGAGTCCTACACCTGCAGATAACGAGTGGTTGTCAGGTGGTACTGACTGGCCTGTTATAAGTGAGCTGACCTCCCATGATCCTCGCCGGTGATCAATTGTTCTTCCTGGTCTAGGTTGGAATTCAGCTTGCTCTCCTGCTGCTCTTTTTTCAGATAAGTCCCTTTCAGTTTTTTTTACTATGATTTGAATTCCTTGCTTTTTGATGCATTGCTTTTTGTATTCAGCCGTGTCCCCTTTGGGGGGCTTTGGCTGGTCTCCGTTCATTTTTTGTATTTGTTCATTTGCTCAGTTCTTGTGATATTTAACTGCTGGGTAGCTATGTGTCCACACCAGAGATCTGATATAGGTGGTTGAGACCTGTGGTCTCAGTGTTTTTGGATTCAGAAGAGTTGGAGTTTTTCCTAGGGTTTTTCTGTGTTGCAGACAGTATTCTCTCCTGTGCTGTCCTATCTAGAGAGTTTTGGGGCCAGCGTTTGCTCAATGTTATTTTCTGTCTGTGTTCGTATTTTCATCTTGTCTAAACGCCATTATATGTTTGGGGGCTTCCTACTCTTTTGGGGTCTACTCCGGGGCAGTTAGCTTTCCTCTTTCCGTCTTCAGGGATAGCTATCTGTTGTGAACAGTTGGAGGCGACTTCGGAGCTGGGGCTCCCTCCGGTGGTTGCTGAGGGTAATGAACCAATTGCTGAATGGCTTTCAGCTGGTCTGAATGGTCTGATATAAGTGACCTGAACTCCTATCAGCCTTGCCGGTAATCAATTGTTCTTCCAGGTCTTTCTTGGAGCTCAGCTTGCATTCCTGCTTTCATTCAGATAAGTGATTTGCTGTTTTTTGTCCTCTGGTTGGATTTTCCTTGCTGGTTTGCTGCCTTGCAGTGGACTTCAGCCTGGTCCCCTTTTGGGGCCTGACGCTGCATTTGCGCTCAGTTTGTGTTTGCACTTTTGCTCTGTTCCTGTGTCACTTTTTATTTGCTGAATTGCTGTGTGTTACACCAGAGATCTGATTTAGGTGGTAGAGATCGTGTGATCTCAGGTTTTTTTGTTAATCAGAAGTGTTGGTATTTTTGTCAGGGTTTATTTGGATTGCAGTCAGAATTCTTTCCTATACTTTTGTATCTAGACAGATTGGGCCCCAGCATTTGCTCATTCTATTTTCTGTCTGTGTCCGTATTTTCTTCTTGTCTAACCGCCATTACATGTTTTGGGGCTTCCTTTTTCTTTGGGGGTTCTGCTACAGGGCAGATAGCTTTCATCTTTCTGCCTTTAGGTGTAGCTATCTCTCCGGCTGTGACGAGGCGTTTAGGATCACCGTAGGTATGCTCCACGGCTACTTCTAGTGTTGCGGTTAGTTTAGGGTCCTGCAACCCAGTAGTTTCTAGCCTCTCTGGTGTATTGCTACTTTGGCTATTTTTGCTATTTCTCCTCAGCTACCGAAACATAACAGCTATCTCTCTGGCTGTGCCGAGGCGTCTAGGACCACCGTAGGTACACTCCATGGCTGCTTCTAGATGTGAGGTTAGTTTAGGGGTCTGCAACCTGTTAGTTTCCAACCTCTCATGTGTTAGGCTGCTTATGCTGTTTTTTACTACTGCCTCCTCAGCTACCAAAACGTAACAGAATCACCGGCCATACTGAAAATTCTATGGTACTCAATAGAAGGGAACAATAGTAAAGGAAAAAAAAAAGTTGTCAGAGTTGTCGAAAACTTTTTTTTACCTGTTTGTTGCATTTTTTCCCTCTTTTTCTCGGGGGCTGAGAAGGAATTTTTTCCCCAATGGTGGTCAAGATTTGTCAGATCGTGTGGAGCAGCTTGCTGCTGAAGTTCGGAATATTGTTATCTATCTTGCTGGGTTGCCTGCTGTCGAACCTAGGATCCCTCTGCCGGATTTATTTTTGGGGGATCGGTCTAAGTTTTTGAATTTTAAAAATAACTAAGTTGTTTTTTGCTTTGAAGCCTAAATCCTCAGGAAACACAGCGCAGCAAGTTCAAATTGTCATCTCCCTGTTGCGTGGTGACCCTCAGGATTGGGCCTTTTACCCTGACACCTGGGGATCCTGTTTTGAGTGATGTTGATGTGTTTTTTCAGGCTCTGGGGTTATTGTACGATGAACCTAATGTTATGAAAAAACCTTGTTGGCATTGAATCAGGGTCATGAAGCCGCTGAGCTGTATTGTCAGAAATTCAGAAAGTGGGCAGTCCTTACTAAATGGAATGATGATGCTCTGGCAGCTCTTTTTCGGAAGGGTCTGGCCGAGACTGTAAAGGATATTATGCTGGGATTCCCTGTCCCCTCTGGTCTCAATGACTCTATGTCATTAACTATTAAGGTTGACAGACGTCTGCGCGAGCGTAGAAATATGCGTGAGATTGTGATGCCTTGCGAGCCAGTCCCTGAGCCCATGCAGTGTGATGGGGTGACTTCTGGGGCACAGCGTCATGAATTTCGTAAGCTAATAAGTTGTGCTACTATTGTGGTGACGCTTCTCATGCTATTTCCGTCTGCCCGAAGCGGGAAGACGTTTTGTGTGCTCAGTTGTTTTGGGTAGTGTTCAGACTAAATTTCTGTTGACTGTTACCTTGATTTGCTTCATGTCCACATTTTCAGCTCAGGTTTTTGTTGATTCAGGGCAGCTATAAACCTGATGGATTTTGATTTTGCCTAATGTTGTGGTTTTCCTATGATATAGCGCTATATAAAAATAAAGATTATTTATTATTATTAAGAAGTGAAGTATTTGTCATTGTACTATACCTATATTTCTGTGCCGTATCGGAGCATCATGAATTGTGGTATGTGTTAAAGGGCCCACTGACACTCTTTCGCCCAGGGCACACGAAAACCTGGAGCCAGCCCTACCCCCCACAACTTTAGCCAAAAAAAACCAGTTTTCAATGCGTAACTATTATTATAAAGTACATGAAGGTTGCCAAGCTTTAGCAATACGAATTGATGTCGTTGGCATTGAAATGGGCACAGGTATGTGTGTTTATGGTCCTCCACTCCCTGCCGACTTTGCTTCCACATTGACTTGCATTGGGTTTCAGTCGGACCTCCAACTTTTACCGATAGTCGACCGATTTCGTTCGACTCGACTTTTAAGAAAGTCGGGTTTCATGAAACCCGACTCGAGCCTAAAAAAGGCAAAGTCGCTAATCTCTAGTTCAGGACCTGTGTGTGATGAATACGTGTGGGTGTCCATCAAAACATCAGGTGGAAGTGTGCTACTGAGACCTGGAGTTCTAGGGTGAACGGGCCGTATCAGGTCTTGGCCATTCTCGACCTTGGGACATTCCAGCTGGGGTTACCCCCAGTAATGCATGTATACAACTCATTCCCCAGATCAGCGCTCTGGAGATTTTGGCACCTCCAGAGCCAACGATTTTGTCAACTCTATCAGACTCTGTTCACCGTAAACCTGAGGATCAGGTGACTTCAGAGGTGAACCTGCTGGATCGAGGCATACTCACCATATGTTGTTTTCTGGTGAGGTCCGGTGTTGAGGGTCAGAGGCCCCTCATTGAAAGTGGGGGTACTGTCATGATCAATTTTTGGCAGCTCTGGTTTCACTCAGTTTCAAACTTTTTTCCTTTCAGGCCAGCATGGCTTTATGTCAGTTTTTCCCCACTGGCAATCTGGTGTTATTGAAGTGCTGCTGGGTCATCTGATATGGTGGTTACCTCTCCCACCATCCTTTAAAAGTTCACCTGATTCATGTTGGTGACACAGTTTCTTTCTCGAGACAAGCCTAGCAGGAACAGCTTTCTGGTGTCAGCCACGTCTGGTGTTTGGAGTTGACTTGCTGTGCTAACTGTTGTGTGGAGCTTTGTAGCGTGTCCATAAACTAAGCTGTTATTTCCCCATCCCTTACGTGTTTGTCTTTATTCCCTGTGTGGTATTATCTGTAGTGGCTAGGCGAGCGCCATACTCTGGCCTATGCACTAGCCAGGGCAGTTTTAGATGACAGCGAGGGATAAGGTATCCTGACGGCAGTGGGGGAAGAACCTATACAAGGGGTTAGGAGAGTGCCTGGACAGGCTCAAGTTTGTGCGCAGGTGGTGGCCTTCCTCCCTCAATCCCATCCCGCTATGAGAGTGTTGTTCCGTCTGCTGACCAACCACCCATTGGGTTATGTCACATCATGACACCACGAAGCTGGCATGAAAAAAGGTCACCAAACTAAGTGTGGCCAACAGACCATTAACTGATCTACAAATATGTATTTTCCAGAACTGTCTAAAATTACAAACCTGTGTTCCTGTTCAGTATTAACCCCTTTCTGCCATCGGACGTACTATCCCGTCCATGTGACCCGGGCCAATTTGACCATGGACGGGATAGTACGTCACCGCGATCAGCTGTGTTCACGGGGGAGCGCGGCCAGATCGCGGTCCGGGTGTCAGCTGATTATCACAGCTGACACCCGACACTATGTGCCTTGAGTGGTCAAGGACCGCTCATGGCAGACTAACCCCTGGCACACTGCGATCAAACATGTGCTATTCTGAAGGCTTCCTCCCTACAGGAACCCGGATCCAAGATGGCCGTGGGGTCCTTCCGGGTCCTGCAGGGAGGCGGCTTACTTAGTGCCTGCTGAGAGCAGGCACTGAGAAAGCCTCCAGCAGTGCCTGTCAGATTGCTGGTCTGACAGAGTGTTGTTCACACTGTCAGACCAGCGATCTGATACTATACAGTGATGTCCCACCCTGGGACAAAGTAAAAAGTCAAAAAAATAAAAATCACGTGAAAAAAAAATTCCAAAATAAAGAAAAAAAATGTTCCCCAATAAATTCATTTTTTCATGTAAATAAAAAAAAACAATAAAAGTACACATAATTGCTATCGCCGCGTCCGTAACGACCCCACCTATAAAACTGTTCCTCTAGTTAACCCCTTTAGTGAACCCTTTAAAAAAAAAAGCAAAAAATAATGCTTTATCATCATACCCCTGAACAAAAAGTGGAATAACATGTGATCAAAAAGACAGTTATAAATAAACATGGTACTGCTGAAAACGTCATCTTGTCCTGTAAAAAACAAGCTGCCAGCCATACAGCATCATCAGCGAAAAAATAAAAAAGTTATAGCTCGCAGAATAAAGCGATGCAAAAATAATTATTTTTTATCTAAAATTATTTTTATTGTATAACAGTGTCAAAACATTAAAAAATTATATAAATGAGGTATTGCTGTAATCATACTGACCCAAAGAATAAAACCGCTTTATGGATTTTACCACACACGGAATGGTATAAACGCCCCCCCCCCAAAAGAAATTCATGAATTACTGGTTTTTGTTCATTCTGCCTCCCAAAAATCTTAATAAAAAGCGATCAAAAAATGTCATGTGCCCAAAAATGGTAGCAATAAAAACGTCAAGTCGTCCCAAAAAAAAAAGACCTCACATGACTCTGTAGGAAAAATATGCAAACATTATAGCTCTCAAAATATTGAGATGAAAAACTATTTTTTGCAATATAAAGCGTCTTTTAGCATGTGACAGCTGCCAATCATAAAAACCCTCTATAAATAGTAGATCAAACCCCGCTTTATCACCCCCTTAGTTAGGGAAAAATAATAAATTTATAAAATGTACAGTACAGACCATCAGAAATGTACTGTATTAATTTCCATTTTCCCATTAGGGTTAGGGTTAGTCTTGGGGCTAAAGTTAGGGTTAGGGTTGGGGCTAAGGTTAGGATTAGGGTTAGGGTTGGGATTAGGGTGAGGTGTGTGTTAGGGTTAGGTTTGTGTTTAGGGTTATTTTTAGGTTTGGGACTAGGGTTAGGGGTGTGTTGGGATTAGGGTTGGAGTTAGAATTGGGGGTTTCCACTGTTTAGGCACATCAGGGGCTCTCCAAAAGTGATATGGCGTCTGATCTCAATTCCAGCCAATTCTGCGTCGAAAAAGTCAAACACGCTCCTTCCCCCCTGAGCTCTGCCATGGGCCAAAACAGTAGTTTACCTCCACATATTGGGTATCAGCGTACTCAGAACAAATTGCACAATAACTCTTGAGGTCTAATTTCTTCTATTACAATTGGGAAAATAAAAATTGGGGCGAAAATATCATTTTTGTTGGAAAAAATTATGATTTTTATTTTTATGGCGCTACGTTATAAACTTCTGTGAAGCACTTGGTGGTTCAAAGTTCTTCCCACACATCTAGATAAGTTCCTTGGGTGGTCTTGTTTCCAAAAGATGTCACTTGTGGGGTTTTCCAATGTTTAGGCACATCAGGGGCTCTCCAAATGCGCCATGACACCCGCAGACCATTCCATCAAAGTCTGCAATCCATAACGTCACTACTTCCCTTCCGAGCCCCGACGTGTGCCCATACAGCAGTTTTCTCCCACATATGGGGTATCAGCGTACTCAGGACAAATTGGACAACAATTTTTGGGTCCAATTTCTCCTGTTATCCTTGTGAAAACAAAATATTGAGGGCGAAAAAATCATCTTTGTAAGAAAAAAATATTTTTTATTTTTACGGCTGTATGTTATAAATTCTTTGAAGCACTTGGTGGTTCAAAGTGCTCACCACACATCTAAATAAGTTCCTTGGGGGTCTATTTTCCAAAATGGGGTCACACATGACAAATTGGACAACAAATTTTGGGGTCCAATTTCTCATGGTACCCTTGGGAAAAAGACTAAAAGATCAAGTTTGTGGAAAAAATATGATTTTTTTTTATTTTCATGCTCGGGCGTTATAAACTTTAGTGAAACATCTAGAGGTTCTAAGTTCTCACCACAAATCTAGATAAGTTCCTTGAGGGGTCTAGTTTCCAAAATGGTGTCATTTGGGGGGTTTCCACTGTTTAGGCACATCAGGGTCTCTCCAAACACGACATGGTGTCCAGCCAATTCTGCGTTGAAAAATCAAACGGCTCTCCTTCCCTTCCGAGCTCTGCCATGCAAGCAAACAGTGGTTTACCCCCATATATGGAGTATCAGCATACTCAGGACAAATTGCACAATAACTTTTGGAGTCTTGTTTCCCTTGGAAACATAAAAATTGGGGTGAAAATATCATTTTTGTGGAAAAAATATGATTTCTTCATTTTACGACTCTACGTTATAAACTTGTGTGAAGCACTTGGGGGTTCAAATTGCTCACCACAGATCTAGATAAGTTCCTTAGGGGGTCTAGTTTCAAAAATTGGGTCAATTGTGGGGGTTTCCACTGTTTAGGCACATCTGGGGCTCTCCAAATGCAGCATGGCGTCCAATCTCAATTCCAGCCAATTTTAGTTGGAAAAAGTCAAATGGCGCTCCTTCCATTCCGAGCTCTGCCATGCGCCAAAACAGTGATTCCCCTCCCCACATATGGAGTATCAGCGTACTCAGGACAAATTGTACAACAACTTTTGTGGTCCAACTTCTCCTGCTACCCTTGGGAAAATAAAAAATTAGTGACTGAAACATCATTTTTGTGGGAAAATAATAGGATTTTTATTTTCATGCCCGGGCATTATAAACTTGTGTGAAGCACTTGGAGGTTCAAAGTGCTCACCACAGAACTAGATAAGTTCCGTGGGGGTCTAGTTACCAAAATGGGGTCACTTGTGGGGGTTTTCCACTGTTTAGACACACCTGGGGCACACCCATCAACGTCAACATTCCAAAACGTTATTACTTCCTTTCCAAGACCTGCCTTGCGCCCAAACATTTCCGCCCCCCATATATGGGGTATCAGCGTACTCAGGACAAATTGGACAACTTTTGGGGTCCAATTTGTTTGGGAAAAATCAAAAATTGGGACTAAAAAATCATTTTTGTGGAAAACTGTTTTGTTTTTTTCACACCGCGGCATTATAAACTTTTGTGAAACACTTGGGGGTTCAAAGTGCTCACAACATATCTAGATAAGTTCTATAGACGTCTAATTTCCAAAATGGTGTCACTTGTGGGGGGTTTCCACTATTTAGGCGCATCAGGTTCTCTCCATAAGCGACATGGCGTACAATCTAAATTCCAGCAATTTTGGTTTGAAAACGTCAAGCGGCGCTCCTTCCCTTCCAAGCCCTGACGAACGTCCAGACAGTGGTTTTCCCCACATATGGGGTATTGTCGTACTCAGGAGAAATTGCACAACAGCTTTATCTGTCCATTTTCTCCTTTTACCCTTGTAAAAATAAAAAAAATGTTTGTAAAATATCATTTTTGTGACTAAAAAGTTAAATGCTCATTTTTTCCTTCCACGATGCTTCAGCTCCTGTGAAGCACCTGAAGGGTTAATAAACTTCTTGAATTTGGTTTTGAGTACCTTGAGGGGTGCAGTTTTAAGAATGGTGTCACTTTTGGCCATTTTCTGCCATATAGACCCCTCAAACTGACTTCAAATGTGAGGTGGTCGCTAAAAAAATGGCTTTGTAAATTTTGCTGTAAAAATGAGGAGAAATCGCTGGTCAACTTTAAACCCTTATAATTTCCTAACAAACAAAAATTTTGGTTACAAAATTGCGCTGATGTAAAGTAGATATGTGGGAAATGTTATTCATTAACTATTTTGTGTGACATATTTCTCTGTTTTAAGGGAATAAAGATTCAAAGCTTGAAAATTGCAAATTTTTCTAAATTTTCGCTATATTTCCATTTTTTTTCAAAGATAACGCAAGTTATATCGAAGAAATTTTACCACTAACATGAAGTACAATATGTCACGAGAAAACTATCTCAGAATCGTGAAGATTCGTTGAAGCGTTCCAGAGTTACAGCCTCATAATGAGACAGTGTTCAGAATTGTAAAAATTGGCCTGGTCATTAACGTGTCAACCACTCTTGTGGGTAAAGGGGTTAAAGTAAGTTCCAGCTCCTGTCTAGCAGAAGAATCAGACCCCAGATATATGCATAACATGCAGTTGATACAAATTACCATATCTACAGTGGCTTGTGAAAGTATTCACTCTCCTTTGATTTTTACCTGTTTTGTTACATTACAACCTATGCTTAAATATTTTTGTAATCCGAAAGTGTGTGTGATTCATCAGAAATATATAGTCTAAGTTGGTGAAATGAGAAAAGTAAAGGCATAAATTAAATTTGTAGGATCAAATAATTAAAAATTGTTATGTGCATATGTATTCCCTAAAGATGAGCGACTTTGCCTACAGGAGGGTGAGTCGGGTTTCGGTTGGCTCGAGTTTTCCAAAAGTCGAGTCGAACGAAGTCTGTAGACTATCGCAAAATGTCGAGTCAGAGTCGAAAACCCGACCCCAATGCAAATCAAAGGGGAATAAAAGTCGACAGGGAGTGGAGGACAGTAAACACACCTAAGTGCCCATTTCAATGCCAGCGACATTAATTCTTATTACTTAAACTTGTCAACCTTAATTAACTTATATAATAGTAACACATTGAAAACTGGTGGTTATTTTGCTAAAGTTGTGGGGGGGCAGGGCTGGCTCCAGGTTTTCAAGGCCCCAGGTGAAAGAGTCTCAGTGGGCCCCTTTAACACATACCACAATTCACGATGCTCCGATACAGCAGAGAAATATAGGTAAAGTACAATGCCAACAAATTCACTTCTTACATTACATGAGTGATATCTATTGTAAATTCTACAATAGCTCAAAACCGGACAGTATTGTTGAGCGATTCTGCCCAATATCCCGAAATATCGGATCGGATTGGATCGGCCTGATACTCAAAAGGTATCGGGTATCGCCGATCCGATACCGGAAACCCAATGCAAGTCAATGGGACAGAAATATCGAACTAAAAAAACCTCTTTCTTTCCTTGTAAACTAATACTAATAATACAATATAGATATAATAATATATATATATATACATGTCATTGTGACATATATATATATACATATATTTATAGTTCATACACTTCTACATAGTAAAATAGCCTCTGATTCAATTGCCGGGCAATGCCAGCTTTTGTGAAAATGCAGAACTACCCGACATGAAATGACACATGGTTTAACCATGTCATTTCATGTAGTTTGATATATGGTTTTCACTAACAATTACATAAGTGTATGTGTGCAAAATTTGACACATGTAGGGTTAATTAAAGGTGTAAATTCGTTGTAAAAAAAACACATTTTTTTGCTACGAATTTACACCTTTAATTAACCCCTACATGTGTCAAATTTTGCACACATACACTTATGTAATTGTTAGTGAAAACCATATATCAAACTACATGAAATGACATGGTTAACTCTATGTAAACCATGTGTCATTTCATGTCGGGTTCTGTATTTTCACAAAAGCTGGCAATTGAATTAGCGGCTATTATACTATGTAGAAGTATATGTACTATAAATATATATATATATATATATATATATATATATGTCACAAATTCAATGACAATGACAAGGGCAGGGTCAATGCAGCTAGCTATCAGGAGATTTTGGAGCACTTCATGCTTCCATCGGCTGAAATGCTTTATGGAGATGAAGATTTCATTTTTCAGCACGACCTGGCACCTGCTCACAGTGCCAAAACCACTGGTAAATGGTTTACTGACCATGGTATTACTATGCTCAATTGGCCTGCCAACTCTCCTGACCTGAACCCCATAGAGAATCTGTGGGATATTGTGAAGAGAAAGTTGAGAGACGCAAGACCAAACACTCTGGATGAGCTTAAGGCCGCTATCGAAGCATCCTGGGCCTCCATAACACCTCAGCAGTGTCACAGGCTGATTGCCTCCATGCCACGCCGCATTGAAGCAGTCATTTCTGCAAAAGGATTCCCGACCAAGTATTGAGTGCATAACTGAACTTTATTATTTGATGGTTTTTTTGTTTGTTTTTAAAAAACACTTTTTTTTTATTGGACGGTTGAAATATGTTAATTTTTTGAGACAGGTTTTTTGGGTTATCAGGAGTTGTATGCCAAAATCATCAGTATTAAAACAATAAAAGACCTGACAAATTTCATTGGTGTGTAATGAATCTAAAATATATGAAAGTTTAATTGTAATCATTACATTATGGAAAATAATGAAATTTAGCACTATATGCTAATTTTTTGAGAAGGACCTGTATATATGAGGTGTAAAATTTTTGAAAAAAAATGCGTGGGCTCCCGCCCTATTTTCTCAACCAGACAGACAAAGTCAGCGAGTGGGGGCAGATAATAATAGCCCAGAGAGGGACTATTATTTTTGCCCCCCCCCCCCCGGCTACTAACATCTGCCCTCAGACACTCCAGAAAAGGAAAATCTATAATTAGATTTGCCCTTTCTGGCACTTTGCCTGTCTATTCCCATTGCCCTGTAGCGGTGGTGAATGGGTTAATAAGGGGTTAAAGCCACCTTGCTATTGAAAGGTGACTTTAAGCCAGGTTAATAATTGAGAGCTGACAATTAGACAACTATCAATTATTAATCCTATTGTATGAAATAAAATAAAACACACAAACTTTAATTAAAATCATTTTAATGAAATAAACACACAGTTTTTGACCATATTTTATTTTACTGCCATTCCTTGCGAAGCTCTTGTTCACCTGTAATAAAAATAAAATAATAAAGCAACATTATTCTTACCTATCCGATGTTCAGTCAGGTCCCCACGATGTAATCCTTCTGAAAGGGTTAATGTTTACTGCAGAGACCGCAGCTAATGCTGACAGTCTCACAGTAAACCCCCAACTGAATCATCTCCTCTCCTGGCTGACAGGAGAGGAAGTGGTTAGCATAATTGATTGCTTCCCACTTTCACTTCAGGTCAGCCAGGGACACCGCACAGCATCAGTGACGTCAGAGGGAATCCCGGCTGACCTGAAGTGAACTGATTAACAAAAATAGGGGATCCCCTCGAAAAAAAAAATGGCGTGGGGTCCCCTTATTTTTGTTAAATAGCCTGATAAAGCAGACTACTGAGGCCCGATTTTTCAGGCTGTTAAGAGCCAATATCCATGGACCTTGCAAGCCTGATAATACCAGGCCACAGCAGTCTGCTTATCTTGGCTGGTTAACAAAAATAGGGATCCACTCGAAAAAAATGACGTGGGTCCCCCCTATTTTTGTTAACCAGCCAGATGAAGCAGACTGCTGAGGCCTGTATTTCAGGCTGGTAAGGATCCAATATCCATGAACCTTGCAAGCCTGATAATACCCGGCCACAGCAGTCTGCTTATCTTGGTTGGTTAACAAAAATAGGGGATCCCCTCGAAAAAAGAATGGCGTTGGGGTCCCCCTATTTTTGTTAACCAGCCAAGTAAAAAGCAGACTGCTGCGGCCTGGTATTAAAAGACTGTTAAGGCCCATGGATTTTGGCCCTCAACAGCCTAAAAATACCAGGCTGCAGCAGCCCCACAATTGGCGCATCCAAAGATGCGCCAATTGTGGCACTTTACCCGGCTCTTCCCACTTACCCTGTAGCGGTGGCAAGCGGGGTAAAAAGGGGTTAATGTCACCTTTGATTGAACGGTGACAATAAGCCCGTTTATAATGGAGAGACGTCAATAAGACACCGATCCATTATTAATCATAAAGGTTGAAAATTTGTAAAAAATACACAGCCAGAATAAAGTCTTTTAATGAAATAAAACAGAACACCGTTTTCATTATTTTTATTGTATGCTCATCCCGCGACGCCATCATTCTCCTGTAAAAAAACAAAAATAACAAACCAACACAAATACTACCTGTCCGACCCAGTCCAAAATCACGAGTGTCCCACGACGAGTCCAGCTCTGCTACATCTGCATGCCAGGCTGAGCCTGATATCCACATAGAGCAGAGCTGCTTACCTGAGGAGATTCCCCGGCGGTGACGTCATCCGACTGGTTTATGGCCAGCTGTCTCGAGAGTACAGCTGGCCGAGATTACCCAGTACCAGTCAGCCCGTGCAGTTATCGCGAGATGCTGCATATGACTGCCAGGGAGAGGGTAATGGCCAGCCTGGATGGATGGAAGAACGTGACTGCCAGGGATCTTCTGCCAGGTTAGTGCTGCTGACACCTGACAGACCCGACCGACACTGACAGTGACAGTTTCGGGAAGTTCCTGTGTCACGTACTTCGTTCTGTGATACAGGAACTCCCCATAGACTTTAGAGGAAAACTCTGATTCTGGTATCCGATATGACAAAAATATCGAATCTCAGAATCGTAATTCCGATACAGCGAATATCGACCGATACCCGATATTTGCAGTATCGGAATGCTCAACACTACCGGACAGTATAGTCCTTCATACAGTATTATGGGCATCACATATTACACCATACAGAATGGGCTCCATATAATGCTCCATACAGAATAGGCCCCATATGTGCTCCATATGATGCTCCATATATAAAGGGCCCTATATTATGCCCCATAAATAATGAACCCTATATGATGCTCTAGTATACGATGGGCCCCATATTTGATGCTCCAGTGTATGATAAACCCCATATAATGCTCCAAATATAATGGTCTCCATATATAATGCTCCATATATAATGGGCTCCATGTGATGCTCCAGTATATAATGGGCCCCATAAATGATGTTGCAGTGTATAATGGGCCCCATATATGATGCTCCAGTGTATAATGGGCCCCATTTATAATAATCCAGTGCATGATGGGCCCCATATATGATGCTCCAGTGTATGATAAACCCCATATAATGCTCCAAATATAATGGTCTCCATATATAATTCTCCATATATAATGGGCTCCATGTGATGCTCCAGTATATAATGGACCCCATATATGATGTTCCAGTGTATAATGGGCCCCATATATGATGCTCCAGTGTATAATGGGCCCAATTTATAATACTCCAGTGTATGATGGGCCCCATATATAATTCTCCAGTGTATAATACCTCCAGTCCCGATATATATCTCCAAACATTAAAAAAAATTGAAATACCTCTCCTCGCTTGGCACTGCTCTACTCTGGACTCCTCAGCATCGCCATCTTCCAGCTCTCTGCACTGTGACTGTTCAGGCAGAGGGAGCACAGACGTGACGTCATTGCACTCTCTGACCTGAATGTCACTGTCAGGAAATGCGGAAGACGTCACAGCGGTGGAGCAAGGAGAGGTTAGTATTGCAAGTGCTGGGGCCCTGAGCAAGCAGGGGGGGCCCACTCATAGGCGCCAGCAGTGGTACAGGGCCACTCATAGTACTCTGGTGTCTCTGATGGCGAGTGGGCCCCCACCTGCTCAGGGCTCCGGCACTTGCCCAGGTGCGCCAGATGCTGACGCCGTCCCTGGGGGGGTATAGCCCAGTTAGGGAGGTGGAAAAACTGGCATATGTTGAGGTGTAGGCTGGACGTTCACAGCTGCAAATGGAGGAATTGGAGAAGTCGGAGGAAGAGGAGGACAAAGCGAGCCATTTTGCTGGCAACCTATGTGTCACAGGGGACGGTGGTACAAAATCCTTTGAAACCCAGGCATGGTTCATTTTAATGAAGGTGAGATCACCTACATTTTGGGTCAACAACTGGGTCCTTCTTTTTGTCAGGATTGATCCAGCAGCACTGAAGACTCTGTCTGATAGCACACCACCAACAGGGGCGCACTCTGCCTCAGGCGGCAGTCCCTCTCTGAAGAGCGGGGGGTGGCAGATTCTTATCTCCTGGCTCCTGCATCAGCTGATGTTTCTTATGTATTGCTGCTCCGTGCGCACAGGACCTGTGATGAGGTCACAGGAGTTGAGGAGTCAGGAGTCACATGATCAGGGGCCGCCGTCAGTGTATGCAGGACTCTGCTGTGTGGGTCAGAAGGGGCTTAAAGGGTGGATGTAGCAGAGTTGTATGTGTATGAGGTGTACCGATCGGAGCCACGTGTGTATGGGGTGTGCGGAGCGGAGCCCTGTGCGTACGAGGTTTGCGGAGCAGAGCCGCATGTGTACAAGGTGCCATATGCAAAAATCGTGAAAAAGTAAATTAAGTCATACAAACATTTAAACTAGCACCCTTCAAGTACAAAAATATGTGTTAAAAGGACACCAAAAGGGCGCAATATAATAGCACAAAAAACATGCAAGTGCAAAGATATCATATATTAAAGTTAAGTAAACATGGGAGGACCTCAGAAAAAGGACCAAACACTTTTCAGAAAATAAGTAATAATATTTGTAGCTCTCAACAATCTCAACCTCCTGACCAGCAATATTGATTGGTAAGTAATCCTCCTTTTTCCTTCTGTAACTCTCCACCATCTCCTTGGTTTTCTTTACATTTAGTACTAGACAGTTAGTCTGACACCAATCCACAAAGTCAGAAACCACCCTTTTATATTCCTCCTCCCCCGGCCCCCCACAATGCCCCCTACAATCATGGAGTCTTCTGAGAATTTTTGGAGTTGACAAAAATCAGATTTATACTGAAAGTCAGCTGTATACAATGTGAAGAGGAAGGGTGACAGCACTTTACCCTGAGGGGCTCCAACACTGCTCCGTACACTGCCAGATACCACCTCCCCCATCCTTACAAACTGTGGCCTGTCCGTCATGAGGTATTTTCGGGAGGAGATTGTGATGAAACCATGGGGGCACTTCAGGGAATGCTTCAGATTCATCACCGTGTCCTCCTCCGACAGCGCGGACAGCAATATCGCCTTGGAATCGGGAATGTTGGCCATGTGAGTGGATCATGATATGTCCTGCATCGGGAGGCTCCAGTGGGCATGACAATGGGAGCTGGCTGCTATTGAATCTTTATAGAATCTTTCTTTCTCTCTGTTTCTTTCTCTCTCTCTCTCTGTTTTTTTTTCTTTCTTTCCCCTCTTTCTTTCTCTCTCTGTTCTTTTTTCTCTCTTCGTTCTCTCTTTTCTCTCTGTTCTTTCTTTCTCTCTCTGTTCTTTCTTTCTCTCTCCTTTCTTTTTCTTTCTGTCTGTTCTTTCTTTCCACTCTTTCTTTCTCTCTCTGTTCTTTCTCTGTCTCTGTTCTTTCTTTCTCTCTCTGTTCTTTCTTTCATCTTTCTTTCTATGTTCTCTCTTTCCCCTTTCTTTCTCTCTGTACTTTTTTCTTTCCCCTCTTTCTTTCTTTCTTTCTTTCTTTCTTTCTTCTTTCCTTCTTTCTTTCTTTCTTTCTTTCTTTCTTTCTTTCTTTCTTTCTTTCTTTCTTTCTTTCCTCTGTTCTTTCTTTCGCTTTCTGTTCTTTTTCTTCCCCTCTTTCTCTCTCTCTATTCTTTCTATTTCTTTCTCTCTCTGTTCTTTTTTCTCTCTGTTTCTTTCTCTCTGTTCTTTCTTTTTTCTCCTATTTTCTTCTTTCTTTCTCTCTCTCTGTTCTTCCTTTCTCTCTCTGTTCTTTCTTTCCTCTTTTCTTTCTCTTTGTTCTTTCTTTTCTTTCTTTCCACTCTTTCTTTCTCTGTGTTCTTTATTTCCCCTCTTTCTTTCTCTCTCTCTGCTCTCTTTCCCCTCTTTCTTTCTTTCTCTCTCTGTTCTTTCTTTCTCTCTCTGCTCTTTCTTTATTCTCTCTCTATTCTTTCTTTCTCTCTCTGTTCTTTCTCTCTGTTCTTTCTTTCACTCTCCTTTCTTTCTTTCTTTCTTTTTCTCTCTCCCTGTTCTTTCTTTCTCTCTATGTTCTTTCTTTCTTTCCCCTCTTTCTTTCACTCTCTCTGTTGTTTCATTTGCTCTCTGTTCATCTTCTTTCCCTCTTTCTTTCTCTCTGTTCTTCCTTTCTCTATCTGTTCTTTCTCTTTCTCCCTCTGTTCTTTCTTTCCCCTTTTTCTTTCTCTCTCTGTTCTTTCATTTGCTCTCTGTTCATTTCTATCCCCTTTCTCTCTTTCTGTTCTCTCTTTCTCTCTCTCTGTTCTTTCTTTCTCTCTGTTCTTTCTTTTCTCTCTGTTCTTTCCCTCTTTCTTTCTCTCTGCTCTTCCTTTCTCTATCTGTTCTTTCTCTTTCTCCCTCTGTTCTTTCTTTCCCCTCTTTCTTTCTCTCTCTGTTCTTTCATTTGCTCTCTGTTCTTTCTAGCCCCTTTCTCTCTTTCTGTTCTCTCTTTCTCTCTCTCTGTTCTTTCTTTCTCTTTGTTCTTTCTTTTTCTCTCTGTTCTTTCCCCTCTTTCTTTCTCTCTCTGTTCTTTCTCTCTCTCTGTTCTTTCTTTCTTTTTCTCAGTACCAGTCAGTGTGCCCATAGTACCATCCACTGACACTATATACAGAGCTCCTGTGTATAATGTCACTGGTGAATACTGTATTACCTGTACACTGACACTATATACAGAGCTCCTGTGTATAATGTCACTGGTGATCACTGTATTACCTGTACACTGACACTATAAACAGAGCTGCTGTGTATAAAATAAAATGTACCAAAATACCAGCAGATATATATGGTACTGTATGAGGAGCGTACAGCTGTTATACGGTGTAGGAAAAAATGTAAATCTCCGCATATATTTCCGGAGTCCACACAGACGCTCTCTCAGTATGATTTGACCGTAATACAGAGAGCAGATATACGGTACTGTATCAGAAGTGGACAGCTGTGTATGGTGTACTGGAAAATTTCAATCTCTGTATATATTTCCGAGTCACACACGAGCTCACTCAGTATGGATTTGACCGTAAAACAAAGAGCAGATATACGCTACTTTATCAGAAGCGGACAGCTGTATACGGTAAAAATTTCAATCCACGTATATATTTCCGGAGTCACACGCAGATGTCAGCATGTATTTGTCCGTGATACACTGGTACATGGTGTGTGTCAGGACGTATAGCTCTATACGGTGTGGGAAAAATGAACGCTCTGTAACTGTGCAGAAAAAAAGACTAAAAGTATTAGTGCTGTGTAAAAGCAGTCTGCACAGCAATGTACACACAGCAATACAGCTATCAGGCAGCCTAATAACCAGCGCTGCTGCACACAAGAAAATCCTCCCCTGTCACTGCACACTAACTGTACAGCACAATTGCTATCAGCACTAGCACAGAAGATCTTGCCTTTCCAGCCCTAACTCTCTCCCTAATGATAAACAGCGTCAGCAACCTCTCCTACTGTTAATATCGGCAGAAGTAAATTGGAGGTCGGCGCTCAGGGCTTTTATAGACACTATGACACCCCCAAAGCAAGCCAATCACTGCAATGCACTGCTCTAAGATGGTGGTGGATGCTGCCCATGTCATCTCGTTGTCCATAGTGTACGTCCTTGTTCATTGGCTGAAAAAAGGCTCCTGAAAGCATTCTGGGAAAATCGACTTTGGCGCTCGTTTTGACAACCACATGTCCGACTGTACGCTATGGTCGTGTTTCGGACACCGAAACCCGACTTTGGCGAAAGTCGTCGACTTTGAATCTGACCGACCTGTTTCGCTCAACTCTAGTATTCACCTTTTTATGATGAAGCCTCTAAAAATTTCTGGTGCAAGCAATTACCTTCATAAGTCACATGTTTAGTGAAAGGAAGTCCACCTGTGTGCAATCTAAGTGTCACATAGCTTGTCAGTATATGCATAACTTTTCTGACAGACCACAGAAGCTGCAAGATCATTAACCCCTTTCCAACATCAGGAATAAATTTATGCCAATGTGAACTCCCTCCCTTTGATGTGGGCTCCGGCAATGAGCCCACATCATTTTCCGGCACGTCAGCTGTTTTGAAAAGCTGATATGTGCCTGGAACAGCTGCAGGGGAATCATAATCCACCCGCGGCTATTAACCCGTTAAATGCCGCTGTCAAACTCTGACAGCGGCATTTAACATGTGATTCCTTGCAACAGTGCCGGAAATTCGCACATTGGTGACCCCGTCACGTGATTGCATGTCACCGATTGGTTGGCATGACAACCAGAGGTCTCATGGAGACCTCTATTTGTCACTGCCAGATTGCTACCAAAGCCGGTGGTCGGCACTCATAGCAAGTGAGGTGTTCTGCTACATACAGGTGATCTGATCATTGCCTGTATGTAGCAGAGCCAATCGGGTTATAGTAGCTTCTAGTCTCCCATGGAGACTATTAAAGCATGCCAAAAGTGAAAAACAATGTTTCAAAAAAATAAAAAAATAAAAAAAATAAAAGTTCAGATCACCCCTTTTCACCCCATTCAAAATAAAACTAAGAAAAATCAAACATACATATATTTGGTATCACCGCATTCAGAATCGTCAGATCTATCAATAAAAAAGGATTATCCTGATAGTTAAACGGCCTAGCGAGAAAAAAAAGTAAAAATGCCAGAATTACTTTATTTTGGTTGCCGCGACATTGCATTACAATGCAATAACGGGTGATCAAAAGATCATATCTGTACCAAAATGGTATCATTAAAAATGTCAGCTTGGCGCTAAAAAAAATAAGCCCTCATCCAACCCGAGATCATGAAAAATAGAAACGCTACGGGTATCAGAAAAAGGAGCAATTTTTTTTTTTTTTACATTTTTTCACCACTTAGATAAAAAAGAACCTAAACATGTTTGGTGTCCATGAACCTCTGATGACATGGGAATCATAA
>JARQOD010000002.1:215755720-215774522 GCA_033576555.1 Oophaga sylvatica
AGGTTGTCAGTTTCCTGACACTCTGGGGAGTAGGGGTCGCACCTGGTAACATTTAGGGCGTACCATCCATTGTAACCCCAGTGTCGGGTGTAAGTCACCAAGTCTCCTGCCAACAGGTCCCTCCCCGGGTGTCCTTCTGGGAGGTGAGCCTCCACGTCCCGCCGGGTTACAAAGACTTCTAAATAAAGTCCAGGCTCCTGGATGAAGCCCCAACCACCTTTTAACTTAAAGTTCCGTACTGCACCCTTACGCCGCGGCTCCCTCAGCGTACTTTTATCCTTTCTCATACGTGCCTTCTCTGCCAGGTCCTTGTCCAGGTGACGTTGCCGAAGCTTTTGGGATTCTCGCTGCTCCCTTTGTCGCTCTGCTTCCCGCTCCCGACGTCTCCACTCTTCCTCCTGACGCCGGTTGTAATTCTCCTCCACCAGCAGCTCCATGTCTCCACCATCAAACGCCAGCTTACGATGTCCGGTTTGCGGCAGCTCTCCTGGCGCCCGCCAGTCCTGGCGGCGCTCACCTGTGGCGGAAGCAGCCGGCTCTGGAACAGATGACGGTCGGGGCTCCGGTACAGGCAGTAGAGCTCTGGTGCCTGCGCGGCCTCCTCCATGAGGACGGGTGTCGCTTCTTCTGCCTCAGCGACGGGGGCAGACAGCGGGATCTGGGGTGCTGGTGCGGCGTTTTCTGCAGGAACGGGTGCCTCCACTGTGATACTGGCAACCGGTTCAGATTGCAAGGGCTGGGATGCCCGCACGGCCTCCTGTACTGGAACGGGTGCCTCCACTGAGATACTGTCAACCGGTTCAGATTGCAAGGGCTGGGATGCCCGCACGGCCTCCTCTACTGGAACGGGTGCCTCCACTGAGATACTGTCAACCGGTTCAGATTGCAAGGGCTGGGATGCCCGCACGGCCTCCTCTACTGGAACAGGTGCCTCCACTGAGATACTGGCAACCGGTTCAGATTGCAAGGGCTGGGATGCCCGCACGGCCTCCTCTACTGGAACGGGTGCCTCACCTTCCGGTACAGACACTTCAGGGGGTAAGAGGGATTGGCGCCGCTCCAAGTGTAGTTTTAGGGCCCGCCAGCTCGCTTCCATCCTGGCGACCTCCTCCCGGTGCCGGGCCAGGTCTCTCAGGGTATCCTCCGCTTCTTCCAGCGTAGGAGGGTTTCCAGGCCGGGTGCCAAACGGTGGCTCCGTGGCGATCGGGTCGCTTCCGTGGGGGAGAGCTCTGACTCCTCCATCCCTTCCCACTTCTGCTCACGTCCGATTCGCCATCTCTGCCAAGTCACATGTGTCATTAGCATCAGGAGAGGAGCCATCTTTTGTAGGGAGGCGGGACCTTCGCGTTCATTTCCGTCCACTGAGGAGGATGAGGAGGCGGAACTCCAGAGCTGTGGGGCACGATCTTACATTGCAGTAACATTTAGAGTGGTGGACATCGTTTTCGCGCCACGGAGTGAGTGTACGCCCACGAGAGCACGCCCTTATTCTTCACCTGTGCCTCGTGGCGCAGATATGAGGAAAAATGGCAAATACAGTCTATGATGATTTTTGCAATTCTCAAGCAAAAAAACAGTTCAATTAAGGCACACAGGACTCGCTTATAGCGAGCTTCTGAATCCTGTTCGTGACACCAAAGTTGAGTCGCACAGAGCCACAGGTTTTGGGGGTACTCGGCACCAAGCCCGTCGACTTTATGGGGGATGTGACGGGTAGCACAGCTATGTCCGTGCCCTGGTCGCTCACTGGAATGTGGGATATTTCCAGGGGATGATAGAATGTTTGTGTAGTTTGTCGTGACGCCACCTGTAGTACCTGGTCAGGGTGACCAGCGCTGCTGTGCAGGTCCTCTGGCAGGGATGGTGTAGTGCAGCTAGGTGATAAGTCTTCTACAGGTAAGACGGTATCCTTCCAGGGCAGATAGATGTGAGATAGAGCAATGGTGCAGAGTGATGTAGCAGAGTGGAGTATGCGACGTAGTAAGAAAGCAGGAAAGGAAACAATTCTTACTACAAAGACATGCAGCATAAGGCTGCCTCAACCCCTCCCATCCAACTAGCTACACCCTGTTCTAACCAGCCTGAGCTAGACCATCCCATTGGGTCCGCCTACACTCAGCTGGCATAGTGACTGTTGAATGCAGTGGTTGGAGTCAATGGGGTGTTTCCTCCTTACCTGAGAGTAAGTTGTCACACCGCTGGGTGCGATGCAACATCTCTGTGGCGACTGGACCCTCGGGTGCTTCTGTCTTTTCACAAATACCGGCTTTACCCGGCAATTGAATCAGAGGCTATTTTACTATGTAGAAGTGAATAAACTATAAATATATGTATATATATATGTCACAATGACATGTATATATATATATATAATATAATATATATATATATATATGTATTCTATGTGTGTATATTTTGTGTTTACAAGGAAAGAAAGTGTTTTTTTAGTTGCGATATTTTGTTCCCATAGACTTACATGGGACTTCCGGTATCGGTATCGGGTATCGCCGATATTTTAGTGATATCGGCGATACCATTCCGATCCGATATTTTTGGATATCGGAAAGTATCGCTCAACTCTAATTATAACCCTTTGAGAATTTATCTACAGATGAAATGACGATTCTCCATGGTGTTTTCAAGAAACAGGCAGCAGTGGATGTTGCTGAGTGAAAATTGCAAACTGCCGTTGCAGTCACCAGTACGTTATGAACAGCCTGTGCTTCTGGAGGCACCTGAAGTTAGATGTGCTCTCATCACTACAGAAATGCCAAACATGTGGGCGCTATATGTTGTTTAGGCACACTGGGGCTCAGAAGGGAGGGGGCATTTGGATTTGGGAGCGGAGAATTAGCTAAATTTCTTTTGGCGGGTGAGGAGCCATTTTGCTTTTCCAGAGCCTTTGTGCTACCACTAATCAGGAAGCCCCTATATTTCCATTAACAGATGACACACCTGAGTGGTCACTTGCTTTTTTTGTGGATTGAGTGGAAGCTTTTATTGGGAACATTTTACATAATGTTTCGGATCACAGGTATCCAGCGCTCTACACTGACCACTTACTTTGCGGTTTCCATCTAAATCTCTGAGTGACGTGATTCAGATGAAACTCCCGATGGATCCATTCACTATAGTGAAGCAGCAGAGTTACTCTGGACTCCATCTTGCCTCTGTTACGTGGTTTTCTTTTTTCAGAAGTGCACAAAACTGTGGCCGATACCACTTTTATGCAATCCTAAAAAGATGGACACCTGCCGGATCACAGGTCCTATGCCCCCCACAGTGCCTCCATCTGCCTCATTATAGGGAATCATCCACTAGAGGTTCTATCTGAATCATGTATTTCAGAGATTTACACAGAAACCCCGATGTAAGCGCTCAGCGCAGAGCTCAGGATAAATGTGCCTTAGTGTGATCTTTGGGAGGCAGAACGAAAAAATCAACAGTATCTGAAGAATTGATTTTTATTTATTTTTATGCTGATCCTCATGGGGTATAAGTGATTAGGCGACTTTCTTCTTCGGGTCGGTGTGATTACAGCGGTATCAGATTTATATCGAGTTTTTAAGATTGGCTGTTGTCACATACTAAAAGACGCTTTTTATTGCGAAAACTAGTTTTTGCGTCACCATATTTTGAGAGCTATAATTTTTTCAAATTTCACCCGACAGAGTTATGTGAGGGCTTGTTTTTTGCAGGACGAAATTATGTTTTTATTGGTACAATTATCGTGCACATGATATTTTTTAATCGCTTTTTATTCTATTTTTGTGAGAGAATGAACAAATAAAAGCAATTCAGGAATTGTTTTTTTTTATACCGTTCGGCTTGTGATAAAATTCATAAGGCAGCTTTATTCTTTGGGTCAGTACAATTGCAGCGATACCTCATTTATATCTGTTATGTTTTGGCGCTTTTACAGAATAAAAACTATTTTATAGAAAAAATAATTATTTTTGCACCGCTTTATTCTGAGAGCATAAAACTTTTTTACTTTTTACTGATGGAGCTGTATGGTCTTGTTTTTTGTGTGACAAGATTACGTTTTCATCGGTACCATTTTTATTTACATCTGTCTTTTTGATCGCATGTTATTGCCCTTTTTTTAGGCGGCATGATGATAAAGCATTGTTTTTTGCCTTGTTTTTTATTTTTTTTTTACGGTGTTCACTGAAGGGGTTAACTAGTGGGACAGTTTTAAAGAGCGGGTCGCTGCGGACCCGGCAATACCAAATATGTGTACTTTTATTGTTTTTTTCTATTTACATAAATAAACGAAATGTATTGGTAAAATGTGTATTTTATTTTTTTCTCTTTATTTGGGGATTTTTAAAAAAAATATTTGTACACATTCTAATATTTTTTTTAACTTTATTACATTTTCCCAGTGTGGGACATCACTATATAATGTCAGATCGTTGATGTGACACTTAGCACTGCTTAGTATCAGATCTGTGATCTGACAGGCAGGGAAGGAGGCATGCCGGTACCTGCTCTCAGCAGGCACTGACAAGCTATTTCCCTGCAGGACTCGGAAGGACCCTGCAGCCATCTTGGTGCTGGAGGTATCAATGGAGAACACCAGAACAACGCGATCGCATTGCGTTGGTCTGAGGGAAGCACGCAGGGAGCCCCCCTCCATGTGCGATGCTTCTCTTTGCCACTGTCATTACTGACAGCGGCATTAGAGGGGTTAAATGCCCATGATCGTGCTTGGACCGATCGTGGGCATTGCTGCAAGGTGTCAGCTGCCACACACAGCACACACTCACACGCGATCTCTGCAGCTCTTACCGTGAGGCTGTGACAATCGTGACGCTGTACTAGTACTGCTCTGGGCACAAATGCACCTCCCGCAGAGCAGTACTAGTGCGGCACATGTCACGAAGGGGTTAATATTGTGCAAAATTAAGTATTCTGAAATATTCTATAGACAGTATGAACCACATACAGCCTTTATGAAGCGTAAGAGCCCACACACAGCCCCCTGTATACAGTATGATCCCACACATAGCCTCTCTATATACAGTTTGATCAGCCACATTAGCCTCTTATATACATTAAGAGCCCTCAGATAGGCTCCTATATAGAGTATGAGCTCCCATGTAGCCTCCTATATACAGTAGGAGCACTCATATAGCCCCTTATATATTGTTCGAGCCCTCACATAGCCCACTGTATACATTGTGAGTCGCCACATAGCATCTCTATGTACAATGTTAGCCCCATAAAAACTGCATACAATATAAGCCCCCACATAGCCTCCTATGTAAATGCAAACATCCCATACACATAGGAAAAAAAACAACTACTCACATAATTTCTGCTCCCTCAGCGCCCTGTTTTTGTCTCCGGTGAACTGACTCTGCACAGTAGATGCAATGTAATGAAAACATTGTATCTGCTGTCTCAGATGCACACACTGATTAATGGAAGAAAGAGCGAATGACTCAGTTCTCCACTAATGTATTCCACTCTGTGTGCATCCAGAGGATGCGGATAGTGGTAACAGCAGGGGGCAGAGGGGGGTTGGCGGGCGAAGGCATGCTGCGACCCATAGGCCACTTTTTCAATCTGACGGCGGTACTGGAAAAACCAGAGGGCCAGATACGGCCCACAGGTCACAGGATGCCTATTTCTGCATTAGAGCAAAGCAGAAAAATTGTTTCCTATCATAATTAACCCCTTTCTGACATAGGATGTAATATTCGGTGACTGTGCCCTGGGCCTATTTTACGAGGGATGGAATATTACATCTGAGCAATAAACTGCGCACACGGGGGTTGTGGGGGCGATTTTGACAGCTGACACCCGGCAGTAAGTGTCAAGAGCGGTCTGACCCTCAAAATGCTGTGATCGAACACGATTGCAGCATTTCGGAAGCCGCAGAGGGCTGATAGCCCCTTTGCCTTTGTATCAGAGACCGGTGGTGTGACGCTGGGTCACAATCGTTGCCATGGTGACCCGATATCATCATGAGGACATCCAGGTCACCAGACCTAGCAAATTTCCTGATCATTCCCAGTGTATGATAAGCAAGTTTGTCAGTGCAGACCTGACAGTTTCTGCAGCATGGGGATGCTGCTTCATCTCCATGCTACAGAATCGATTAGCCTGCAAAAAATGATTGTCTCATACTGGGACAAAGTAAAAAAGTAAAGAAAATTAAATAATTAAAAAAACTATATATGTATTTACACTGCTCAAAAAAAAAATGGGAACACACAAATAACACATCCTAGATCTGAATGAATGAAATATTCTCATTGAATACTTTGTTTTGTACAAAGTTGAATGTGTTGACAACAAAATCACGCAAAAATCATCAATGGAAATGAAATTTGTTAACCAATGGAGGCATGAATTGGGAGTCACACACAAAATTAAAGTGGAATGTAATGTCCTTAAAACAAGTCAAAATGATGCTCAGTAGTGTGTGTGGCCTCAAAGTGCCTGTATGACCTCCCTACAATGTCTAGGCATGCTACTGATGAGGCGGCAGATAGTCTCCTGAGGGATCTCCTCACTGACCTGGACTAAAGCATCCGCCAACTCTTGGACATTCTGTGGTGGATGGAGCGAGACATGATGTCACAGATGTGCTCAATCGGATTCAGGTCTGGGGAACGGGCAGGCCAGTCCATAGCTTCAATGCCTTCATCTTGCAGGAACTGCTGACACATTCCAGCCACATGAGGTCTGGTATTGTCCTGCATTAGGAGGAACCCAGGGCCAACCGCACCAGCATATGGTCTCATAAGTGGTCTGAGGATCTAATCTCGGTACCTAATGGCAATCAGGCTACCTATGGCAAGCAAATGGAGGGCTGTGCGGACCTCCAAAGAAATGCAACTCCACACCATTACTGACGCACTGCCAAACCCTTCATGCTGAAGGATGTTGCAGGCAGAAGATTGCTCTCCACGGCATCTCCAGACTCTGTCACATCTGTCACATGTACAGTACTCCATGTGAACCTGCTTTCAACTGTGAAGAACACAGGGTGCCAGTGGCGAGTTTGCCAATCCTGGTGTTCTGTGGCAAATACCAAGCGTCCTGCATGGTGTTGGTCTGTGAGCACAACCTCCATCTGTGGACGTCGGGTACTCAGACCATCGTCAAGGAGTCAGTTTCTAACCGTTTGTGCAGACACATGCACATTTGTGGCCTGCTGGAGTTCAGTTTGCAGGGCTCTGGCAGTCCTCCTCCTGTTCCTCCTTGCACAAAGGTGGAGTAGCGGTCCTGCTGCTGGGTTGTTGCCCTCCAACGGCCCCCTCCATGTCTCCTGGTGTACTGGCCTGTCTCTTGGTAGCACCTCAAGCCTCTGGACACTACACTGACAGACACAGCAAACTTTCTTGCCACAGCTCACATTGATGTGCCTTCCTGGATGAGCTGCACTACCTGAGCCACTTGTGTGGGTTGTAGAGTCTGTCTCACGCTAACACGAGTGTGAAAGCACAACCAACATTCAAAAGTGACCAAAACATCAGCCAGAAAGCATTGTGTACTGAGATGTGGTCTGGGTCCCCACCTGCAGAACCACTCCTTTATTGAGTATGTCTTGATAATTGCCAATAATTTCCACCTGTTGTCTATTCCATTTGCACAACAGCATGTGAAATTGATTGTCAATCAGTGTTGCTTCCTAAGTGGACAGTTTGATTTCAAAGAAGTTTGATTTACTTGGAGTTATATTCTGTTGTTTACGTGTTCCCTTTATTATTTTGTGGAGTGTATATATAGATATAATATGTATATATGTATATCTATATATCTATATATATAATATATATGATGAAAAAAGATATTGTATCTCTAAATAAATATTTGAATGAAAAAAGCAAAAAACAATAAAAGGACACATATTTTGTGTCACCGCGTCCGCAGCGACCTAACCTAAAAAAACTGTCCCACTAGTTGACCCCTTTAGTGAACATCATAAAAAACAAAATAAAAAACAAGGCAAAAAACAGTGCTTTATCATCATGCCGCCAAACAAAAAGTGGAATAAAAAGCATTCAAAAAGACGGATATAAATAAACATAGTACCGCTGAAAACACCATTTTGTCTCTCAAAAAGCAAGTCATAATATAGCTCCATGAGCAGAAAAATAAAAAGTTATAGCTCTCACAACAAAGCGATGCAAAAATAATTATTTTTTCAATAAAATAGTTTTTATTGTATAAAAGCGCCAAAACTTAGAAAAATATATAAATGATGTATCGCTGTAATTGTACTGACCCAAAGAAAAAAACTGTCTTATCAATTTTGCCACAAACGGAACGGCATAAACCCCCCCAAAAAAAATTTCTAAATTGCTGTTTTTTGTTCGTTCTGCATCACAAAAATCAGAATAGCAATCAAAAAATGTCATGTGCCCAAAAATGGAACAAATAAAAACGTCAGCTCATCCACAAAAAACAAGCACTCACATGACTGTGAGCTGAAATATGGAAAAATTATAGCTCTCGAAATTTGGTGATGCAAAAACTATTTTTTGCAATAAAAAGTGTCTTTTAGTGTGTAACTACAACCAAACATAAAAACCCGATATAAATCTGGTATCTCTGTAATCACACCGACCCGAAGAATAAAGTAGCCTAATCACTTATACCACATGTGGAATGGCGCAAAAATAAATAAAACCAATTCTTCATATGCTGTTGATTTTTTCATTCTGCCTCCCATAGTTCGCAGTACTGCTTGGTGTACATCTATCCTGAGCTCTGCGTTGAGCTATTACACTGGGGTTTCCATGTAAATCTCTGATTCAGAAGCATCCTCTAGCAGAAGGTTCCTTATAATGAGGCAGATAGAGGCACTGTGGAACGCCGTTTGACCTGTGATCCGGCTGTGTCTATCTTTCTAGGATAGCATAAAAGTTCCATAAGCCACAGTTTTGAGCACTTCTGAAAAGAATGACACCATGAAACAGAGGCCAGATGGAGTCAAGAGTAACTCTGCTACCTCATTATAGTGAATAGATCCCTCAGGGGTTTCATCTGAATCACATCACTGGCAGATTTTGATGGAAACCCCAAAGTAAGTGGTCAGCGTAGAGCACCGGAGAAATGTGATCCCAAAAATTATGTAAAATGTTCCCAATGAAAGCTTCAACTCGATCAACAACAAAAAATAAGCCCTGGCTCAGGTCCATCATCTGTTAATGGAAATTTAGGGGGCTTACAAGTTACTGGTAGCACAAAGGCTCTGGAAAAGCTAAATGGCTCCTCACCCGCCAAAGAAATTCAGCAAATTCTCTGCTCCCAAATCTAAATTCCCTCTCCCTTCTGAGTCCCACAGTGTACCTAAACCTCATAATGCATCCACGTTTGGCATTTCTGAGCCAATGAGAAGCTGCCCACTGCTTCTCTTGTGGTTTCTTCGTTGTGTGTCTTCACCTTTACCACCGCAACTCTTCCTGGCATCAATAAAGACTCCATCAGTTCTTGTATGGCTTTCTAATGTCTGACAGGCGTTGCATTAGCTATGATGAAGTCTGTTGCCCTCCAGATTGGCTGTAGCTTTGATTTGAGCAGACATCTTGCATGCTTCTGTCAAGCCCCGCAGTTCAACCTTGGTATGGAGGCAGTGGTTTTGCTAGCAGCACAGTATCTTCTGTGACTACTGCTATACCAGCATGTGAATGGCCTTCTGGTCTGCATACCTTGATCCATCCACAAAGGGCGTCAGGTCAGGATCTTCCAATAGTACATCATTGACTGAGTCAAATCCGGAGGTTTCGTGACTCATGAGAGTGAAACAATCGTTGAGCCATTTCAGAGTCGACTACCTCTTAGATTAATGTGTCAGAGATGTGGTCTTAATCCTCTCCCCCCTTGGCAGAGGTAGGAGAATAGCTGGGTTACAGGCAGCACATCTGGGGATGGTGATGTTGTCAGGGAGCAGACTAGGGCAGACAAATGAGGGCCAGAATGTCATGGGGTGCTATTATCTTCAGCTGATGACCCAGAATGATGTCAGCGTCTTATCCAGCAACAGGTGGGTTGCACACACGGCTCTCATGCAGGTTCGTGAGTCACAAGCAACTGGGTCAATTCTGGCAGCGTAGTACCCAAGAAGGCATTGTCTTCCTCCGTGAAGTTGTGTCAGGACTCTGGTTGCATGGTCTTGCTTCTCCATGACAAACAAGCATCGTTGTATTCTGGTAGTCCTAGAGCAGGAGAAGATGTGATTGGAGATTTTAGTATGTAGAATCTATCTATGTCTCCCTTGGTTAGACTAAAGGGAGTGTCCCTGGGGCAGTGATACAGGGGTTGCATGTGTCGAGATGCATCAGGATACAGGGACGGTAGTAGGATGCAAGACCAAGAAAGGACTGTAGTTGCGTTGCCTTTTTTTCACAGCAGGTCTTAGATTACTAGTTGAGACCGTATTTTTTGTGTAGGTTGTAGACCTATGTGTAGAGGTCTGGTCATTGGAGTGTACTGTATTCTATCACCTACCCCTACGCAAGACACTACTACAGTGGGACAATCTGGATTGGGTAGATCATGTCCCTGATCCACTTTTGGCTGCACCGGTACCCACCAGGAAATTTAGGTGGTTTCATCTCAACCTCTATCTAAGTGGTAGGTGTTGTTTTTCTTGGGTATTCTGGTGGATTGTAATAGTTTACGCTCGTTCGTGAGTTGCGGATTTAGTATGCCAATATCCTATTAAGGTCTGGAGCTCGGTGGTGGTCCAAGGAGTGGTTGATGCTGGTGTCAAAGCTTCTTCTAATTGGTGACTAACTTGCATTTAAAATATGAGGTCCTGAAACTTTGGATTAAATAGGTGGAAGAGACTATCCACAAATTCTCCTTTTTCATGCATGGCATCATGGAGAGTGTGGGGTCTTGGCTGATAGGCGTTTCTTAGCCCAAACATGAAGCTTACGGAGGAAATCTTCTCCAGACACATGTGACTCAAGCCATTCTACATGCAGGTTGTCAGGTTCAACGGCTAATTGCATCCTTGGCCAAAATGAATAGCCCACTGTAATTTGAGTGAGCCTCTCTAAATCTGTCCATGAGGCAGAATGCGCCTGCTGTATTTGATGCATACTCTCATAAAATTGCATGGGATGTTTTACTGGGTCTAGCAGGCTACTCACTAGATCTCTGTCTCCTGGTATTTTCAGAAGTCCTCGCGGGGAACAGGTTATGAGTGAAAGTGTATGCTTTGGGATTTACATGAGCAGGATGAAGATGATCATGATGAGGTCCCCCACCATATAGTGATGGATGCTGGATATTATTTATGGGATACTGTGGATTATCAGTCTGAGCTGTTGATTTCTGTCTTCACTGTTCTTCTTGATCATGTATCTTCCCTGTCATCCTCATATTTCTCTTCATTATTCTTTTTATAGACTGCATTAATCAATGGAGCTACAGTGGATGCTGGACAGAAGGTGGCATAGGGAGTGTCATCTACATAAATGACCAGGGATAGGGTAGGACTATTTGGGTTGGTCATCTGACAGTCTGAACAGATCTCACGATGTTCTGTATTCTGCATTTGACAGCTGGCACATGTCGAGTCATAGGGAATGTATACAGGAGGTATCAATGGCTGTAATTCAGCTGCTGCAACTGACACACTTTGATCGGCATAGCATTCAGTAACACTGTCATATTCCTTTCTCCATGTCTGTCTTCTGACTTCCTTTACCATCTTATAAAATGCTTCAGGGTGTTGTAAAACCTCATAATTAGTGATGAGTGGCATGGGCGTACCCAGGATCAAAACTAGGGGGGGGCAAGCCAATGTCACATCTTATACAGGTTACATCATATACACTGTACATTATGCTGCATATTAGGTATGGAGCATTAGAACTGATGTATATTGTATAATACAGCAGTGTATGCGACACTACGCTGTATATACCATATATTATACATGGCATACTCACCTCTATACAAAGAATAAGAGGCATTATAACCTGTATATGAAAAGTATAATAGAGCAGTGTATATACACTCTATATACCGCACACGTTGTGTATGACCCTGTATACACCATATACTACACTCTATATACTGCACACGATATGTATGACCCTGTATACACCATATACTACACTCTTTTTTTGAAGTAAAAAAAATAAAAATAAACAGGAACAAATACAATACTTAAAATAAAGAACAAGTAAAGTTAAAAATCAACAAACTTACTGGCATTTCAATGGGAACTATGGGCCTGCTTTTGGTTAATGAGATGGTCAATGTTCGGTTCCATATTTGTCACTGCTAGTCGTAACAAGTGAAGCAATTTTTCTCTTTCTTGATATCATTATTTCCTAGGGATTCCAAATTGCTATTAGTAAAATACCAATATATATACAGCGCTACAAAAACAATATACCAGCAATAAAACTGCCCACACAGAGACATATATCCTGCACTGCCCATCACTGCAGCCTTGCCAATCCATATCATTTCATCCTCATCAGTGCACATATTGGCGCAACTCCGCTTTTAGCTCAGGCTCAGACTGGTGTGGTGCGAGATTCCCTAATAGGCAGGTAAATGTCCCCAATAGGCAGCATTGATCCCCAATAGGCAGCATATGTCCTCAATAGGCAGCATATGTCCCCAATAGGCAGCATATGTCCTCTATAGGCAGCATAGGTCCCCAATAGACAGCATAGGTCCCCAAAAGACAGAATAGGTCCCCAATAGGCAGCATAGGTCCCCAATAGGCAGCATAGGTCCCCAATAGGCAGGTAAATGTCCCAATAGGCAGCATAGGTCCCCAATGCGCAGCATGTCCTCAATAGGCAGCATAATCCCCCATAGGCAGCATAGTCCCCAATAGGCAGCATAGTAGTCCCCAGTAGTCACCATAATCCCCCATAAGCAGCATAGTCCCCAATAGCCAACATAATCCCCCAATAGCCAGCATAATCCCCCAATAGCCAGCATTATCCCCCAATAGCCAGCATAATCCCCCAATAGCCAGCATAATCCCCCAATAGCCAGCGTAATCCCCCCATAGCCAGCGTAATCCCCATTGTCAGCATAATCCCCCCATAGCCAGCATAATCCCCCCATAGCCAGCATAATCCCCCCATAGGCAGCATAATCCCCCATAGCCAGCATAATCCCCATAGCCAGCATAATTCCCATAGCCAGCATAATCACCCCATAGCCAGCATAATCCCCCCATAGCCAGCATAATCCCCATAGCCAGTGTAATCCCCCCATAGCCAGCATAATCCCCCCATAGCCAGCATAATCCACCATAGGCCGGGCCCGGCGTCAAAAAAAAAAAAAGCCAGTACTCACCTATCTCCCCCGCTGCTCTGAAGAAGCGCGCTCGACTCCGTCTTCTCCTGGCACAGGCAGCGTGATGTCATCAGGGAGCGCAGGCGGCGTGATGATGATCACGTTGCCTGTGCTGCATATGGAAGGCCGCAAGGCCTTCCTCACTCATTCCGCCCGCGATTAAAGGGCCTGCCGGCACTGAACAGTTCAGTGTCGGTGGAGCCGACGGGCCGGATCAAGCACAGTGTGCGCCCCTGCTTCTAGGGGGGGCACCTGCCCCCCCCTGCCCCACGGTGGGTACGCCCATGATGAGCGGTGTTCGAATCGAACTGTTCGCCAATCTCAAATTTGAGCTGTTTTGGGCGGTGTTCGAGCCGTTCGACGAACCTGAACGATTTGGAAAAAATCCGGCTATTCGAGGTTATGTTCGATAACTGTTCGTACACCAATATCGTAACTGGATTTTTAATCACTGTTAATACACAGTTTGAGTGTAAAGCGGGGCGGGGGGAGGGGCATGGGATGGATCTCTGCAGAAATAATGAAGATCTCCATTTTTTTTTTCTTTCCCGCATTTCCAGTAGGCGGTGCAGTCTGTCAGCCTATCAGCAGCGCACACACTGAGCGAAGTGCTTTTTTTTCACACAAGCAAGGGCTTGTGTCATTGGCTGTGTATGTCACATGTCCTTGCCCTATAAGACCCAGCCATTTTCCCCGTCGCCACCATTTTCTCACTGCTGCAGCTTAGTGTTAGATGGCACTGCTGCTGCTGTGAGCGCTATATTTTAATTGTGAAACTGCGAATTGCAAGCAAATTTTCTGGTAATTAGACAGGAAGGTTTAGGGAGTAGGGACTATTTTGTAATTGCAGCCCTTTTGAGGGCTAGGTTACAGCAGTTCCTAGCACTTTTAGCAGGCAGGTCTGTGCTCTTAAATAGACAGATAGGTCAACTTGGGAGTAGTGACTATTTGCAATTGCAGCCCTTTTGAGGGCTAGGTTACATCAGTTCCTATCACTTTTTGCCAGCTCCACCAGCGTTCAAATAACTACGAATTTATTGCTGCATCTTGCCTGGACAATAATTTTGGGCACAGTAGCAGTTTGTGGTACTCATTCTATTAGGCCATCTATACAAAGCTCCACCAGCATTCAAATAACTTCGAATTTTTAGCTGCATCTTGCCTGTTAAATAATTTGGGGCATAGTAGCAGTGTGTGGTACTCATTCTATTAGGCCATCTATACAAAGCTCCACCAGCGTTCAAATAACTATGAATTTTTAGCTGCATCTTGCCTGTAAAATAATTGTGGGCATAGTAGCAGTGTGTGGTACCCATTCTATTAGGCCATCTGTACAAAGCTCCACCAGCATTCAAATAACTACGAATTTTTAGCTGCATCTTGCCTATAAAATAATTTGGGGCATAGTAGCAGTGTGTTGTACTCATTCTATTAGGCCATCTATACAAAGCTCCACCAGCATTCAAATAACTTCGAATTTTTAGCTTCATGTTGCCTGTAGAATAATTGTGGGCATAGTAGCAGTGTGTGGTACTCATTCTATTAGGCCATTTATACAAAACTCCACCAGAGTTCAAATACTACGAATTTTTAGCTGCATCTTGCCTGTTAAATAATTTGGGGCATAGTAGCAGTGTGTGGTACTCATTCTGTTAGGCCATCTATACTAAGCTCCACCAGCGTTGAAATTACTAATATTTTTTATCTGCATCTTGCCTGGACAATAATTTGGGGCATAGTAGCAGTGTGTCGTACTCATTCTATTACGCCATCTATACTAAGCTCCACCAGCGTTCAAATTGCTACGAATTTTTAGCTGCATCTTGCCTGTAAAATAATTGTGGGCATAGTAGCAGTGTGTGGTACTCATTCTATTAGGCCATCAATACAAAGCTCCACCAGCATTCAAATAACTACGAATTTTTAGCTGCATCTTGCCTATAAAATAATTTGGGGCATAGTAGCAGTGTGTGGTACTCATTCTGTTAGGCCATCTATACTAAGCTCCACCAGCGTTGAAATTACTAATATTTTTTATCTGCATCTTGCCTGGACAATAATTTGGGGCATAGTAGCAGTGTGTCGTACTCATTCTATTACGCCATCTATACTAAGCTCCACCAGCGTTCAAATTGCTACGAATTTTTAGCTGCATCTTGCCTGGACAATAATTTTGGGCATAGTAACAGTGTGTGGTACTCATTCTATTAGGCCATCTATACTAAGCTCCACCACCTGTGTATCTAATAAAATTGTTTTACTGCTTCTAACCCAGCCAATCCTTTTGGGCCAGTATCACAAATTGGCCACTCAGCTCTGCTCAGTTTCCATCCATCGTTTTTTGTGCATACAACTCCAGAGTTGTCAATTAGGAGGGTGGGGGAGGGAATTAACCAGGGCACATGGTAGCAGCCAAACTAGTGAGGAAGGTGCAGGAGCCCAGGAAGAAGAGTAGGATGAACTGGCGATGGGCATGGAAGACTCATCAGATGAGGGAGACCTTGATCACATTTCTGTTGTGCGAGGTTGGGGGGAGAGGGCAGAGGAAGGAAGCATGATTCTTACCTCGCCACCAACACAACACGGACTTGGTGCTCCTGGATGCGCAAGACACATGAGTGCCTTCTTGCTGCACTACCTGCAACATGACCCTCGAATTGTCAGAATTCAAAATAATCCTGACTACTGGGTAGCCACACTCTTAGATCCCCGGTACAAAAGTAAATTTGCCAAAATAATACCTGCCATAGAAAGGGATTCACGCATGCAGGAGTATCAGCACAGACTGTTGCAGAATCTTACATGTGCTTTTCCACAAAACACCAGTGGTGCATGTAGTGAATCTCACAGTTCTAACTTGCCAACCGTGGGACTGTTGAGTCTTCAGCACTCAAACCGTAACAGAAACACAGTATCTGCTGGTGTTAACAGCAATTTTGCGGAATCCTTTCACCACTTTTTAGCCCATCCTTTGCAAGGCAACAGGAGACAAGAAGTCAGACACATAGTCAATGCCTAGAGACGATGGTACAGTAGTATCTCCAACTGAACATCGAAGCCATGACTGAGTCACTGGACCCTTGCTCTTTTTGCACTTCCAATCTGGATAAATGGCCGGAGCTCGCCACTCACGCCTTGGAGATCTTGTCATGCCCCGCAGCCAGCGTTCTCTCTGAACGTGTGTTCAGCGCTGCTGGTGGTGTGCTGACAGATATGCGCACGCGGCTGTCCACTGGCAATGTAGACAGACTCGGGTTCATAAAGATGAACAAATCATGGATCCGCAAGGAATTTTCTACCCCTGTGTCATCCTGGGGAGAGTAAAAGCTTAAGGATTTGTTAAAATCACCTCACCAACCGTTTTAAGCAACTCTGGGGCAATTGATGCCACTTAGGTGGTGTCTGTGCCCCAAATTTTTGGAAAAAAATGGAGACTCATTTTGGAGTCCCCTTGCTGTGTTTTACATGACGTTACAAAAGCAAGACATATGCACATAAATGGGGATCACCAAAAAAAATCAATCACAAAGGAATAAATATAGTATAACAATTTATTGAAGTACAAAAAAGAAAAAACACACAACTAATTAAAAACAGTTAAAAAACACACATAGTGTAAAGAAAGTCCAACACAATAGAGAGTAAAATACTCTAAATACTTATATGCCAATCTTAGTACCTAACAATAAAAGATAACACCCCAATCAAAAATTAGCTGTGCACCTAGACTCCTGTTGTCACCATCATTAATTGCATGGAAAGAGGAAAATGATAAATTGCCCTAAAATGCAAGTATGAATAACTGAGCAACCATTAAATAACCTGACCATCTGGTGTAGAGACCTCAGAATAGCCCAGAAGGACGGAATGTAACCAAAAGTCAGATAGACAAATAAGGAGAAGGGCAGATCAAAGTATACCAACAGGAAGGAATGATAACCCCAATGAGGACGGCATACTGTATGAGTACCAGGACCCACTAGTATTTTCTCACATGCAAGGAGTGATCCCAATTATATTGATACTTAAGGTGGTGCCCGCTTATTACAATTGTTTCTGTTTTACGTGACGTTGGCATCGTCAATTACAGGTGGGTTGGGTTTCCCCCCTTTTAACCGTAAGAAACTACATACACTATGGCTTGGGGTAACACAGATGGCTGAGTCTGAAGAGCTGTTTACTCATACTATAGCCTGGGAATCAGAGGTCTGCTCCAAAGCTTCAGTGTCTGCTAGTCAGAGGAGTAGCCACTGGCTGTAGATCTAATTCCAATTTTTTTTTTTCAAATTCCATTTTTTTTTGTGGTGAAAAACTACAAGAAAATACAATATACATAGTAAAAGGAGTAGTATAACTATAAATCTATGCATAACGACAGTACATTGGGGGTACAGGCCAGGGAGGGTTTTCCATCAATATCCAGATCAAGCATGTATTTTTCCACATGAAAGATAGAGAGAGAGGGAGCGGACCACGGCAGACCACCAATCAATAGAGTGTGATTATGATCATTGTTGTGCCGACATCACGGATAACTTTAGTTGGGGGCTAGATGGTAGGTGTCAGAGTTTTGCAAATCAATCCAATTCATCCAAATCACGCAGTATCAACATCAGCCAGTGAGATGGCAATCAGATGCTCCATCCTATTAAGTAGGGAGATCTGCGCAAACCATTCCTCCACAGTGGGTGGGTCTCTGCTTTTCCAGTGTCGTGGAATGACATTCTTAGCCGCCTGTATTAGGTAGCCTATTGATGACCTTTTATAACTACGTTTACTTATTGGTAATATTGATAAAAGGAGGGCTTCTGGCGTATTAGGGATAGTCAAACCAGTTATTTTCTCAATCATGGGAACCACCTTTGCCCAAAATGCATTTATTATAGGTCATGCCCACCATATCTGTGACATTGTCCCTTCCACCTCCCCACATCTCCAACATCTATCTGAGACCACTGGATACCATCTATGAATGACTGCTGGTACCCGGTACCATCTAGAGATAATTTTGAAGGAGGTTTCCTGAGCTTTGGACCCTATTGAGGTTTTATGTGTTAGGAAGAAACATTTATCCCATTGTGAGTCACAGAAGGACTTCCCCAGTTCCCTATCCCAAACACTGCAGAATCCTGGCCAATTGTCAGTTACCTGGGAAATGAGGAGATTATACAGTAGGGAGATGGAGTGTATAGGGGGTGACAATGATAGGCTCAATTTTTCAAAGTTTGTGAGATCTCTATGAAGATGTGTGCGCTTCTTCACAGTTGAATAGAAGTGTTGTTACTGGCTATATTTAAAATTTGCCTTCGGGGAACTGGCTCTTCCCTGTAACAAGTCATTGAGGGGGAGCAGCAAAGTATTGGAGATGACATGAGAAAATAATATCGGATGGGATTTATTTGAACCGAGAAATCTATTTGCAGATAGTCCTGGTGGGAAATCTGGATTATCTGAAATCGGGAGCAAGGGGCCCTAGGGGTCGATTGAGGATAAGCTTTTTTTT
>JARQOD010000002.1:215774622-215791492 GCA_033576555.1 Oophaga sylvatica
GTCCGGAGAAGTCGGGAAACCGCCTGTGTCTAGGTTCGCTCGGAGAGGTCAATCTAGACAAAAATAAATCCTCTTCATCCCTGCTGCTGTCGGTTTCAATTCTGCTCGGTAAGAACCGCCACTTCGAAATGGCCCACTTGATTCTGGAGCAGCTGGGAATCTCGTGTCTCAGGCTCTAGTAGAGAAGTATCACATTCCCACCAAACCTCTTGTGAACCTGTATTTGTTTGCTGCTGTGGATGGGGGCCTCCTACCTCGTCCCATCCGACTTATCACCGAAGTCATAACCCTGCAGGTGGGAATGTTGCATCTGAGAGCATCTCGTTTCATGTTTTACCCGGACTCTCTCATGCTTTCTTACTAGGTCTGCCTTGGCTCCAAAAACATGCACCTGTGCTCGACTGGCAGAATGGAGAGTTCTTCGCTGGGGACAGGACTGTCATAAAACGTGTCTGGTGCCTGTTTCATCCTGTCTATTCTTCTCCTACACCTGCTAATCTACCTGGACTCCCCCGATTCCATATTGGTCATTTGCTGATGTCTTCAATAAAAAGGAAGCAGAGACATTACCCCCGCATAGACCATATGATTGCCCGATTGACCTGTTGCCCGGTACTACGCCTCCCCGTGGGCGTATTTACCCGTTGTCTGCTGCTGAGACCAGGTCGATGTCCGAATATATCGAGGAGAACTTAGCAAAGGGATTCATCCGGAAATCTACCTCCCCAGCGGGAGCAGGTTTCTTCTTCGTTAAAAGAAAGACGATCTCTCCGTCCTGTATTGACTACAGAGGCCTAAATTCGATCACGGTGAAGAATAAGTACCCTCTTCCGCTCATTCCAGAACTGTTTGATATCTTAGAGGGGCTAGAGTCTTCACCAAACTAGATCTTCGTGGAGCATACAACCTGGTTCGTATCCGTCGAGGAGATGATTGGAAGACGGCATTCAACACCCGGACGGCCACTACGAGTACTTGGTGATGCCCTTTGGTCTCTGTAATGCTCCAGCAGTCTTTCAGGAGTTGGTCAATGACATCTTCCGGGACCTCCTCTACTCCTGTGTTGTGGTGTACCTTGACGACATCTTGGTCTTCTCTCCGGATCTTCAGTCTCACCGGAGGGATTTCGTCAGGTTCTGCTCAGGCTCAGGCAGAATCACCTCTTCGCCAAATATGAGAAGTGCCTCTTTGAGCAGACTTCGCTTCCGTTTTCTGGGCTACATTATCTCTCAGACAGGCCTGACATGGATCCGGAGAAACTGTCTGCCATCGAGAAGTGGCCCCGACCAGAGGGTTGAAGGCCATTCAGCGGTTCCTGGGATTCGCTAACTATTACCTCTCTTCATACCGCACTTCTCTTCCAGGACTGCTCCAATCTCAGCGCTCACTCGCAAGGATGCTAACCCCAAACGTGGACGACCGAAGCAGAGAGGCCTTCCTTTCTCTTAAACAGGCCTTCTCTTCCGCTCCAGTGCTGCATCGCCCGGATGGCAACAAGCATTCTTCCTGGAGTGGACGCTTCCTCTGCTGGAGCCGAGCGGTTCTTACCCAAAAATCGCCATCCGGAGGATGGTATCCTGCGGTTTCTTCTCCAAACTCTTCTCCCCTCCGAGCGCAACTACTCCATAGGAGATCGAGAGTTATTGGCCATTAAGTTTGGCATTGGAGGAGTGGCGTTACCTACTCGAAGGGGCTCTTCATCCGGTAATCATCTACACGGACCACAAAAATCTGGCATACCTCCAGCAGGCACAGAGACTTAATCCTCGCCAAGCCCGGTGGTCCTTGTTTTTTGCCCGCTTCGATTTTCTTTTGCATTTTCGCCCAGCTGACAAAAACGTCAAGGCGGATGCCTTGTCTCGGTCTTTCCTGGTGTCGGATCTCGAAGATGAGCCTAAACATATCATCGATCCCGCCAGAGTGATGCAGGGGGCTCCCGTGAGTCTAAATCGTCTCCATCCTGGTAAGACGTTCGTATCAGAAACCGATCGGAAGAGAATCCTACATTGGGGTCACTCGTCTAAACTCGCTGGCCACGCTGGTCAAAAAAAAGACCCTCCAACTCATTACCCGGCATTATTGGTGGCCTACCCTGCACAAAGACGTAATAGACTTTGTTTCTGCCTGTGTTTCCTGTGCCCGCAACAAAGTTCCGAGACACCTGCCTACCGGCCGTCTTCTTCCGCTTCCTGTACCCGCTGCCCCTGGCAGCATATAGCCATGGACTTCATTACTGATCTTCCCGTCTCTGCTGGTTGTACAGTCATTTGGGTGGTCACTGACCGCTTTTCCAAGATGGCTCACTTCATTCCTCTGCCAGGTCTTCCGTCTGCACCCGAGTTGGCTAAAGACTTTATCCGCCACATCTTCCGTCTTCATGGTCTGCCTCGTCACATTGTGTCGGATCGTGGGGTTCAGTTCACCTCACGTTTCTGGAGAGCCACTTGTAAGTTGCTAGACGTCACCCTGGATTTTCCTCCGCTTACCACCCACAGTCCAATGGACAAGTTGAAACGAATAAATCAGAATTTGACCAGTTACCTTCGACACTTCGTTAATGCCCACCATTCTGACTGGGTGGAGCTCCTGCCTTGGGCCGAATTCTCCTACAATAATCATGAGAGCGAATCTTCCACAAGTCTCCGTTTTTTGTAGTCTTCGGTCAGCACCCTCGGATCCCTGTCCCTGTTTCCATCTCTGTGGACAATCCAGCTGCAGAATCTCTGGTTAGAGAATTCTCCTCCATCTGGGGGAGTACCCGGTCCGCACTCATTCAGTCATTCCGAGCGCATGAAAAGACATGCTGACAAAAAACGTCTGGATCCTCCTCAATTCCGTCCTGGGGACAAAGTCTGGCTTTCGTCCAAATATGTTCAACTCAAAATTCCGTCCTACAAGTTAGGTCCTCGGTTCATCGGTCCTTTTGAGATCATCAGTCAGATCAATCCGGTGTCCTATAAATTGAAACTCCCGGCCAATTTGAGAATTCCTAATTCTTTTCATGTATCTCTCCTCAAACCTGTGGTTCTTAACTCTTTTTTAAGTCTACAGGTACACCTCCTGCTCCAGTGTCTGCTGATGATGAATTTGAGGTAGAGAACATTTGGCCACAAAAAGGTAGGAAGAAAGACTTATTTTTTGGTGGATTGGAAGGGGTTTGGTCCTGAGGAGAGAACCTGGGAGCCTCGGGAGAACATCCATGCCCCTCTTATCCTAGCTAAATTCTTTCTGGCCTAAAGAAGGGGGGGCCTAGAGGGGGGGGTACTGTAGCGCCCGCGTCCCTGCCTGCTGCCAGACAGGACGTCGCTCTCCTCACCTGCGCTCAGCGTCCTCAGTGCTCCCAGCTTCCTCTGCGCCTCTGGCATCCTCGGCGTCCTCCTTCCGCCCTGCTGGTCCCGCGCGCTCCTTCCCTGCTACTGGCCTTAGGGCGCGCGCCCGCACCCTCCCCCGCTCTTAAAGGAGCCGCGGCATTTTCCAAATCAGTCTCCAGCCAATGCTGGAGGACTCCACCCTATATTAAGGGCTTCCTCCTTAATGTAGGTGCCCGAGCAATGTTGTTCCTGTGCAGTCTAACTCTGTTTCAGCCATCAGCTCCTGATTCAGTTACCTGCCTGTTACCTGTCGGCTTGCCTGTCTGCCATCCGTCTGCAGTTCCATCCAGAGGTTGGACGTCATCTGCAGAGATCCCCGGCTCTTGCCTGCTCACCTAGGAGCGATCATCTGCCATCCGACTGCAGCTCCATCCGGAAGTTCGGACATCATCTGCGGAGATCCCCGGCTCTTGCCTGCTCACCTGGGAGCGATCATCTGCCATCCGACTGCAGCTCCATCCGGAAGTTCGGACATCATCTGCAGAGATCCACGGCTCTTGCCTGCTCACCTGGGAGCGATCATCTGCCATCCGACTGCAGCCTACCTGGAGGCTCCACCATATCAGGTCGTATATGCCTGCCCTGTTCTAGAGACTGCCTGGTCACTTGCCGTGACAACCTGCCTGTCTAGAGACTGCCTGGTCACTTGCCGTGACAACCTGCCTGTCCAGAGACTGCCTGGTCACTTGCCGTGACAACCTGCCTGTCCAGAGACTGCCTGGTCACTTGCCGTGACAACCTGCCTGTCCCAGAGACTTCCTTGGTCACTTGCTGTGACAACCTGCCTGTCCCAAAGACTGCCTTGGTCACTTGCTGTGACAACCTGTCTGTCCCAGAGACTGCCTGGTCATTGCAGTGCAACCTGCTGTCAGAGACGCTGGTCACTGTCGTGACGCCTCCTGTCCAGTGACTGCCTCGGTCACTTGCCGTTACAACCTGCCTGCCCAGAGACTTCCTTGGTCACTTGCTGTGACAAACCTGCCTGTACAGAGACTACCTATATCCCCTGCCATGATCTCCTGCCCTTTTCCCGGGTGCCACCCGCTCTCTTACAAGTAAACTCTCTTGTATAATAAAGCTTTGTGGTTCCACCAACCTGACCTGTCTCGTCAGTAGTTCCACCCACCAGACCCGTTACAGCCTGCCCATTATCATCAATGCCTGCCCATCATCATCTTCTCCCCATCATCAATGCCTGCCCATTATCATCAATGCCTGCCCATTATCATCATCTTCTCCCCATCATCATCAATGCCTCCCCATTATTAGCAATGCCTGCCCATCATCACACACAGACAGCACACAAGCACTCTCTCACATACATACACACACACATACACACAAAGCACCGCACTACATTCACTACATACACACAGACACACACACAGAGACACACACATCTCTCACCCGTCCAGCGTCCGCGCTCTCTGCCACAGCCGGCCGCTGAATGATGACGTCATTCAGCGGGCTGCTGTGAGAGGAAGCGCCTGCGCCCCCTGGAGCCCGGAGCTGCGGCTGCGGAGGCACGGGAGAGGTAAGTATTGAGCCAGCTGCTGCCGGGGCCCTGAGCAAGCGGGGGGGCCCAGTGGCGGCGCTGACACCGCTCTCCTCCGCTAACGGGGGCGGGGGTGCCAGACGGGGTGCCACTTGCCCGGGTGTGCCGGGTGCTGACGCCGGCCCTGCCATGACGCACGACTCCCACAAAATTAATTTTCTTGACACCATGGTACTAAAAGACACGGATGGGCATATCACAACTGACCTATATGTAAAACCTACAGTTAAAAATAGCATTTTACATTTTTCTAGTTTTCACACCTCGTCAGTTAAACATTCCATTCCTATTTCCCAATTCCAATGGGTTAGACGTATTTTTACCAATGATACCCTCCGTGAAACTCGATTCCAAGACATGACTCTCAAATTCTCACAGAGAGGTTATCCACCTGCCCTTCTGGAAAATCAAAGACCCAAATTCCTACAAGTCGCTCAAGGAATACTAATAAACGTATTCCTTTCATTCATTCCTACCACCCCTTTGCCTTTGTACTCCACAAAGAGATTAGATGCCATTGGCATCTTTTATCTACGGCTCACCCTAATATTCCTGAATTTCAAGAACCCTTTTTGTCGTGCTTTAAAAGACCCCCACATTTGAAAGATAGTCTGATCCGTGCAGATATTGGTCCCTTATCACCAAATAAACAACTTTTCCTCTCCCGACCAAAAATGGGAACATATCCTTGCTTACACTGTGCTCAGTGTAGCAACATATTAAAAGGTGATTGTTTCCATCACCCACACACGGGTAAAACGTTCCATATAAAAAAGTTTTTCACATGCGACACGTCCTTTGCAATATACTTGATCAAGTGTCCATATGGACTATTATACATTGGTGAGACCACCTTACCAGTGAGAGAAAGAATTTCGAAACACAAGTCTACAATACGTTGTAAAAACTTGCTTCTCCCCATCCCACATCATTTCCATTCACAGAGACATACCATCTCGCAGTTAAAATTCCAGGTGATTGACCATATACCTCCCCTCAGAAGTGGTGGTGACCGGGTCTCACTCCTAAAAAAACGTGAATCGTATTGGATCCACACGTTAGAAACACTCGCTCCCAAGGGTCTCAATAGGGACTATGATGTGCTATCATTCATTTGAAATGTAATGTCTCTGTTTAATATTGTCATTTCTCTTCTCTTAGAGCCGACTATATTGACCACTGGACACCCTGAGCACTTGTATCCTCACCTATCAATCCGCCGTCTAATACTTCTCTATAAGAGACAATGCAAAGATCTCCCACCGTTCATGAGTCACTGAGCATGCGCCGCCTTGAGCACACCTCCATGATTCTGAAGTGGTGGAACGCATATGGAACGCATTCCTCACTTCCGGTCACGTCACTTCCCCGCCGAGCGGTGGAACGCACACTCCGGCTCCATACCAGGAAGTGGTTGCAGGAAACCGGCTCCCTCTATAAAAGACAGGCACACTTATCCCACAGTGCACCTGACCAGCTATGGAAACCGCGTTAGCCACTGCCACAGGGTAAGCAAACCGGACTTCTAAGTGTCTATTTCTGTGTGCGCTCACCACTATCTGAATATCTGTGCATGTCTCTCTCTAGGCTGCAGCATATGCCCGGTTACATAAAATTCTGTTTAAACTCAGGGTAAAACCACTCTCATGCTTATCTGATTTAGTAACACGATGGTATACATATACTAAATCACCCATATTTTTTAGTCACCATAGGCTTTCGTCTTACTTTCTTTCTGATCATTCTGCATCTGGCGTTTGTGTGATATATGGTATGTATATATCCTCCATGATATACACTTGTGAAAAAAGTGGCATTTCCTATAATAGACGGTCACAATTACCCCACAGTGCACTTGACCAGCGGTGGAAGCCGCGTTAGCCACAATCACAGGGTAAGCAAACCAGACCTCTATCAGCACTTGGATGTATAATATATAATATATATATATATATATATATATATATTAAATCACCAATATTTTCTGGTCACTATAGGCTCTCGTCCTGCTTTATAAATATTCTGAATCTGGCCTTTTTGTGATAAACGGTATGTGCATTTTCCTTAGAAGTACGCTTGTTATGCGACTGAATCAATCTTGCTCCTTCCTATACCAGTACATTCCATATTAACCCCATGTACCACATGTATATACTTTGCTTATATTTTGCATATGTATGCATTTTTTTGCTTTGAAATTATTTTACTATCCATTTCTGCACAGCAACTGACGAAGGTCCCATTGGACCAAAACGTTTTGCTATCACTAAGCTGTCTGCAATAAAAATACGTCATTATAACCTCTAAAGTTGAGTGCCGAGTTTCTTGATATAATGCCATTAGATACCGGGATGAGATCCTCATAGCCTTTGTGAGACCATATACAGGTGCATTGGGCCCTGGGTTCCTTCCATCGTGTCTCATTCCATCCACCAACACAAACTATCAGGTAGCTGACTGATGCTTTAATCAAGGTCTGGGAGGTGATCTCTCAGGAGAACATCCTCCACTCCATCAGGGCCATGCCCAGGCATTGTAGGGAGGTCATAAAGGCACATGGAGACCCCAAACACTAGTGAGAATTATTTCCTTGTCTTGAAGCTTTTCCACTGAAATTGGATCGGCCTGTAATATAAGAGACAATGCAATGTGATGCACGTGCACACGGTCCGCCACACGGTAGCCCGGGGTATCACGGCGTGTGATCCCTCCGTGCCGCAAATGTGACGAAAACGCGCACACACACGACGGCTGCTGCCGTCCGACCCAATAATCTGCAGGGATTTATAATTATCTCACTTCCACTTAGGAACTTGCAGCCCTCTGGCGCCCCCGTTACCCTCAGGTCAGTCAGGGAACTGCACCTAGGATAATTAGTCGCCAGACGGGCCACTTGGATGTGTGCTGGCTATTGGGCACGCTGCAGTGAGGGAATTATGATTACTCCGGGCCGCAGCCAGGCAATACACTTATAAAACCCGCTCCGTCACTGCCAACGCCACCCAATAGGTTAACACTTTACACCCCTTCTTTTAGCTGCCACCAGTTACGATTTACTTAATGAACAATTTATCAAGAGGGTCCGTAGCAACCCCAAAACATGTCCGCTCTCTTTCTGAAACTTAACCTCTCCAAAACTGGACTTCTTCTGCTCCCGCCGTCTACTAACCTCCCTAAATTTGACATATCCCTCTCCGTGGCGGCACCATAATAACACCCCGGCAGCAGGCTCGCTGTCTGGGGGTTATGTTTGACACCAATCTCTCCTTCACCTCCCATATACAATCTCTTGCCCGCTCTTGCCGCCTACACCTAAAGAACATCTCTAGAATCCGCCCTTTTCTCACCATGGAAACAACAAAAACCCTCACTGTAGCATTGATCCACTCCCGCCTGGACTACTGCAACGCTCTATTACTTGGCCTCCCCATTACTTGACTATCCCCTCTCCAGTCCATCCTTAATGCAGCAGCCAGGGTAATCCATCTGGCTAATCGGTGCTCGGACGCGTCCGCTCTTCGCCAGTCCTTACACTGGCTGCCCATTGATTATAGGATCCAATTCAAAGTACTGGTTCTCACCCACAAAGCTCTCCACAGTGCAGCACCCCCCTACATTCCTCCCTCATTTCTATCTATCGGCCTAACCAACTGCTGCGCTCTGCAAACGACCTTCGACTAACCTCTGCACTAATCCGTACCTCCCACTCCCGACTCCAAGACTTCTCCTGCGCTGCGCCAATCCTCTGGAATGCTCTACCCCAAGAAATTAGGACTATCCACAATTTGCATGGTTTCAGGCGCTCCCTCAAAACACATTTGTTCACAGCGGCCTATCACATTCACTAATCAAAGTCATTCTATGTGTAAGTGTGTGTGTGTAGCCCATTCACTATCTCCATCCATCCCTCACTCCCTCAAGATGGCTGGACCATCATTGTAAATACACCATTGTATATAAACACCTTTACTTTGTATCTCCCCCACCTCATTGTAGATTGTAAGCTCTCACGAGCAGGGGCGGCTTATTTTGCTTTAATTATTGTATTGTTAACGTTGTTACTTATGACTTGTGTTCTGAAACTGTTAAACTGTAAAGCGCTGCGGAATATGTTGGCGCTATATAAATAAAGATTATTATTAATATGATTTTCCACTTTGAATTTGATTTTTCATTCCAAATCCAGACCTCCATTGGATATTAATTTTGATTTACATTGATCATTTCTGTTTTATTGTTCTCAATGCATTCCACTATGTAGTGAATAAAGATTTTCAACTGGAATATTTCATTTAGTGATGTCTAGGATGTGATATTTTAGTGTTCCCTTTATTTTTTGGAGCAGTATGGGGAGGAACTCCAAAGAAATTTCTCTCCATACTATTACTGACCCACTGCTAAACTGGTCATGCTGGAGGATGTTGCAGTCAGCAAAATGATCTCCACAGCATCTCCAGACTCTGTCACGTCTGTCACATGTGCTCAGTGTTAACCTTCGCTCTGATCCGTGAAGAGCACAGGGCACCAATGTCGAATCTGCCACTTTTAGTGTTCTTTGGCAAATGCCAATTGCCCAGCATGGTCTTGGGCTGTAAGCACGACACCCACTTGTGGCCCTCATACCACTGGACCCTCAAACCCCCGGGCCCTCAAACTGTTTCTGACAGTTTAAGCAGACACATGGATGATAGTGGCCTGCTGGAGGTCATTATGCAGGGCTCTGACACTGCTCTCCTGTTCCTCTTTTTACAAAGGAGGAGGAAGCAGTCCTGCTGCTTGGTTGTTGCCCTCCTACAGTCCATCCATGTCTCCTGGTATCTGTCTGTGTACTGGCCTGTTTTCTGGTATCTTCTCCATGCTCTGGACACTGTGCTGACAGACACAGCTAACCTTCTTGTCACAGCTTGCACTGATGTGCCATCCTGGATGAGCTGCACTACTGAACAACTTCTGTGGGTTCTAGACATTGCCTAATGCTACTGTACAGTACCTCTTGCGGTGAGATCAATGACAAAATGCAAAAGTGACCAAATCAACAGCCTAAAAGGATGAGAACAGAGAAATGATCCGTGGTCACCCCCTGCAGAACCACTCTTTTATAGGGGTTATCTTGCTAATTGTCTATCATATCTACCTGTTGCCAGTTCAATTTCCACAACAGCAGGAGGAATTGATTTTGCTTCAAAACTGGACATGTTTATTTCACATAAGTGTAATGACTTGGAGTTACATCATGTTTATTAGGTGTTCCTTTTATTTTATTTTTTTTACCAAAGTATACTTATATGCATATATGGGGGTGAAATAAGCATTGAACACAGCACCAATTTTCTAAGTAAATATATTTCTAATTGATATGAAATTCTCATCAGATGTCTTTAATAATCCATCCAGTCGACACAGGTAAAAGAGTAGGAATGAGCGAATTTGTAAGAAAAATTATTGCCAAACATAAATTCGAATATGTCACATTCAGATTCGTGATCAGAAACACCAGCAAAATTTTATAAAATTGGAAAAAATTGGAAACATTCAAAACATTCAGTAAAAAGTTCCCAAAAATATTTGCGTTTCCACTAAAGAATTTTCATCACTTTGGCTGTGATAATGGTGATGTATGGTGAACGTGGAGCACAAGTTTGATGAGGGTAGGGGTTTGTAGATCTTAGAGGAGTGGCATGCTTGTAAACTGTACATTTTTTTCTTCTACCTCTATGTGTGCACATTGCGGCTAGCTAATCAGGGCACAGGAAACTTCTACAATGTCCTGACACAATGGCTTGTGTCATTGACTGCTGAAATCACATGTCCCTCTCCATATAAAGAATGGACATCCTGTTTTAGTGTATTGTGACACTTTAACAGCGCAGAGAGGCTGCTTCTGATATTGGGACTGTTTGAGGCTTGATTTTAGCTAGGCAGTTGTGTATTAGTCAGATAGTTTAGCTAGCTAGTGTCCTGTGTGGCTGTGAAATCGACCATCCAGTAGATTTTTTTTTTGCGCTATTACTGGGGTCCACAGACAAAGACAGCAGGGACATTTCATACAAGTGTGTTGTGCACTGCTTCTATTGTGCACCATGCAAGAGTAGAATGTTTTAAATCTTATTTTTTCTTTTGCTAAATGTGAATCAGCATGCCATATCCCATCTTGTCATTTAGTGGCTTGGTTACATCATTCTCTGATTTGAGCTGTTGTGCATGAAAAAAAATGTTGTGCCATATTTCACCTTTATTTTTAGTGGTCGGGAAATTCCACTGTCGGCATAGGTAATGCAGAGAAAAAAGAAAATTCTGTTGCTAAACGTGATACAGCCCTCCATATCCACTGTTGTAATTTTTGGGCAGTGAAATTAAGCTGTCTGCAGACCTCACACACTTAAAAAAAACCCCTCTGTTGATAACCATGATACAGCCCACCATATCCCCGTTGCAATTTCAGGCAGTGAAATTAAGCTGTCTGCAGACCTCACGCACATTAAAAAAAATTCTGTTGCTAAAAGTGATATAGCCTGCCATATCTCACGTTCTAATTTTGTGGTGGTGAAATTGTTGTGTGCGGAGAGCTTTTGCACATAAAAAAAAAAAAATTGGGGGTTTTACAAATTTGATACAGCAGGCTAAATCCGATTTTGATATTGTTCAGACCATATCTTCAAGGTTATACAGGCGTCACCTAAATTAAAAACAATTGTTCAATTTCTAATGTTTGTATAATGTTTGTAGCATCTAGTCTATGTTATAGGGGCCTCATCCACAGGCCTCCCAAAATTCTTCTGTTGCTAACGTCATACGGTAGGAGAGATCTCATTTTGAAATTGTAGCATCTACTGTATGCTATACAGGCCTCATCCACAGGCTCCTCAAAATTTCTTTGTTTAAAAACATAATAAAGTAGGGGAGGTCTCACTTTGAAATTGTTTGTAGCACCAAGTCTATGTTATACAGGTCAAAAATAATTTCTTCTGTTACTAACTTCATACAGTAGGGGAAATCTCACTTTAAAATATTTGCAGCATCTAGTCAATGTTATACAGGCCTCATCCACAGGCCCAACAAAATATCATCGGTTACTAATGTCATACAGTAGATGAAGTTCTCACTTAGAAATTGTTTACAGCATCTAGACTATATTATACGCTCCTTATCCAACATAAAAAAAAAACATTTCTTCTGTTACTAACATTCTACAGTAATGGAGATCTCACTTTGAAATTGTTTGCAGTATCCAGTCTATGTTACACATGCCTCATCCACAGAGTCAAAAAATTTTTGTCGGTGACAAATGTCATACAGTAGGGGAGATCTAATTGTAAAATTGTTTGGAGCATATCTTCTTTTTTTATACAGGTCTCATGCACACTCAAACAATTCTTTCTTCTGTGACTAACACAATTCATTATGCCATATTTCACCTTGTCATTAACTGCCGCTGAAATTCACCTGTTTGCAGAGCTGCTGCAGAGTTAAAAATCAAATTTTTGTTGCTAATACTGTGCTCCTACCACACTATCTGAGCATCTTCATTGGGCAAAATAGAGGTCATGGTGGAAAGGGGATTTGGCTTGGTGTTCAAGGTGTACTTGGGGTATGTGGCAATTATACTATTTCTACTCTCGTGAAATTGATGCCACTTCAGTAGTGTCAGGCCCTAAATTATTGAAATGTGAATACTCTTGGTTGGGTGTCTATGTGATGGGTTGGCTGTAGTGGAAGAGATGTCGATCCCAATTATACTATTTCTACTCTTCTTATATTGATGCCATTTTGGTGGTGTCTGACAATAATTTTTGGAAATGTGGAAAGTCCTGGTTGGGTCTCCTTCCTGCGTGTTACCTGTAGCAGTAGGCCTCCCAGACTGTCAAGCCTCCACTTCCTTGGAGTCAACTACCTATCCAACTACTATCCTTAGATTTTTCTGACCATAGACGTCTATGAAATTGATATTTGTGCCACCTGAGTGTGGCTGAGCATGAAAGCAGGTTGAGCTGTTGCATGTGGCATCAGGGCTCTTAGCACAGCAGATCTACACAGAACTCTCACACACCTCGTCTTACTTCTACGTTCAGTTCAAAGCTTTAAATGCGGACCCAGACCCCAATACCTAATGCATGGCTGATTGCTGCCGTGCCATGCTACAATTTGTACTGTGGGGGAATTGAGGCCACTTTCCTGGTGTCTGTCCCTCATTTGATGTGTTTTGGCTGATTTTGGGCCAATTTCAAGGTTTGTTTTGCCTCCATTGACTTGAATGGCACTCGGCTATGTTGGGCGAATATTCAACAAATAAATCGGCGAATATTGCAAAACTGTCGATTGTAATCTGAACCGAACATTGAAATATTTGCTCATCTCTAGTAAAGAGATCAAGCCATAGGAAAAAAGTATTGAATACACCAAGAAGGAGAGGTGTAATTATCCATGGAAAGTCTATACATCAGTAGAAATCTATCAGTAATTAGTAAGAAATCCTGCCTCTTAGTGAAAAATAATATCTGCTATTTGAACTGATGGCCTATAAAATATTGTCTGTTGGATAATGCTATAAACCTGCATTTATAGGGTTAATCTGCTCGTCAATAGCATTAGAAAGGTGCTCAGCCAACTTGCTGTGGAGATAAAAACCGTTTAACTCATCTTGGTCCCAAGGATTCTTTATTACAGTAGTGCAGCCTGATCTCGTGTTATCACCAAAACTGGCAAACTTACTGAAAGATAGGCTCTAGACTGAAAATTTACTTTTTTTCTCCCAGGATCTGCCAGCTTTCACTTATGCAGGCGAGCCAGCACTTTGAACCATGGCAGTAAACACGTGATGGCACTCTGAATGACTCTGCAGTACGACAATGCAAAGGTGTGATAGGTGAATAAAGCCATCCCGACACACCTGTCCTTTTATTAAAGAGAGTAGAGTTTACTTTTTTTTTCCTAGGAGCCACACTTTCATTACAGTTTTCAGGCACCAATTTAATGTTATTAACCTACAGATTAGCCCCATATCTGCATGTTAATAGCATTATTTGATGTGACTGGTTCCCTTTAACTGCTCCTAATGATGAAGATACTTTTCTGTTGCATATGTTAGATATATGCCCTCCAATTCAATTTTTTATTTCCTTCTTGTGCAGCTATTATATTTGATATCACTTGCTTTACAATCGATATCGTAAACTACATGCCAAGTGTGAACATGCTCCTATATTTTGCATGCATACCAACTCATACTCCAATTTATTTCTTTCGGTTAGGTTTCAGTGTGAAATAAACTACATGGTGCATATCACACTTGAAAAATAAATTAATCTTTTAATCAGAACCATGCAGCATATTTGCTTTTTTGCTGCTATGGATGAGCGAACCTGAACTGTAAAGTTTTGGGTTCCTACCGGGCGACTAATGTCCAGTAACAAACTACAAGCATGGAATTTTAATTTGCTTCTTTTTATTTACTTTTTGCTTTTAGGACTTGAGTGATAATCTGGTGTAGATTTAGGTCAAATTTATGCAGATTTACAGAAAATTATGAAGGTTTCCCAGATTTCAAAGCACCACTGTATATACTTTTAAATTTGTGCAAACTGTAAAGGAGGAAATTTCTGATTGGTAGCCTCATATAGTACATAAGCAGTACTACAGTGTGTACATAAACATTATATATTCATTTAATCAACCTAATCAACCTTAAATTGTCCATTTTTTCCTTATTTATTACCATGAGACATACTAATACTGAATCTCAATCATAATATCTATGCTAAAGAAGTCTGTGCTTTTCAAAATAAGACATAATCATATGATACATGCAAATGCACTTCAACAGTAATGTTATTGTATGTTCATAATTCAAATAATAATTGACTAATTTCATTTTTTAGAATATGGACAAAGAAGATAAGATATTGTTTGCTAATATAGCAACTGAATGACAGTATCTTCAAGCCATTAATTAATATGCTATCTGGTGTGCTGACGTTTGGATTAGCGCTGGCATATATAAGACATTCTTTGTTATATTCTTTCATGTACATGTGGAAGACCAAAATTATTTATTTTGGCTCAAGTTACTGTCTCACATTTTCAGACATTCATTTATCAGAGAACTAGTTATTTTCTTTTTTGTGTCTCCTCATTATTTTGAAGGGCACATGGACAGTACAAAATTGAGCCATATAAATATCTGTTATCATGCTTTTTGTAAATTTTTCATTTTTTCAGCTATATTTGAATGATGATTTCATTAAACTGATAGACATACCCTACAAAAATGTGTGGTCATGTCGGGGTGTGTTCCGCTACACACTCTGACACTGCCCAATTAGTGCTGCCATTGAAGTAACACACCTATAACATACCTTAAAAGAATCGTAATACACAAATGTCAATTTATTCATCAATTACCAGGAAAATACTGCAGAATTGTGTTCTACATGGGCTCATGTAAATGAGAGGTAACCATTTACATCTTCCTGGCTAGCACTGAGCTACTTAGCTTTTGTGTGCTGTTGAACAGACTCTGTTGGAAGCCCTAATTTATAGAGATATTGTCCCCCTAAAAGCAAATGCATTTAGAGGAAATATTTTTTCCATGCAACATCAAAAACAACATCAGTAAAACAAGCCAGAAATCTTATCTGATGATTTTTACAGAATCTGATATAAAAGGCCTCCTTGTATGTCGGTATGATATTAAAGACAGTAGAGACCCCAAGCAACTCTATTAGATCCCTGTTACAGACCTGTGCAAAAAGAACAATAATATTGTAATGTTTTGGAGACCTTATAATGATGAGAACACAAGTCTAAGAACATTTTAATTAACCATTTTGATTTGTTAAAAATTCTAGGACAATCAGAAATATTGTGTTGCTTATTAGAGATGAGTGAATAGCTTTGGATAAGAGCTTATTCAAATAGCTATAGCCCTTCCTGAATAGCTACCTCGGTATCCTGGACACCTGGAGCACTCACGATCATCAGCTGTTCGGCACCGCAGTTGCATGTGTCGCGGCTGTGTGACAGTCACAACACGTGCATTAATAGCCTGTTTGTTGGGCTCTCCATGCATGTGTTGTGACTATCACACAGCCGCGGCCCATGCAACTGCGGTGCCGAACAGCTGATGATCGTGAGTGCTCCAGATATCCAGGATACCGAGGTAGCTATTCGGGAAGCGACATAGCTATTGGATAAGCTCTTTTCTGAATTTACTTCCTCATCCCTATTGATTATCTGTTGGTGACATTATACTATATGATTTTTTTTTTAAAAAATGTGCTAATTGAAAACAATTATCTTGGCTATATTTAAGGTCTGTTTCTGCAGAAGCTCCATTATATAGATTATCCCATTTGGAATACTCATGGAATATCAACAAGATTTGTCATAGATGTCTGATAGATATGGGCTATCCTGAGAACAGGACCTATTGTGCGCTATCAAGAATGGAGTGGTGTAGTGATGATAGAGTATACTCAGTTGCTCAGGTTTTCCCGAGCATGCTCTGGTGTTCTCCGAGTATTTGGGCATGCTGAGATTTAGTTTTTGTCACCGCAGCAGCACGATTTGCAGCTGATGGACAGCCTGAATACATGTGGGGATTTCCTAACAAACAGGCAAAACCCACATGTATTCAGGCTGTCTAGCAGTTGCAAATCATGCATCTGCGGTGAGCACTCCCAAATACTTGGAGGACACCGAGCATGCTTGGGAAAACCCGAGCAATGAGTATACTGCTCATCACTAGAGTGGTGACTCCACATACATCGTTTTCTCCATGATTTTTTTGGATGCTCAGAAAGTTGAAGAGCAAACACATTAGAAAGAATGCGAGTCATAGCAGGACAAGCATTTATGTATGCTATATCCCACATTATGAGACAAAACTCATGGTCCAAATGAGTAACTCATAAGCAGCACAGAGAGATGGTGCAGGTACACCATGATG
>JARQOD010000002.1:215791592-215828727 GCA_033576555.1 Oophaga sylvatica
CAACACACAACCTTTCATTATTTAAACCTGTGTCTGCCTTCCCTTCATGCTAGCAATAGAATCATTCTGTTCCTGACTTCACTGGAGAAGGTTTTGTGGATAGTTGCTATAGTCATCTTGTGATTGTTACATATGGTTTGTTATGAATGCCTCTACCCTTCCCTTCTGAAGTTCTTTCATGTTGTTTTTCTGCCACTTTACTCTGTACTCATTTTCCCTTTATATTTTATCCTGAATGTCTGTTGTTTGATTGTGCCTTAATTTCCTCCTATCTGCCCAGCCAGTGTTATTCTTTTACTGCTGCCCCTTTCCTCCCTGGGGACAAAGAGATACACGATCCAGGCATCTTCACCTTCAGGGGTAACCCGGGGCTAGGGATGGACTATGGCCTCCCTAGATTAAGGGGCAGAATGGGACCCCTCTTCCCCGTTTTTCCTACTGTCACAGCATGACTATATTAAGACATGTAATCCTAAGTTGTGAGAGCAGCAGGTGAATGACACTAAGGCAATGAGTCCACATTCATGTGGATGAGGATCCTTTTAAACTGAAGACTGGCGGTAATAAGCAATAGGTGTTCGGTACTCAGCATTGAAAAATATTTAGACTTGAGAGTCCTCAGTGGTTGATACCTTTTTAATGGCTAACTGAAAAGATGGTGACAAATTGCAAGCTTTCGAGACTACTCAGGTCTCTCCATCAGGCGAAGACTAATACAACATCTGAAGAATCACATATTTATACAAAACACAGCACAGAAAAAATGCAATAAGATAAGACAAGTGACGTGAAGCAGAACTGTCATTATGGCAGAGGGATGAACATAAATATTGGAACAGTTCATAGATAAGGAGTGTGAAAGTTTTATTGCCCTCTGATTGGAGTCTGCTATTGTGTTTTGATGCCATTAGAAGGTCTAAGAAGCAGATTCCTTAATTGATGTAGAAAGACATGAATCCGTGTGATATATTCATTCCAGCACTGAGTGTCAAAGGTCATCATGAGCTTATATTCCCAAACCTTTCTATCTCTCTCAGATTTAAAGTTAGATTTTAATACAAGTAATTCCATGTCCATCATGCTATGACCGGGCATACAAAAGTGTTTTGCCACAGGTAAATCCATTCTTTTTTCTCTTATTGTGTGGCGATGAGAATTCATCCTTGTTCTCAGTTTTTGCCCGGTCTATCCCACATATAGACCCCCAGTTGGACATTTAGTACATATAATTAGGTACACCACATTAGATGTGATGCAGCTGAAACTACCTGGCATCTTGTAGTCCTGATGTGAGTTGGGGATCTTTATCTTGTCCGTGGTCATTATAAATGGGCAGGTTTTGCATTTCTTCTCGTTGCAAGGAAAGATTCCTGCAGCTGTTGGGGAGGACAGAGAGCTTCTGACAATGATGCTTCTTAGATTTGGGGCTGCCTAAAACACAGTAGTGGGGGGTCTGGAAATATGGATTGTAATCGGGCATCTTTTTGTAGTAAAGGTTGTAGTTTCCGTGCAGCTCCCCTTAGCATCTCCAGAATTGGATTGCAGGTGACCACTAGAGGCACCCGGTTATTTTCTTCTTTAGCTTTGTAATGTAGCAGGTGATTCCTTGATATTCTGGTGGCTCTTGTAATTTGGTTTTCAATTGTTCTTGGATGGTAGCCCTGGTTCAAAAAGGTCTTTCTGAGGTGAATAAGGTGTTCATCTCTATCCATAGGGTTGGAACATATACGATTGTATCTGATGGCTTGGCTGTAGACAATAGAGTTTTTTATGTGTTTTGGATGGAAACTGTCCCATTTAAGGTATGTTGGACGGTCGATTGGCTTCTGATACAGGGATGTCTCTATTTCATTGTTCTTTAGCTTAATGGTGGTGTCTAAAAAGTTAATTTCAGTGCTGGAGTAGTTAAGTGTTAAGTTGATGGTGGGATGAAATTGGTTGAACTGTTCATGGAACGCCTTTAGCTGTTGCTCAGACTCCGTCCAGATGATTTAAAATGTCATCAATGTAGCCTTAGTAGGCCCGAGGCCTGATGGGACATGAGGACAAAAAGTCGCTTTCAAGCTTTGCCATGAAAAGATTTGCATACTGTGGAGCCATTTTACTTCCCATAGCTGTGCCAGTCTCCTGAAGATAGATCTTGTTGACAAATTCAAAGTAATTGTGGGTGGGGATGAATTTTGTGAGTTTCACCACAGAATCAGCATCATTCCCGGTGTTTCCCATGAAGACTTTGCAGGCATTTAATCCATCCTGGTGTGCGATATTAGAGTACAAAGATTCCACATCCATGGTGGCCAGGATGGTTCCTTCTGGTAGGGGACCTATTGCTGCTAGTTTATTCAGTAGGTCAGTTGTGTCCTACATTCAGTGAATTTGACAACAAGATCTATCTTCAGGAGACTGGCACAGCTATGGGAAGTAAAATGGCTCCACAGTATGCAAATCTTTTCATGGCCAAGCTTGAAAGCGACTTTTTGTCCTCATGTCCCATCAGGCCTCGGGCCTACTACCGCTACATTGATGACATTTTAATCATCTGGACGGAGTCTGAGCAACAGCTAAAGGCGTTCCATGAACAGTTCAACCAATTTCATCCCACCATCAACTTAACACTTAACTACTCCAGCACTGAAATTAACTTTTTAGACACCACCAGTAAGCTAAAGAACAATGAAATAGAGACATCCCTGTATCAGAAGCCAATCGACCGTCCGACATACCTTAAATGGGACAGTTTCCATCCAAAACTCATAAAAAACTCTATTGTCTACAGCCAAGCCATCAGATACAATCGTATATGTTCCAACCCTATGGATAGAGATGAACACCTTATTCGCCTCAGAAAGACCTTTTTGAACCAGGGCTACCATCCAAGAACAATTGAAAACCAAATTACAAGAGCCACCAGAATATCAAGGAATCACCTGCTACATTACAAAGCTAAAGAAGAAAATAACCGGGTGCCTTTAGTGGTCACCTACAATCCAAATCTGGAGATGCTAAGGGGAGCTGCACGGAAACTACAACCTTTACTACAAAAAGATGCCCGATTACAATCCATATTTCCAGACCCCCACTACTGTGTTTTAGGCAGCCCCCAAATCTAAGAAGCATCATTGTCAGAAGTTCCCTGTCCTCCCCAACAGCTGCAGGAACTTTTCCTTGCAACCAGAATAAATGCAAAACCTGCCCATTTATAATGACTACGGACAAGATAAAGATCCCCAACTCACATCAGGACTACAAGATGCCAGGTAGTTTCAGTTGCATCACATCTAATGTGGTGTACCTAATTATATGTACTAAATGTCCAACTGGGGGTCTATATGTGGGAGAGACCGGGCAAAAACTGAGAACAAGAATGAATTCTCATCACCACACAATAAGAGAAAAAAGAATGGATTTACCTGTGGCAAAACACTTTTGTATGCCCGGTCATAGCATGATGGACATGGAATTACTTGTATTAAAATCTAACTTTAAATCTGAGAGAGATAGAAAGGTTTGGGAATATAAGCTCATGATGACCTTTGACACTCTTAGTGCTGGAATGAATATATCACACGGATTCATGTCTTTCTACATCTATTAAGGAATCTGCTTCTCTGACCTTCTAGGGGCATCAAAACACAATAGCAGACTCCAATCAGAGGGCAATAAAACTTTCACACTCCTTATCTATGAACTGTTCCAATATTTTTGTTCATCCCTCTGCCATAATGACAGTTCTGCTTCACGTCACTTGTCTTATCTTATTGCATTTTTTCTGTGCTGTATTGTGTATAAATATGTGATTCTTCAGATGTTGTATTTGTCTTTGCATGATGAAGAGACCTGAGTAGTCTCGAAAGCTTGCAATTTGTCACCATCTTTTCAGTTAGCCATTAAAAGGTATCAACCACTGAGGACTCTGAAGTCTAAATATTTTTCTATCTACTGGATAATACGGTACGAAGATACACATCTTTCCTATATCAGCATTGAAAAATACATTGAACATGAAATAAAGCAAAAGCAGTGATGCGGCACTCACCCAGTTGCTGTAGATACATTGTTCTTATCTTTATTTAACCATCATGGGTTTAGACACAGTTCATAGGACAGGCAGGTGTACAGAGGCGTGAGGGGAAAAAAGACAGACGACTGCCGTTTTGTGTGCTTGACGCTTCTACGGTCCAGGTGTATAATTACGTGATGTCATTTCCTTTATAAAGGTTTTTGACCATGAAGTATATAAAAAACATTTGTGAAAAAATTGTGAAATAAACATTTAAAAAACTTTGAAAATGTAATTACTGACTCATGCAGAATGCCAATTAAGAATTTTTTACAGGAAGATAGATAAATCCAATCTATCATTAAGTCCTATTTGACCATATGCATTAGACTTTTTTATCCATTTCACTTCATGTCTCATTAACACTTTATTGTGATCTCCACCCTGCGGAGGATATTTTACAATATCTAGACCAGCAAAGCAGAGCATTTCAGGATTGGAGTTGTGTTTCTCCTACATATGTTTAATTAGTCTTAAAGACCCATTTCCAGTAGTTATAGAATGATAATGTTCGCAAAATCTAGTGGCCAATTATCTAATAGTTTTTCCTGTATTAAAAAAAAATGGACAGAACAAAATGTAGACTACAAATGTACTTTTGCATAAGATGAAATCAAGTACACCGATGTTGAATATGTCCAATTTGTAATGGATTTTTAGTGATGTGTAAATGACCATAATTACAGTTGCCACACTTATAATTACCATTTGGGGAATTATTTTTTAACCAATTTTTATCTGTAGATAATAGATGATTATGAACTAAAAGGTCAGCTATATTTTGTGTTCTTTTGTATGGAAGCTGTGGACTTGAAGAGCTAATATTCAAAAGATCTTTATCAGACCGTAAAACATGCCAGTTTTTCCGAATTGCTGCATGTATAATTCTATAATTGATCCTGTGTTTAAAGTTGAATATAAATCTGGTTGACCTGGATGACCAGCCTGACCAAAGAATTGAGACACGCTTCCAGGGCTGCAGAGCGGAGATGGAAGAAATCCCGCTCGGCCGAGCACTTAACCGCATACAAGCAGTCCCTTAACCAGCTTCAAGTCCACACTCACTGCCGCAAAGCAAACTTACTTCTCATCTCTCATATCCTCCCTGTCTCACAACCTAAACACCTCTTCAACACTTTCAATTTTCTACTCCGTCCCCAGCACCTCCCCGCTCTTATTTCATTACCGCTGAAGACTTTGCCTCCTTTTTTAAGCAAAAGATTGATACAAATCAGAGAAAGCTTTGACCCATAGCCCCCAATGCCCCTCTTAGTTGCTGAGCCCTGTTCCTCCAAAACCAACTTCTCCACCATGACAGAAGATCAGCTCTCCACCCTCCTTTCAAGATCACACCTCACCACTTGCACGCTTAACACGCTCCCATCCCACCTCATCCCTAACCTCACCACAGTCTTCATCCCTACTCTAACACACTTCTTCAACCTCTCACTTACAAATGGTGTGTTCCCCTCATTCTTCAAACATGCCTTGATCGTACACATCCTCAAAAAGAACTTCCTTGATCCATCCTCTGCGTCTAGCCATCGCCCGATATCTCTTCTCCCTTATGCCTCAAAACTACTGGAACAGCATGTCCATCTTGAACTGTCCTTCCACCTCTCCTCTTGCTCCCTCTTTGACTGCCTACAATCAGGCTTCCGACCTACTAACCGCCAAGAGCAAGCGACACTACTCTGTCCTCCTTCTCCTGAATCTGTTCTCTGCCTTCGACACTGTGGACCACTCCCTCCTGCTCCAGATTCTCTCATCTCTGGGCATCACAGGCTTGGCCCTATCCTGGATCTCATCATATCTAACAGATCGAACATTCAGTGTCTCCCTCTCCCACACCACCTCCTCACCTCGCCCCCTCTCTGTCTGTGTTTCTCAAGGCTCAGTCCTAGGACCCCTACTCTTCTCCATCTACACCTTCGGTCTGGGACAGCTCATAGAATCTCACAGTTGGCAGTACCATCTCTAAGCCGATGACACTCAGATCTACCTATCTGGACCTGACCTCACCTCCTTACTGACCAAAATCCCAAAATGTCTGTCCCCTATTTTAGCTTTCTTTTCTACTCGCTTCCTAAAACTGAACATGGACAAAACAGAATTCATCATCTTTCCCCCATCTCACGCTACCCCTCCACCAGACCTATCCCTCAATGTCAATGGCTGCTCACTCTCCCCAGTTCCGCATGCTCGGTGCCTCGGGGTGATCCTCAACTCTGCTCTCTCTTTCAAGCCACATATCCAAACCCTCGCCACCTTCTGCCGCCTTAAACTCAAAAATATTTCCCGGATCTGTGCATTCCTTGACCATGACACAACAAAAACACTAGTGCACGCCCTTATCATCTCACGCCTTGACTACTGCAACCTCCAACTCTTGGCCTCCCCTCTAGCACTCTGGCACCACTCCAATCCATCCTACATTCTGCGGCCCGACTAATCCACCTGTCTCCCCGTTATTCCCAAGCCTCTCCCCTATGTCAAGCCCTTCATTGGCTTCCTATCATCCAGAGGCACCAGTTCAAAACCCTAACTATGACATACAAAGCCATCCACAACCTGTCTCCTCCATACATCTGTGACATGGTCTCCTGGTACCTACCCACACGCAACCTTCGATCCACTCAAGATCTCCTTCTCTACTCTCCTCTTATCTCTTCTTCCCACAACTGCATACAAGACTTCTCCCGTGCCTCCCCCATACTCTGGAATTCTCTACCCCAACACATCTGACTCTTGCCTACCATGGAAACCTTCAAAAAGAACTGGAAGACCCACCTCTTCCGACAAGCCTACAACCTGCAATGATCCTCAGTCTACTGAACCACCACACAACCAGTTCTACCCTCTCCTTGTGTATCCTCCACATCCCCTGTAGACTGCACTGCAGAAAAGATGTGGATTCCAGTCCGCGCTGTCTAAATAATAGATTTCCAAGACGTAGTAGCAGTTAAGAAGTGGTTTAATCTACGCGTTTCATGGTGAATACCACCCCTTCCTCAGGAAAATACCACATATAGCTTCTTATATTAGATCCCCTGTAGACTGTGAGCCTTCGCGGGCAGGGTCCTTTCTCCTTCTGTTCTTATGTGTGTCCTGTATTGCTCATGTTTATTGTACTTGTCTATATTCGCCCCTTCTTACATGTAGAGCGCCATGGAATAAATGGCGCTATAAAAATGAATAATAATAATAAATAATAATAATAATTAATTTCCATGCAGAATTTTCCTCGTTATATTTTTGTTTCCTATATTGTCTACTTGCCTTTTAATAAATCTATTTGCGATAAATTCTTTACACGTTCATATGCCTCATTAAATAAAGTTACGGGATATTCTCTTTTGAGGAATCGTACTTTCAATTTTTCAATTGTTCATTAAAATTGGCTTCATTGTTGTTAATTTTACATAATCTTATCATCTGGCTATAAGGCAAGCCCCTTTTCGTGTGTAAGGGGTGTGCACTATTACAGTGCAACATCGAATGCGTAGTATTTGGCTTTCGGAAAACCTTTGTAGTTATCCCCCTGCTATTATAACAATTTTCACATTCAGAAATTCCAAACTGTTGTTCCCAAAACCTGAATTAAAACACATATTTTCCAGATTAACTTTGTTCAAATATCTCACAAAATTATCAAGTTCATGTTGAGGGCCCATCCCCTATTACAAAAATATCATCAACAAATCTAAATAGGTGCGTACATACAGTACAGACCAAAAGTTTGGACACACCTTCTCATTCAAAGATTTTTCTGTATTTTCATGACTATGAAAATTGTAGAATCACACTGAAGGCATCAAAACTATGAATTAACACATGTGGAATTATACATTACACTTTACAAAAAAGTGTGAAACAACTGAAAATATGTCTTATAGTCTAGGTTCTTCAAAATAGCCACCTTGTGCTTTGATTACTGCTTTGCACGCAGAAAAGGTGAATGGCTGGACTCTACATGCCTAGTTCCCACCGTGAAGCATGGAGGAGGTGGTGTGATGGTGTGGGGTGCTTTGCTGGTGACACTGTTGGGGATTTATTCAAAATTGAAGCGGTGAGCGGTCCAGCTTACCCCAAACCATCTCGATTGGGTTCAGGTCTGGTGACTGTGGAGGCCAGGTCATTTGGCGTAGCACCCCAACACTCTCCTTCTTGGTCAAATAGCCCTTACACAGCCTGGAGGTGTGTTTGGGGTCATTGTCCTGTTGAAAAATAAATGATGGTCCAACTAAACGCAAACCGCATGGAATAGCATGCTGCTGCAAGATGCTGTAGTAGCCATTCTGGTTCACTATGCCTTCAATTTTGAATAAATCCCCAACAAATGTCACCAGCAAAGCACCCCCACACCATCATACTACCTCCTCCATGCTTCACGGTGGGAACCAGGCATGTAGAATCCATGCGTTCACCTTTTCTGCGTGCAAAGCAGTAATCAAAGCAAAAGGTGGCTACTTTGAAGAACCTAGAATATAAGACATATTTTCAGTTGTTTCACACTTTTTTGTAAAGTGTAATGTATAATTCCACATGTGTTACTTCATAGTTTTGATGCCTTCAGTGTGATTCTACAATTTTCATAGCCATGAAAATACAGAAAAATCTTTGAATGAGAAGGTGTGTCCAAACTTTTGGTCTGTACTGTATTTCAAATATGAAATTGAATTATTTTAAATATATTTTTCTTCAAATTCTGCCAGAAATAGATTAGCAAAAATGCTTGCTGGACCTGAAAGTGGGAACGCAGGGCCAGACAGCTCTTGGGATCTATCCCGAGCAGCGGGAGAATCCTGGCACCTAACAGCTCGTTTTTTATTATTATTCCTGGAAAATACGTGGCCCGTATCAAAATTATTTTTGTCACCTAAAAATTTCTCTTTTTTTCTTCTGTTTTGTTTCTATTTGAATCAAAATTAATTTTCTCCAGTTTTTTAAGAAATTTTTATTCTGGTTTTCTGTTAGGCGAGTAGTCAGTTCTATTTTCACCTTTTCCAGTTGTTCACAAAGCAGGGAATATTCTTTCTCATTCTTAGATCTAACTAATCTCAAGAATTTCTGTGAACACTGCAAATTAATTTGTTCCCATTCTTTTTGGAACTGGGGATCATCTTTAAATTGCGATATTTCTTTGAAAGTCCCCTCAGTACACGTTCACAATCATTGTATGACTTTAGAGATTTTATAGTCCAGAAAAGCCGAATTTCCCTTTCAGCAAGAAAATGAATTTTAGATTCTAGGGTCTTTGTACCAATAATTTTAGCTAGTCCTTATGATTGCAATCTGCAAAGAATTCCACCGCATCTCACCACCTGCAAGTAGTCCTAGTTTTACTGCTGCTTGTTCAGCAGGATCCATATCATCATTAGAAGTATCGATGTTCATCTAAAATGAAAAAAAAGTGTGTTGCTTTGTGCTCAGTTCCAAAAGTCAAATGTCAATGCAGAAACTGAGAGCAGCAGGTGAATGACACTAAGACAATGAGTCCACATGCAATAGGTGTTCGGTGCTCAGCATGAAATAAAGCAAAAGCAGTGATGCAGCACTCACCCACTTTATAAAGGAAATTACATCACGTAATTACACACCTGGACCCGTAGAAGCGTCAAGTACGCAAAACGGCAGTCGTCTGTCTTTTTTCCCCGCACGCCTCTGTACACCTGCCTGTCCTATAAACTGTGTCTAAACCCATGATGGTTAAATAAAGGACAATGTTTTTACAGCACTGGTGAGTGCTGCATCACTGCTTTTGCTTTACTTCATGTTTAATATATTTTCAAACAGTTGCGATTACTACAGGTAATGAGTGGAGGACAGAGGAGCCTCTTAAAAAAGAAAGTATAGGTCTGTGAGAGTCAGAAATCTTGCATGTTTTAGGTGACCAAATACTTATTTTCCACCATAATTTGCAAAATAAATCTTACCAAATCAGACAAGGTGATTTTCTGGATTGGTTTTCTCATTTTGACTCTCATAGTTGTGGTCTACCTATGATGTCAATTACAGGCCTCTCTCATCTTTTTAAGTGGGAAAACTTGCACAATTGGTGGCTGACCAAATACTTTTTTTCCTCACTGTGTATACAGTGGGGGAAATGAGTATTTGATCCCTTTCTGATTTTCTCAGTTTGCCCACTGACAAAGGCACGAACGGTCTATAATTTTAAGGGTAGGTTAACTTTAACATTGAGAGATAGAATATCAAAAATAAAATCCAGAAAATCACATTGTATAAATTATATAAATTTGCATTTTGCAGTGAGAAATAAGTAATTGATCCCCTACCAACCATTAACACTTCTGGCTCCTACAGACCAGTTAGATGCTCCTAATCAACTCGTTATCTGCATTAAAGACAGCTGTCACCTTTATAAAAGACTCCTGTCCATGGAGTCAATTAATCAGTCAGAGTCTAAAGGGTATGCCACACTAAATGAGATTGCTAACGAGATCGCTAACGAGATCGCTAAAACGTCACTATTTAGCGATCTTGTTAGCGACCTCATTGTGTGTGGCATGTAGCAACGATGTGGCCCCTGCTGTGATGTCGCTGATCGTTCACTAGCATTCTGGACCATTTTTTGATCGTTGGCGTCCCGCTGGTGAGCCTATATCGCTGTGTTTGGCACCTTTTGCGAACGACGAGCGACCTCGTTTGTGACGCATATGACAGCGGCGCAGGCGGGACTAGGGTTTTTAGCGTCACGGAGTGGATCGCAATATCTGTAAGTTCTCTTTTGCGTCACAGAGAGGATCGCAGAAGTTGAAAAGCAGGCTAGCAGGACACAGAGAGCAGGAGCGATGCTGGAAATTCCTATGAATCAGAAGCGCTCAGTACATGCAAATGAAATCCTAACGACCGCCAAAGTCGTTAAAGAGATCGCTGACCGCTGATGTGTCGTTTATGAGATCTCCTGTTTGGCAGCTACTAGCGACCTAAAAGAGATCACACCAACGATCTCGTTAGCTTGCGTTGTTATCGTGATCGTTAACGAGATCGCTAAGTGTGGCAGTACCTTAACCTCTGCAACATTGGCAAGACCAAAGAGCTTTCTAGGGAAGTCAGGGACAAGATCATAGACCTACACAAAGCTGGAATGGGCTACAAAACCATACGTAAAATGCAGGGTGAGAAGGAGACAGCAAGGGATTAATTATTTCCCCCACTGTGTATATATTAATATATATATATATATATAACAGTATATATATATATATATATATATATATACACATAAAAACTGAAAAATGAGAGCAGCACAAATATTGCAATAAGGGTGCAAAGCCCCCCAGATATATAGCAAACCTTATATAGGAATTAAAAAATGGAGGCAGCACATCGTGCTCATTCATGGATTTAAGGCGCTTAAATTTAATAGCCCATTACAGCAACCTTTCGGTCCTAAGGGTGGACTTAGTGTGTTCTTGAGAAAGGTCCACACTTAGACCTGAAACATTGCTGTGATGGGCTATTAAATTTAAGCACTTTAAATCAGGAATGAGAACGTGTGCTGCCTCCATTTTTGAATTCCTATATATATAAATTTTGTAGTCTTTGAATTCTGAGTTGATAAAGGCTGTTAGAAAAGAAAGTACCGTAATTATTTGTCCACACTCAATAAATCTGTGCTATACATCTGCATGTCTAAGCCATCTGTTTATAACAGCTGACATGTCGCGGCTTTGAGGTGGGCTCACGCGGGGGATACTGCAAGATGACATACTATTCCGTCATCTGGCAGTAAGTGGTTAAAATTGCTTGATTTTCATACTGTGCTAGGAAAAGGATCTGGCTGTATTGTGCACTGTCAAAAAGCAAATGAGGGAAAAAAAGGCTCTGGATTGCTTTGCAATAAAAAAAGCTCTAATTTTTCCTAACCAAAAAATTTTTCAAAGCCAATTACACCTGGGGCTTGGTATATATGTCCAATATACTGTATCTTACAGGTAGCAAGCAGCAGCACCAGAACACAGGAAGGGAATGGACCCTCTTGATGTATGCAATGATCTATATACACACATACAGTGCCTGCAGGCCTTGCACTGATGTGTATAGAGCGACGTACACTACCCTGCCTACCTAACACTGGAACCTATATGCTCTGGAATTAGTAATAAAATAAATAAATCCCCAACTCTGACCCTATCTCGCAGCAGCTCTCCCTACACTATATAAATCCAGAGCTGAATGCACCGAGCAGGGTGGCGTCCAGTCTCTTATACCCCTGATTATGATGTGCGGCCAGCCAATCACTGCACGACCACAGTAAAGATGGTGCTTCATTGCCTGGCAGACAATCCCTGCATCGTGATTGGGTCTGTAAAGTCCACCAAAAAAGCTGGGTGGGAGTTCCCGCCGAGTAATCCCAGAAATGCTCGGTGCTTGCCGAGTACTATGATACTCGGGTGAATAACGAGTAGTGACGAGCACGTTCTCTCATCACTTTTTATTAGATGTATCGTAAAACTGGTAGCACTTCTCCAATATTAGTGCATATCCAATAATAATGTTTCCGTGCCTACTGGAACCTTTTTAGGAACTGAAATTGGATAAGTAAATCTGGGTGAGGTCTCACTTGTATTTTTCACCCTCAGACTGTGTCAGTGCTGCATCTATTTTTTATACATTATTTGATGTATGTAGTTATTTCCTAAAACAACTTTATTACAAATATAAGCTTTTATCTTACCACAAATATGTTGTATTTTAATCATATCTCTCATAGAATTTTTTTGATTGGCCCAGTATAAATTACTTTAAAGAAAAAAATGCAGTAAACCATTAATTTCAAATGAATCAAGTAAGAGATTTTTGACAAATAAAGGCAAAAACTACCTGTAATGACTAGAAAAAAAAATATAGGATTCTCCAAATTCTATACTACAGTAGTTGTTAACTGTGGGAAAGCATTGAAAAGGCCAGAATTGCCATTAACGATTCCAGCATCACTAAACCTATTCTTCTGCTTAAAAATAATACATAGTAATAAAAGTTACTCTTACCAAATAATTGGCATTTAGAACGATTGGACATGAGTTTGTGTGAAAGCCCAAGAAAATGTGACAGATGTATTCATAGACATTTCAAAGTTTATCTTTCAGATTTGTTTTCTGCATATTACAGATAAAGGTTTATGCTCCTAGTAGCCAAAAATATATTTGAAACTATAAAATGGACTCATAGGTATGAGCCCACTGTTTTGGAAGAAGAGCATTCCTTCCACCTCCCTAATCCTTACTCATCATGTGTACCAAACAGCTGTGTACATGTGCATTTATATCAACCAGTCAAATACAACCCCACAGGGCAGAGATTGCAATCCTCATTATCATATCAGATTCATAAATATTTTTGTGCCATTTTGACTACTACAGCATTACTGAGTAAGTCTCACTTATGTAGTATTTAAGATCTTTTTGGTCAGTAGGGTCCTCTCACCTTTCTGTCACTGTTTTTCCCGTAGAGTGTAGGATTTTAGGTTTAGCAGGGTCTTCTCTGTTTTACCTGTAGAGGGTAAGCTTTTAGCTTGTAGCGTGTAAGCTCTTATGGTCAGTGTGGTCCTCTTTTTCTTTCACCTGTAAAGTGTAAGCTTTTGTAGTCAGCATGGTATTTTCTCTCTCTCCTCTCTCCCACAAGGTTTCTAGTATTGAGATTCGTGCAATTTTATTTGCCGTAAATTTGAATTTCAAAAGATCAGCTAATCTCTACTGACTTATATTACCTTATTACTTTACATAAAACTGACAGCGGTTCTACTGTAAAAACAAAAAAAAGTTACAAGTGAAACAAAAAAAATTCAAGATTACTAATAAAAGCTAATGCAAATTTTAAAGGTCCAGGTAGTATATTACCAATCTAAAAATGCAATTGTGGATTAAAGTAAAACATTCACTTTAGGTGCGTTTGATAAAAAAGAAAAGCAATTCAAAAATTATAGCCTTTCATGCCGTAGCACAAGTTCCAATGAGTTGTCAAGACACTTCACTCTTTTTATGCAAAAATGCTAGTTTTTGTCTCAAATAATTTGCATGAAAGCTTGGGTAAAAAAAAAATCTTTTGAAAGCATAATGAGATAGTAGTAGTGGTGATTTTCAAATTTCTCTAAACCTTTCCATTATTCCATTGTGGCTGCTTCTATAGTGCTTCACAGTCTGAATAGAAACGTCTGCTATACACTATCTAATCACAGCAGGTTGTTGCACTTACCCACAGCATACTCAGTGCAAAAACCATTGACAAAAATGACTGCTAAATAAAAGGTAGTTAATGAAGTTAATAATTTGCATATAGTTTAAATTATTAGTGGAAAATAACTTAATAATTTTCCTTTACCTGCTCTTTTTAATGTGACTCTTACAATTTTAAAAAAGGTAGGATATATAATTGGTATTATGGTATTTATGTCATACAACTGATTTTTTTTTTTAAATAAATGCATTTGATTTTACATTGTATGTCAGCATTTTTTTCCATTTTTTATTAAAGCTTATACATACCATATAGATCGAACCCGGGCCAAGGGGCGGCCCGCGGGCCGCATCCGGCCCGCCGCTGTCAGTGACCGGCCGCGCGAGCGCTCCGGAGCTCAGGCGCTTCCTCACAGCTGGCCTAATACTTACATCATCGCGCGGCTGCTGTCAAGACGGACCCAGAAAAACGTTCTCTGAAGCGTCGTGATTACGTATATAGCGTGCATGTTGTAGAGAGTCCGGTAGTGAATGTACAGAGTGCTAATTGCTGTCTGTGGTTATGAGTGCAGGCATTGCTTTGGTGGTTGTGATGAAAAGATGAATAATGGCAAGGCTTAAATATAGCTTGTGATGGTAGAAGATGGGCAGGCATTGCTGATAATGGGGAGGCATTGATGATTGGAAAGATGAATAAATGGGCGGGTATTGATGATAATGGCAGGCATTGAAGTGGGGAGAAGAAAATGTATGGCAATGCATAATGAGATGATGTATGGGAGAAGATTGATGATAATGGCAGGTATTGATGATAATGGGCAGGCATGATGATGGGGAGAAGATGATGATGAGATGATGGCAGCATTGATGATGATGGGAGAAGATGATGATAATGGGCAGGTATTGATGATAATGGGCAGGCATTGATGATGGAGAGAGAAGATTGATGCATGAAAGGGAGACATGCTGAAATAAAGGGTGATGGCAGATGATGATGGGGAGAAGATATGCATTGTATAATGGAGCATTGATGATGTGGGAGAAATATGATAATGGGCCTTTTTATGGCACTTGCTGATAATGGGAGCATTGATGATGAGGGGAGAGATGATGATAATGGGCAAGTATGTATATATACAGTATACAGTATATATACACATATATATATTTATATATGTATATATACAGTATTGGTAGAACGGAGTTAATTATATTAGTCCGGCCCTCTAAACCATCCCATTTCTCATGCGGCCCCCTGGCAAAATTAATTGCCCACCCTGTATTAGATTAATGTTGATAGAACTTGATGATTCCAGTAGAATATGTCAACAATTTATTGTCCATGAAAAGCATCTATTTTTTCTCATGACAGCAGATATCTGGGAAAACCTGATCGCATCCATTTTTGTGCTAGGGATCAGGCCGCTGTCAGAAGTGTCAAGCACTGGCTTGTCTAAATCTCTGCTTTGAGCAAACATAAAAGCTCCTTGAAATGCACATTTATATTGGCATGCAAAAAAACATGTTTCACCAGTGTAGAGCAAATTGGCTGTTGATTTATCAAGTTGTTCTTTTTTTAACAAAAGCAGGATCAACTCCTTAAACATGTTTTCTGAAACCTTACTGAATTTAATAGTAATCTCTATTTAGTGTAAAAATAACTAATCACTTTCCTAATATAATGTACTTCAATTAAAAATTCCTTCCTCTCTATTTCTGCTTTAATTTCCTATCTGTGTTCTTTTCTCTCATATCCAATAACGTTTTGTTTGCGCATACCAGCATGCACTGGGAACTTTCAACTGAGACCTCATCAGGGGCTGGTGCTGAAATAATTGGTGCAGCGTCTGTCCCCACATTGAAATGGATTACCATCAGGGATGACTCTTTCGGAGGCTAAGCTATTCTCTGCTGTACTAAGCATCCATTAGTTGTTAATACCCAAGCATGCTCAGTATAATGTCCCTGCTCAATGCTTACTTTGATTATGCACTAACAGTGTGCTCCCTCACCTGTTCTGTTTAGAGGACTTCACCTTGACATATTCAATGGTATGTCAAGTGTTAAATACAAAGTTCACATTATTTGTAAAATGATCAGGCCACGTTCACACATTGAGTATTTGGTCAGTATTTTACCTCAGTATTTGTAAGTCAAATCAAACATGACACCACTTATGCATTTTTAACCCACTCCTGATTTCAAGTCATGTAAAAAGTTGCTACATCTATGTGTCAGGCAAACACATGCGATACATGCTGTGAACATTGCATTGCAGGCAAGTAACAAGTGTTTTTGAAACAGGTAAGAAATACTTTTCTGTTTCAACTATTTTTTAAGTAAACATAGAAAGTTGAGAACCAAAAGAAAATACATGGCACAGCTTATTGTCACATGAACATATGAAACTGCTTCTTTTACTATAGTCCACAGACTTTAACCCCTTAACAACCGTTGATACGCCTTTAAATGGCAGCAGTTAAGGGGCCTTATTCCTCAGTGCAGCTTTTTAGCGGCATTGAGAAATAAGTATGTAGTGCCCCCCCAGCATCAGAAAATCTCCATGGTCGGTTTCTTACCATCCCCAATCTTGTGATTGCCGTTATTCACCGAAAAAAAAAAAAAAACAGTCAGATTTTCCATTCATTTCCCTCATTTCTCTCTCCTCTGATATTATCTAGCATACCAGAGGAGAGATAAATGGGGTTCCCTGAGCCCCCCTTGTACCTCCACCATCCCCGGACCATCCGGCTCCATCCCCCCGATCCTCCACATTATCTTCCTGGTACCCAGCAACAATAGGAGATTTTTCCTATTGGTTCATTTTGATCACTCTGATAGAACCTATCAGAGTGATCAAGATAAAAAAAATAGTAAATCAAACCTCACTTTGTCACCCCCTTAGTTAGGTAAAAATAATAGAATAAAAATTTGTATTTTTTATCCATTCTTTGCAGTTAGGCTAGGGTTGGGGCTAGGGTTAGGGTTGTGGTTAAGGTTGTTTTGTGGTTGTGGTTGTGGTTAGGGTTGGGATTAGGGCTGTGTTAGGGTTGGAGTTAGAATTGGGGGGTTTCCACAATTTAGGCACATCAGGGGGTCTCCAAACGCAACAAGTGTCCCTCAATTCTGAGCCCTGCCATGCACACAAGCAGTGGCTTTCCCCCACGTACGAGTTATCGGCATACTCAGGAGAAATTGCACAACACATTTTATGGTCTGTTTTCTCCTGATACCCTTGTCAAAATAAAAAAGCTTGGGTGTAAATTAAATGTTTTGTTACAAAAGTTAAATGTTATTAAATGTTATTTTTTTCCTTTCACATTGTTTTAGTTCTTGTGAAGCACCAGACGGATTAATAAGCTTCTTGAATATGGTTTTGTGCACCTTGAGGGGTGCAGTTTTTAGAATGGTGTCACTTTTGGGTATTTTCTGTCATATTAACCTCCCAAAGTCACTTTAAATGTGAGTTGGTCCCTAGAAAAATGGTGTTTTCAATTTTGTTGGAAAATGAGAATTCGCTGGTCAACTTGTAACATCTTAACAAAAAAAAATTAAATTTCCAAAATTGTGCTGATGTAAAGTTGACTTGTGGGAAATGTTATTTATTAACTATTTTGTGCAATATGACTCTCACTAAGGGGTTAAATAAACACACAGACATTTGTAACATCAACAATAAAGAACACAATTTTAATAAAGCTTAGTAATTTAGGAAAGACCTACTGTAACATAATCATAATAAAGCACAGTCTAGATGTAAAAAAAACATATACTTCATGATATGTATAGGATAAGGTCTACTTCACACGTGCGCATAAAAACGTACGTGTGAGGTATTCCATATTTCCCATCCGAGTGGCATGTTTTTACCATCTGTGTGTATGTTTTCTTCATCCATGTGTATGTTTGCCATATATGTCATTTGTGTGTGGTATGTATTTTTCAAAGACCCATAGACTTGTCTTGGTCAGTGTCATCTGTGCTACCAGTAAAAAATGGACATGTCTCCTCGTTTGCATGGACATGCGGTCCTTGTTAAATCACAGACATGCGAGTAGCCTTGTAGGTTATAATGGTATGTGTGAAGCGTTAAAAAATGGATGACACATGTACATGTCACACGGACGTGTGAAAGAACCCTAAAAGAAAGCCTAGAAAAAAATATATACATTATTGTGATTTCATCAAATAGAACACATTCTATGGAGCAAAATTTTATGATAAAATTACAAAAATAACACAAATTATATTTGAAAAGAGTCAATTGTGAAAACCATCAAGATAGAAATAAAAAAAACTGAGTGATTACAAATGTAGACAGGTGCTATGAAGACATGAATATTGATTATGCAATAGGACCCTATAAAACAATGCTGTAGCATTTCCAGGATTGAGCAAAGAATCGCACAAAGTATAATGTGGAAAATAAGTATTTAATATGCTGCCAATTTTACAAATTTTCCCACCTACAAAGAATGAAGAGGTCTGTAATTCTTATTGTAGTTACATTTCAACTGTGGAAGACAAAATCTTTAAAAAAAATCCATAAAATCAAAAATTGCATGACTTTTACATAAATAATTTGTATTTTATTGCATGAAGTAAGTATTTGAAACAATAGAAAAGCAAAACTTGCTATTAGGTACAGATCTTCTCCAGATCTTTCAGGCTCCAGGGCTGTAGCTGGGCAACATTGAGTTTAAACTCCCTCCAAAGATTTTCCATTGGGTTCAGGTCCGGAGACAGGCTAGGCCACTTCAGGACTTGAAATTCTTGTTACAAAGCTACTTCTTAGTTGCACTGGCTGTGTGTTTTGGGTCACTGTCATGCTGGAAGACCCAGTCATGACCCGTCTTCAATGTTCTTACTGAGAGAAGGAGGTTGTGCACCAAAATATTCCGATACATAACCCCATCCATCCTCTCTTCAATATGGTGTAGTCGTCAATGTCCCCTTTGCAGAAAACCACCCTCAAAGTATGATGTTCCTGCCACTATGCTGCATGGTTAGGATGGTGTTTTCTGGGTTGTCCTCTTTTTTCTTCTTCCTTCAAATAAGGCTAGTGGAGTTGATACAAAAAAGTACTATTTTGGTCTCAACTGACCACATAACCTTCTACCATGCCTCCTCTGCATCAACTAGATAGTCACTGGTGAATTTCAAACAGGCCTGGACATGTGCTAAACCTTGCATGCCTTGCAGAATTTTAATTCATGATGGCGTAGTGTGTTACTAATGGTAATGTTTGAGACTGTGTGTGTGTGGTCCCAGTTCTCTTCAGGTCATTGGCCAGGTCCTCCAGTGTAAATCTGGGCTGAGTGCTGACCTTTCTCAAAATTATCCTTACCCCATGAGGCAAGATTTTGCATGGAGCCCCAGACCAAGGTAGATTAACAGTCATCTTGTGTTTCTTCCATTTTCCAATAATTGTGCCAACAGTTGTTGCCTTATCACCAAGCGTCTTGCCTTCTGTCCTGTAGTTAATCCCACCCTTGTACAGGAATACAATTTTGTCCCTGGTGTCCTTAGACAGCTCTTTAGTCTTGTCCATGGTGTAGAGGTCGGAGTGTGATTGAGTATGTGGACAGGTGTCTTTTATGCAGGTAACAAGTTCCAACAAGTGCAATTAATACAGATAATGAGTTCAGATTAGGAAGACTTCTTAAAGGAAAACTAACAGGTCTGTGAGAGCCAAAATTCTTGCTGGTTGTTAAGTGATCAAATATTTATTTCATGAAATAAAATGCAATTTAGTTATTTAAAAGTCACACAATGTGATTTTCTGTTTTTTATTTTTAAATTCAGACTCTCACAGGTGAAGTGTACCTATGATAAAAATTACAGACCTCTCCAATTTTTGTAGGTGGGAATACTCGTAATATTGGCAGTGTATCAAATACTTATTTTCTCCACTTTAAATTATTGGCACCATTGTGATAATAGTATGTGTATGAATTATATACACATTTGTTTGATGTAATCTTGAAGTTACTAATAAAAAAAATGTTTTAAAATTACACCAGCCGCACCTGCGCATAAGCAGTTATCAGTGATCCAATAGCCACCGCTGCACAGTCGCCAGAGGCGCCATCTTGCTACAAAAAAAATGTCCTCCTCCAATAGCTGATATTACTCAGGTGCAGCTTGCACCATTTTCAAATGGATTTTTTTGGGGGGGAACTTCAGGATTAAATCAATGTGTATATAATTCATTACATATGCAATCATGCTGCAGCGCAGGCGCCACTGCTGGTACCTGCCTAAAGAAAGCGTTTTTTTTTCAAGATATAGTGACCTGTCAAAAGCCATATACATGAAACCCTAAGCAGAGCACCACATGAATCCCCCACAGGCCCACCCCGGAAAACGAGCATACCGTTAACTCAAAACTGAAAATAAAGATTAAACAGCAACCCCAAGATGGATTTCATCAACCGAGGTAAACAGTATAACGGCGCCGACCTGAAACTGTCTGTAGGTTGCTCAGCACAATCCTACTGACAGGTTACCTTTAATGTCATTTACTGGAGGTATTATCCTTCATGATAATCTTTTATGTCGCTTGCTTAATATTTGGTACATCAGTCAAGGTTAAGGCCTCTTTCACACATCCATTTTGCGCCTGACGGCGCGATCCGGTCTTTTTTTGTAAAACCGGATCCAGCGAAATGTAATGCCGGATCCTGTTTTTTCCCATTGACTTGTATTAGCGCCGGATCGCGCCGCATGGCTTGCGGTTCATCCGGTTTTTGCCGGATCCGGTGTCTGGTCGCATTCCGGCATTTGGAAAAAACGGCAACTGTAACGTTTTTTGTCTCCGGCGCTTTCGGCTTTTGTCACAATGAAAGTCTATGAGCGCCGGAATGCACCGAATCCGGTTTTTTAGTTTTTGTAGCCCAGCCCACAGCAAACATATATAAAGCAGGTCAGTGGGACCCTCAGCCATAACATGCAGTCATCCAGGAGCAGAGGAGCAAGGAGAAGACTACCAGCGCCAGCACCGAGAGAAGAAATGGAGCAAGAAGGAAGGGTGGATAGGTCAACTGCCAGCAGACTGTAAATATCACATCCTCCATTCCCCAAAAAAATTTAATCAATGTTTTCTTTTTCAGCCAGGGCCATGGAGTATACATATATTCACTGGCCCTTTTTGTGTCTTTATTCCACAGCAGACGACACCAAAGGGACCAAGCAGAACAAAGGGAGCAGCAGCAGCAGGACCCAGGGAGAAGAGGGCATCTGACAGCAGACAGTAAATATCACATCCGCTATTCCCAAAAAATGTAATCAATTTTTTCTTTTTCAGCCAGGGCCATGGAATATACATATATTCACTGGCCCTTTTTGTGTCTTTATTCCACAGCAGACGATGCCAAACCATGCAAGCAGAAGCAGCAACAACAGCAGCGGAAAGTATGGAGTCCGGGACATGCAGCGTCAGCAGGACAACTCATCTTCTTCTGGAGCCCTCCCCCTCATGGTCAGCATTTAGAGGTAAAAAATTAATATATATATTTTGTTTTCACAATCCATCTGTGTGATATATGTATTCATTGTCTTTTTTTAATTACAGGAATCACCAGCTGAAGAGGAGCTCCCAGAAAAAGAAGGACGGGGTGGACTGATACTTTGAGTGGGCTCACAATTCGTAAGTATCGTGCATCAATCGCAGAAACACAACATCACACTACACACAACACATAGAAAACCATTTAGTACAGACATCACACAGCACACAACACATGCCTACATCCCTTTTATTTATTTTTTTCTTTTAGTCTCCCAAATCTGGTGCTCATTCAAGAGGTCCTCGCAGTGCTTCCCAGAGTCTTCGGCGTGAGAGACACGGCGGTCACCATCGTGTAAGTATATATATATATATATATATTTTTTTTTTTTTAAACTTGCTAGTGTGGAGGTTAATGTATTTTTTTTTCTCTTTTTCTTTAGCAGGCTTCACAGTGTGCTCCCGACTCGGACGGTGAGGAAGAGAAGGGTTAGATGTGGACCTCCTTATCGATCTGGTCCCAGAAAGGGAGCCGCTGTGGAACATGGGGAACCGCCGCCATGCTGATGTTATCGTGACCCGACTGTTCTGTGAGAAAGTCTGTTCGCTGCTGGTGGACCGCTGGGAGGACCTCGAAGTTCAGGCCTAGACTGAATACAGTAAGTATATACAGCTCAGGTTGCTGAATGTAAAGCAGTGTTTCCCAAACTCCAGTCATTGTGGCCCACACGGGTCATGTTTTCAGGATTTCCTTTTGTGCAACACTATGGAAATCCTGAAAACATGAACCGTGGGGGCCATGAGGAATGTAGTTTGGGAAACGCTGATGTTGTATACTAACCAATTTGTGCTTTCTCGTTTCAGGGGAGAGAATTGTGAAGCAGTGGCAGTCTGTGAGGGATCGCTTCAAGAAGGAGTTCAACAAAGAGATGTGGGCCCCGAGTGGATCTGCAGGACGCCGGAGAAAATATAAGTATGCAAGAGCCCTGGCGTTCCTGTGGGCAACAATGGTCATCAGAAGGTAAATATTCAAAAGAAAATGTTAACATGTCTAACTACATTTTTTTTTCAGCCAGGGCCATTCCATATCTCTATTTTAACCCCTTAATGTCCATTGACGTGCACAGTCCGTCATGGCAATGTGTCAGTTTTGGCACCTTGACGGACTGTGCACGTCATGCTTTTGAACTACCACTGCGTGTAAACACGCAGTGGTAGTTCAGTGCCGACAGCTGTCATAGACAGCTGACAGGCACAGCAAGCGGTGCGGGGACCTTTGCAGTCGGTCCCCGCACCTACAGTGCGGTGATTGGTCAGTCAATGTGACTGACCAATCACAGCAGCGATCAGGCAGAAGAGGCTGAAATTTCAGCCTCTTCTGCCCGGTCCGTGCAGGAGCTCAGCGCTGCAGTGGCCGAGCTTCCTGCACTGACAGCCAGGAGTGAGGCCCCCGCCGCCCATGGCTGTTAACCCCCTGACTGCTGCGATCGAGCGCAATCGCAGCGCTCAGGGGGAGAGGCAGAGGGTCAGGAGCTCCCTCTGCCTCAGATCGGCGCCCCGCAGTGTATTTGCAGGGCCCGATCTCTGCCTTGATGACCTGGGGGTTGTCATGACAACCTCCGGGTCATCTAGCTACGGAAAGCCGCTGTGACCATGGTCACAGCGGCTTTCACCATAGGTACAATGCATTGCAATGCTGGAGCATTGCAATGCATTGTAACTGCAATCAAAAGTAAAAAAGTGAAAGTCCCATCAAAGGATTAGGTAAAAAAAGCATTTTTTTTTAAAAAAAATTGTAAAAAAATAATAAAAAATAATAAAAAAAATTCCCCTAAAAAATACCCCTTTTTTTGTAATAAAAAAACAAAAAACAAAAAAAATGCACGTTTGGTATCGCCGCGTCCGTAAAAATCCAATCTATAAAAGTGTAACCCTAGTTAACCCCTTCAGTGAAAGCCATAAAAAAAAACACTAAAAATTAGTAATTAATAACACGCGATCAAAAAGACGGATCTAAATAATCATGGTACCGCTGAAAACGTCATCTTGTCCCGCAAAAAACAGGCTGCTATACAGCATTATCAGTGAAAAATAAAAAAGTTATAGCTCGCGGAATAAACTGATGCAAAAATAATTATTTTTTCTATAAAATTTTTATTGCGTAAAAAAAGCCAAAACATAAAAATTATATAAATGAGGTACCGTTGTAATCGTTATGTGCCCGAATATGGTACCAATAAAAACGTCCGCTCGTTTCGCAAAAAATAAGCCCGCAGATAACCTGTCAGCCGAAATATGGAAAAATTATAGCTCTCAAAATACGGCGATGCAAAAATTTCTAACAAAAAATTCTTCCAAAATAAAAAGCATCTTTTAGTGTGTGACAGAAGCTAAACATGAAAAAAGGTATAAATCTGGTATCACTGTAATCGCACCCACCGAGGAATAAAGTCACCTAATCACTAATACCGCATGAGGAATGCGTAAAAAATAAAACCAATTCTTCACCTTTTGGGGATTTGTTCATTCTGCCTCCCAAATACGCAGTAAGACGATCACAGTGGTTCCCCACCCACATATGGGGTATCAGCATACTCAGGACAAATTGCACATCAACTTTTGGGGTCCTATTTCTCCTGTTACCTTATAAAAATAAAAATTTGGGGACAAAAAGATTATTTTGTGGAAAAAAATATTATTTTTTTATTTTCACACTCTACGTTATAAACTTCTATGAAGCACTTGGGGGTTCAAAGTGCTCACCACACATCTAGATAAGTTCCTTTGGGGGGTCTAGTTTTCAAAATGGGGTCACTTGTGGGGGGTTTCTTACTGTTTAGGCACATCAGGGGCTCTCCAAAGTGACATAACACCTGCAGACCATTCCATCAAAGTCTGCATTCGAAAACGGCACTCCTTCCCTTCCGAGCTCTGCCATGCGTCAAAATAGTGGTTTACCCCCACATATGGGTATCAGCGTACTCTGGACAATTTGCACAAAAACTTTTGGGTCCTGTTACCCTTTGGAAAATAAAAATTGGGGGTGGAAAGATCATATTTGTGGAAAATATATGATTTTTTAATTTTGCGGCTCTAGGCTATAACTTCTGTAAAGCCCTTGGGAGTTCAAAGCTCTCACCACACATCAAGATAAGTTCCTTGGGGGGTCTAGTTTCCAAAATGGGTTCACTTGTGGGGATTTTCACTGTTTAGGCACATCAGGGGCTATCCAAATGCGACATGACGTCCAATCTCAATTCCAGCCAAAAAAGTCAAATGGCGCTGCTTCCCTTCCGAGCTCTGCCATGTGCCCAAATAGTGGTTTACCCCCACATATGGGGTACTATCGTACTCAGGACAAATTTCACAATAACATTTGGGGTCCTTTTATCGTTTGGAAAATAAAAATTGGGATGAAAAGATCATTTTTGTGGAAAAAATATGATTTTTTAATTTTACGGCTCTACGTTATAACCTTCTGTGAAGCCTTTGGGGTCAAAGCTCTCACCACACATTTAGATAAGTTCCTTGGGGGGTCTAGTTTCCAAAATGGGGTCACTTGTGGGGGGTTTTCACTGTTTAGGCACATCAGTGACTCTCCAAATGCGACATGGCAGCCAATCTCAATTCCAGCCAAAAAAGTCAAATAGCGCTGCTTCCCTTCTGAGCTCTGCCATGCCCTAAATAGTGGTTTACCCCCACATATGGGGTATCAGGTACTCACGACAAATTGCACAATAACTTTTGGGATCCTTTTATCCTTTAAAAAATAATAATTGGGGGTGAAAATACATTTTTGTGGAAAAAATATGATTTTTTAATTTTACGGCTCTACGTTATAGCCTTCTGTGAAGCCCTTGGGGGTTCAAAGTGCTCACCACACATTTAGATAAGTTCCTTGGGGCGTCTAGTTTCCAAAATGTGGTCACTTATGGGGGTTTCCACTGTTTAGGTACATTAAGGGCTCTCTAAACGCAGCATGGTGTCCGCTCTCGATTCCAGCCAATTTGACATTCAAAATCTCAAATGATGCTTCTTCACTTCTGAGCGCTACCATGCGCCTAAAGATTGGTTTTCACCCACACATGGGGTATCGGTGTACTCAGGAGAAATTGTACAACAAATATTGTGGTTCATTTTCTCCTGATACCCTTGAGAAAATTTAAAAAATTGTGTCGAAAGAAAAATATTGGGAAAAAAAGTTAAATGTTCATTTTTTCCTTCCACATTGCTTCAATTCTTGTGAAGTACATAAAGGGTTAATAAACTTGTGAATGTGGCTTTGAACACCTTGAGGGGTGCAGTTTTTAGAATGGTGTCACTTTTGGGTATTTTCTGTCATATTGACCCCTGAAATTCACTTCAAATGTGAGGTGGTTCCCTAAAAAAAATCATTTTGCAAATTTTGTGGGAAAAATGAGAAATCGCTGGTCAACTTTTAACACTTATAACTTCCTAACAAAAAAAAATTTTGGTTCCAAAATTGTGCTGATGTAAAGTAGACATGTAGTAAATGTTATTTATTAACTATTTTTTGTGACATATCTCTCTGATTTAAGGCATAAAAAAGTTTGAAAATTGCAAAATTTTCAAAATTTTCACCATATTTCCGTTTTTTTCATAAATAAACGCATGTCATATCAAAGAAATTTTACCACTATCATGAAGTACAATATGTCACAAGAAAACAATCTCAGAATCACCAAGATCCGTTGAAGCGTTCCAGAGTTATAAGCACATAAAATGACAGTGGTCAGAAATGTAAAAATTGGCCTGGTCATTAATCTACAAAATGGCTTGGTCGTTAAGGGGTTAATTGTATTTTTTTCTCTTTATTCCACAGCACGGTGACCAGCACTTGGGCGCCCGCAGAGTGGGACCCTTCTGGAGTGATCCCTCAGGAGACTGGCACCGAGCGACACTTCGACCTCCCGGCCCACCTGCACCTTCCCAGCCTTCCCAGACACGTGAGTCCTCTATCCCCTCTACCAGCACTGGAGCATCGTGGCCGCCTGCATTACATGAATCTGCTGGTGAGCAGATAGCATTCCCTTTACCCCACCCTTCTGCCACTGCCACCTGTAGTACACTTGTGGCTACTGGATGGCAGCGGCAGAGGGGTCAGGAAGGAGCTATGCGCCCGAGTTCTTGCATTTGAATGCATCTTTCCAGAACTGTCTAAAAGTATTATCTGAACAAAATGCCGCAGGCATTAATCAGATAAACACCAACATTTTGGAGGAAACATCGCAAACTGATTCGAGCAACTTCTCCAAACCCACACCCATGTCGCTGTTCCTCCATCCTGCACCCCCCACTCCCAGCCACCAGTCCCTCCTTCCCCTTCCTATTCAATTCCAGTCCACCTCCCAGTTCCAGCCACCTCCCCAGTTCCAGCAACCTCCCCAACTCCAGTCACCTCACCAACTCCAGTCACCTCCCCAGTACCAGCAACCTCCCCAGTACCAGCAACCTACCCCGTACCACACTCCTGCCTCTTACCAACCTCCTTCCAGTTCCAATTCCCCACCAAATCACCTGTCTTTCAGTCCCTGCCCCCCTCCTCTCCACCACCCATCACCTCTTCTGCCTCCAACTTGTCCACCCATTCTCTTACTTTTTTCCCTTCCCCATGACAGCACCGTGATGTGAGAGATGGATTCCGCCCCAGAAAACAGGAAACCTGCATTGGAGATAAAAGAAGGGGGCGGCACTTCTCTCCTGAGTTTGATTTCCTGTTTTCTGGGACCGGGAGCCTGCAGCATTCCTCTACCTTATGAGGGATCGTCCTCTGGGTTTTCAGTATCCAGGGGCAGGAGGCAGCGGGCGGGCAGCATCTGGAGACAGGGCTGCGGTGAGCCGGCAGGCTGATCCATCCGTCGCTGTCAGGGGCGCTCCATCCTGCGCCTGGACTCCCCGGCGACCGCTCCTGGCCAGAGGTGAGCCCGGGGAGGAAGCAGCGTGGCATCCACATGCAGGCGCTGATGGGATGCGGCGACTTCCAGTTTTACACGGAAGTGACATCACACGCCGGGGGAGAGCGGTGCCCTGAACACTCCTAGAATGGAGGTGATTCAGGAGCGCAAAAAACACAGCTCCCATCCCCTATGTAAATGTGGCCTGGACACCTGGATGGTGGCAGCAGCTCCACAAAACGTGAAAATGGCAGACACAGCTGATGAAACGCCAGTGCCTGTCTAGGAAAACCCACCAACGACTGCGGTTGAGGGCGGTGGGTGAGTGCCTTTGTAAGGCGAAGAGAATGAGACTCTCATAACGTGCTGTTTCTTTCTGTGTCTTATATTTAGGCAAGGAAAGCTACAGCCAAACAAGCCTGCGCTCTGTGTTTAAAAACCCTCCCTAGAGCGTATGGAAGCGGCTTTGTCACAAATGTATAGAATAAACGGTTGCGCAAGAGTCGCCATCCTTATTCCAGAACAGTAAAACTATGATTAGGGAAGAAGTAAAAACCTCTGTAAAAGAGCAGATTAAGCAACAGCTGACATATACTGGAACACCCCCACACGATGTTTAGTAATTTGGAAGGAAAAAAGCGGAAAGTTTTTCCATTCCATGATAACCTGGTGAATTTTATTAAAAGGGAGTGGAAAAAGCCGAGTAAAAAAATGTCAGTTCCACAGGCCCTAAAACGAAAATACCCCTTTGACGATGAAATCTGCGAAAAGTGGGATAAGGCGCCAAAATTAGACGCAGCCATAGCCAGTACCTCCGGGGAATAGCACTTCCATTTGAGGATATGGAAGCGTTAAAAGATCCCCTTGACAAAAAAGCAGATGCTTTTCTAAAGTCAGCCTGGGAGGCGTCAGCATGGTCATTTAAACCAGGGGTAGCCGCCACTTGCACGGCTAGTGCTATGGTAAAGTGGTTGGAAGAACTAAGCGACCAGATAAGAAACAAATGTCCGAGGGATACTTGCTGGAAGTAATACCCCCCTTACAAAAAGCAGCATGGTTTCTAGCAGATGCAGCCATTGATTCAGTCCGCTCTGCGATCCGGGTATGTGCCCTATCTAACTCTGGACGTAAAGCTCTTTGGCTAAAAAACTGGTCAGCAGATACCTATTTGGTAAAGCCCTAGACGAAATTTTGGAAAAAAGCAGCAGACAAAAAGAAACGTTTTCCTCCGCCACCTTCATCTAAAAGGCGCTGGTAGAGGAGGCTGAGGCCGATTAGCTGATAGAGCCATGCGGGGGGAATTCCTGGAGGGATTTGAAGGATAGTGGGTTCCTCTTCAATAAACCTCCACACAAACCAGACCCCAAAAACACCAATGACGCCAGAGGTCCGGTGGGGGGAAGGCTCCGGTTCTTTGTCCATCAGTGGGAGGCATTGCCGTCCTTACAATGGATATCCAACCTGATGGAAAAGGGGGTAAAACTCTTCACCACCCTCCCCCTCAACGTATGGTAGTTACACGGGTCTCCAAAACAAATCAAATTTTTTCTGGAAGGAGAAATTCAGCTCCTTATACAGAAGGAGGTACTTTTAAGAGTCCCACCACACGAGGAAGGGAGAGGCTTTTAAAACACCCTGTTCCTAACACCAAAACCGGATGGTTCCAAAAGGGTGATCTGCAATCTTAAGGCCTTAAACCGGTATATCAGGTTAGAAAGGTTCAAAATGGAGACTCTAAAATCGACGATAAAACTACTGTATCCAGGCTGCTACATGGCGGTAATCGATCTCTCAGATGCGTACTATCACGTCCCAATCTACGGGGAGCATCAGCGGTTTCTGAGGGTATTAGTGGAAATTTCGGGGTTCCCACTCACCTACAGTACCAATGCCTACCCTTCAGGGTTTCAATAGCCCCATGTATTTTTACAAAAATAATCTCAGAAGTGGCATCTTTCCTGAGAAAAGAAAGTATCCTTCTAGTACCATATTTAGACGACTTTCTCGTCATAAGGACAACCAGGAGGATGGCATAAAAGCGGTAAAAAGGGTATGGGAGGTACTGACTAACCTGGGCTGGATAATAAACCTAAAAAAGTCAAAAATGGTTCCAGTCCAGATACAGGAGTTTCTGGGCATACAGTTAAATTCCCTCTTGCAGGAAAGTGTTCTGCCCAACAGGAAGATACTTGTTATACAACAAAGGATAGACCATATGCAGGGTATGCTGACTGCAACAATCCCTGCAGTTCGATGGGCTCAGGTACACAAAAGACAGTTACAGTGGCAGATAATAGCTGAGCAAGTGAGAAACCCCGTCAGTTTAAATCAAAAGATCACGTTGTCTCCACAAGTACGGGACTCACTAAATTGGTTGCAGGAGACATTGAACCTAAAAAAGGGCGTTCCCTGGTCGATCCAGGACCCAGTAGTACTGACCACAGATGCAGGACCTCTGGGCTGGGGTGCACATCTGTCAAACCATATTCTACAAGGTCAGTGGTGGCCCATAATGATATAAGCAACCTCCAATCTCAAAGAGTTAACAGCGGTGAGACAGGCAGTCCTTCGGATAATGGAGAATATCAAAGGGAAACACCTTGTGGTACTGTCCGACAACAGCACAGCGGAATCATACATAAACAGACAAGGGGCACAAGGTCAGAGTCATTGATGGAAGAGGCCAAAAAAAAAAAATTGTTCCTATGGGCAGAGGTAAACCTTTTGTACATATCGAGCACACACCTGAGAGGGTCAGACAACCTTGTAGCGGACTTTCTAAGTCACTTGTGTTACACCAGGGGAGTGGTCCCTAAACCAAAAGGTATTTGGAGAAATCTGTGCCGGCAGGGGGACTCCAGAAGTAGACCTATTCGCCACAAGGCAAAATGGGAAGGTGGACAGATTCTACTTGCTAAATCCGAGGGAGAGTCCAGAAGGGGTAAATGCTTTATTACACCTGTGGATCTTCCAACTAGCATATGCGTTCCCCCCAGTTCACACTAATTCCAACAGTCCTGAAGAAAATTCGGGACGACGGGGTGCGAAAAATTCTGATAGCACCCTTCTGGCCAAAAAAGGGCATGGTTCACGTGGCTCAGATGCATGTCAGTCTCGAACCCATGGATCTTGCTGGAACTTCCAAATCTCTTACATCAGGGTCCAGTGCTACACATTCAAGTTCACAGACTGCATCTCACCGCATGGAACTTGAGAGGGGACTTCTGTTAGGAAAAGGTTTCTCAGAACCATTAGTTACCACCCTGCTTGCAAGCAGAAAGAAAGTAACAAGATAAAAATACCAGAAGGTCTAGGAGAAATTCAAGGAGTTTTGGGAAAGTTCCCCATCAAACACAAGTCAAGAAGTCCCATAACCGAAGTACTGGAGTTCCTCCAAAAAGAGGAGAGGACTATCCACCAGTACTCTAAAAAATACATGTCGCAGCATTAGGTGTGTTGTTTGATCAGAAACTTGCTAACCACCCTTGGGTATACAGGTTCATTAGAGCCTCATTTACATCCAGACCCTTTAAGCCACGATTAAAGGTAGCTCCCTGGGATCTAAATTTAGTACTTAATGCTTTGACTTCACCTCCGTTTGAGCCATTTCATTCATCTCGATTAAATCCCTAAACACGCTCACAAATCCTCCACCACCCCAGCGAACTCCTACCTACCGCACATTCAGAAATCTGCAAGCCATTAACCCTCAGACACTTTCAGACCCCTACACTCTTCGCTGTCCCAATCTCCTCTTTTTCTTTTCCTAATCTGGCTGTTCAGCACTACAATGACACTCTTAGAAGCACCCTTGACCAAGTAGCACCGCTCACCCTCAGAACTTCCAAACACACAGTAAAACAGCCTGGCTCACATCGCAAACTCACCTTCTCCACGATGCTCCAGGAGTGCTGAACGCCTATGGAGAAAAACCCGCACACCAGAAACTTCATCCCTTTAAATTCATGTTAAGAACTTATAATGCTGCCCTTCACCTCGCCAAAACAGACCTACTTTCACCACACTGATCTCCTCACTACCAACAACCCCAAGAAACTTTTTGACACTTTTTCACTCCCTCCTCAGCAAAAGCACAAGCCCCTATCACAGACATTTGTGCTGACGACCTGGCCTCCCACTTTATAGAAAAAATAGATACTATCCGTCAGGAAATTCTGCTCTCAACCACCAAGTGCTGTGACCTCCCATCCCACCCTGCATTTCCCCTGGCTCACTTTCCACATTGATCCCATCACAGAAGAAAGAAGTCTCCAGACTCCTCTCTTCCTCTCGTCCAACTACATGCACTACCGACCCCATCCCCCTCACATCTCCTCCAGTCTCTTTCTCCCTGTTGTCACAACTCACCTAACTACAATCCTCAATCCTCACTCTCCTCTGGCATTTTCCCATCCTCCTTCAAACACTCCCTCATTACTCCACTACTAAAAAACCCGCTCTTGACCCTTCCTGCACAAACAACTACAGACCGGTCTCCAATCTCCCCTTCATCTCCAAACTTTTGGAGCGCCTAGTCTACTCCCGCCTCACCCGTTACCTCCCACTCACTCCCTCCTAAGACCCTTCACAGTCCGCTTCCGACCCCTACATTCGACTGAAAACTGCACTCAATCAAAGTGACCAATGACCTTCTGACAGCCAAACGTAACGGCGACCACTCTCTGCTCATTCACTCGACCTTTCTGCAGCTTCGACACGGTTGACCACCGTCCCTACTGTCCAGGCTCCACTCTCTAGGTATTAAGACACTGTTCTCTCCTGGTTCTCCTCCTATCTTTCTGACCGCTCCTTCAGTGTTTCGTTCTCTGCTCCACATCATCTCCTCTTCCTCTCACTGTCGGTGTACCCCAGGGCTCAGTCCTTGCCCCCTTCTCTTCTCTCTCTACACCGCCCCAATTGGACAGACATCAGCAATTTGGCTTTCAGTACCATCTTTATGCTGATACACACAATTATACACGTCATCCCCCGACCTTACCCCCGCTGTACTACAGAACGCCACCGACTGTCTGTCCGCAGTCTCCAACATCATGTCTGCTCTCTATCTGAAACTCAACCTCTCCAAAACTGAACTTCTTCTGCTCCCGCCGTCTACAAACCCCCTCCCTAAATCTGACATTTCCCTCTCAGTGGGCGGCACCATAATAACACCCCGGCAGCAGGCTCGCTGTCTGGGTGTTATGTTTGAATACCAATCTCCCTTACACCTCCCATATACAATCTCTTGCCCGCTCTTTGCTGCCTACACCTAAAGAACATCTCTAAATCCGCCCTTTTCTCACCATGGAAACAACAAAAACCCCACTGTAGCATTGATCCACTCCCGCCTGACTACTGTAACGCTCTATTATTTGGGGCCTCCCCATTAACTCGACTATCCCCTCTCCTCCATCCTTAATGTGGCAGCCAGGTCATCCATCTGCTAATCGGTAACTCGGACGCCTCCCTCTTCGCCAGTCCTTACACTGCTGCCCATTCATTATAGGATCCAATTCAAAGTACTGGTTCTCACCCACAAAGCTCTCCACACTGCACACCCCCTACATCTCCTCCTCATTTCTATCTAATCGGCCTAACCGACTGCTGCGCCTGCAAACGACTTTCGACTAACCTCTGCACTAATCCGTACCTCCCACTCCCGACTCCAAGACTTCTCCCGCGCTGCGCCAATTCTCTGGAATGCTCTACCCCAAGAAATAGGACTATCCACAATTTGCATGGTTTCAGCCTCCCTCAAAACACATCTGTTCAGAGCGGCCCTATCACATTCACTAATTCAAAGTCATTCTATGTGTAAATGTGTGTGTGTGTGTAGCCCATTCACTATCTCCATCCATCCCTCACCTCCCTTAAGAAGTGGACCATCATTGTAAATGCACCATTGTAATACACACCGTATTTTGTTATCTCCCCCACCTCATTGTAGATTGTAAGCCTCACGAGCAGGGCCGTCTTATTTGCTTTAATTACTGTATGTAAAGTTGTTACTTATGAATTGTGTTTGAAACTGTTAAACTGAAAGCCTGCGGAATATGATGGCGCTAATAAATAAAAAATTATTATTAATTAAATCCCTAACTTTAAAAACAGTTCTCCTGGTGGCCCTAAACGTCAGCGCGACGATTAGCGAATTACAAACTATACTGCTACCCCACCATATACTACCATCCTAATGATAGGGGTTATTAGAACTGACCCAGCCTTCCTCCCGAAGGTAAATTCAAAATTCCACAGAAACCAAGAGATAATCTTACCCTCCTTCTGTGCCAATCCAAAATCCCAGGGAAAGAAACCTCCATTGTCTGAATTTTAGACGTGCCTGCTTCAGTTATCTAGAAGCAAACGAGCCCTGGCGACCAGTCGCCACCCTTTTTTGTCTCCTTCCAGGGACAAACAGGGGGAGGCAGCCTCAAAATCAACTATTGCACAGTGGCTTCGTATGTTTATCTCTCTTTCTTACTCTTCCTTGGTTAGGGTGCCCCCACTAAGGTAACAGCCCACTTCAACAAGCCGTACTACACCGGCATAAAGGGCAAATGCATCTTTGAACAGATATGTAATGCAGAAATATGGTCGTTCAACCTTCTACTTTCTTTGTCATTACAGGCTAGACCAGGGCGTTCAGATCTAGCCTTTGGAAGAAAAGTTTTATCTGCTGTCGCCCACCCTAGGAATCTTTCTATTTCTTCCTCCACATCACGGTATTGTCATGGGGAGGGAAAAAATGATAATTACATACGGTAATTTGTTTTTCCAGATCCATGACAGCACCGCATTATTCCCTCCCTATCTTGTGATGGTGGTAAAGGTTCACAGGAAATTAACATAAATAATAATGTGGTATAAAGTTACCGTTATGTGCATAAAAATGTGCGTGTATAGATATATACATTTTAAAAAAAAAAAAATGGGAGGAAATTAAACTAATAAGGGCGGTCACCTTCATGCTCTGTAAACAAAACTGAGGAAGAGGTGCCGCACCCTTCTTTTATCTCCAATGCAGGTTTCCTGTTTTCTGGGGGCAGAATCCATCTCTCACACACGTGCTGTCATGATCTGTAAAATTAAATTACCCGTAAGTAATTATCATTTTCCACCCCTTCAACCTCTTACTGTATCCTTCCCCCCCACCACCATCCCAGTCCCGCTCTCCATACTCCCAATGTCGAAGTGTCCCGCAGCCCCCCAGCAGTATTTTCCCACCCCACACTATACAAATTTATGATTGTGTGAGAATAAATAAATTATTTTTTTCAAACCAAAAAAGTTTATTACAGAATTACAAATTTAAAAACATTATATTAAAATTATTTTTTTAAATAAAAGTTACATTGCTGATTACAAATGTTGTCTGTCGTTATTTCTAGGATGTAAAGTAAAAAATAAGTTGTGAACAAATTTTGAAATTTTTTGGGTACACTAAAACACCTACATAATTGTGGTAAAAGTAAAAAAACACCTACATAACTTTGGGTAAAAGGTAAATAACACCTACATCACTTTGGGTAAAGGTAAAAAAAAACATACATAACTTTGGTAAAAGGACATAACTTTAACTTTTTACCAAATTGTGTCCCGGGTTGTGTAGTATCCAAAATATTTCACCTTTTCCAAAATGTGTACTTTTTTAGGTACCCCCCAACAAGGTACCCAATTCGAAAAAGGTAAAGACTTTGGGGTAAAAAAAAACAACCAGTGACACAACTGGCCAAAGGTTAAATACAGTAAAAAACCACAAGAAAGTAGACAAGTTTGGGTTTTAAAAAGGTTTACTGTGGTACACAAGGTACATGAGTTTCAAGGTTCAAAGCAATTTCTCAAAACTCTGTCATCCTGCCAGTCCTAGTCTTCCTTGAGGTGACTAAAGTATTGGCAAAATTGTCCCAAATTCGTGAAACAGCCATTAAACTTCGATTGGTAATGTTCTGAAGCCTGCAAGATTGTTTCTTCATACTGTTTCCTCCATGGAAATATTTCATTGCTGATCACAAAATGTGCAGACCACGCAAAGCTTTATAAACCTCGTCCACAGTCCAGTCTTTAGGTTTATTGCAGTTAATAGGATATGCCCATTTGGCTGTCAAATACCCAAAGCGCATTCCACCATCCGTCGGCTCTGTGAGGCGGTTAATGAAAATCCGTTTGGTTTGTGTCAATCCCTGCTACTGTAAGGTTTCAAAAGATGTTCCGAGAGCTGGAAGGCTTCATCACCTACACTTTTGTATGTGTAGTATCCAAAATATAGGTGTGCCCAGAGGTTTAGGCAGCGGCCTAGGGGGGGAACTGGAAAGTGTTCCCGTACAGTCGCCGACCATAGCAGACAGTTTGAAAACTATGTGAGTCATTGGACCGATCCATAAGCCCAATGTCCACAGCAATGAATTTATATTCCACGTCAACAATGGCCATAAGGACGACTGAAAAAATATTTTTTATAATTGAAGAATTGCGATCCCGATCCGCAGGCTTTACAATGCGGATATGTTTCACGTCAACAGCGCCCAGGAAATTTGGAAACTGGCATATCTGGAGAAACTTGTCCCAATTTCAATCCACATCCTGTGTTGCTTTAGAACAAATTCTCCGACAAAGAGCCCACAGTGCACGGCAGGTGTGCTTGATAATTCCAGATATCGTAGAAATACCTAGTCGATACTGGAAATGTAGCGAGGAGAGCGATTCCAACTTGCAAGAATCTGTAAAAACAAAAAATTTAGTTCACAAACACAGCATTACATACCAGAACTCAGCTATAACAATTGGAGATACCTATAAAAAAAATGGTTAAAAACTACCAGCAACAGCATTCCAGTTACAAGTGTGCTCTCAAGTGAGCAGATCCAATACATATAACTTCCTAATAGTGACCATAGAGACTCTCCACCGAGAAATTGAGAAGTGGCAATAGGTGTCAGATCTTCGGATTTTCCCAATACCTCCACCAAGACATCAAAATTTTCTTTCTTCATCCAAGGTATGCAAAAATTTCTCCGTTTTCTCTAAGTTCCATGCAGAGTAGAATACACCCACTGGTATCTCGGGCTGTGATGGGTGGATCCACATAGGCGTCGTCGTTTGGCGCCTGATGCATAATGCACTGCTGTATGCTCTCTCCTTCTCCAGAACTATCCACCTTTAAACGATTACCTCCGCTGTAAAATCCACCAATTTCTTTAAAATATTTCCAATAATAACATCCATCTTCGCCATCACTTGCTCTTCTAGCTAACCTACACTTGCTCCTCACAACCGTCAAAGATGGCTGTAGGAACAGTGTATTATAGGTTACATAACCAATAACCTTAAAGGCCAAAAAGGGGCGTTTTTAAGAACCGATCATCGAACCGCAAAAACGGATAAAAAAAAAGGATGAAACGTGTAAAAAAAGGATCCAGTTTTTGGTCGGATGCGCGAAACCCATCCGGCAAAAAAA
>JARQOD010000002.1:215828827-215848981 GCA_033576555.1 Oophaga sylvatica
AAGGTCCATGGATCTTGGCTCCTTAACAGCCTGAAAATCCAGGCCTCAGCGGTCTGCTTCATCTGGCTGGTTAAGAATAGGGGGGACCCCACGCCATTTTTTTTTCGAAGGGAACCCCTATTTTTGTTAATCAGTTCCCTCTGACGTCACTGATTGTGTCCCTGGCTGACCTGAAGTGAAAGTGGAAAGCAATCAATTAAGCTTTCCACTTAAGGGCCCGTCTCACATAGCGATATCGCTACCGAGATCGCTGCTGAGTCACTAGTTTTGTGACGCAGCAGCGAGCTCACCAGCGATATCGCTGTGTGTGACATTCAGCGACGATCAGCCCCCCTGCCGGGTATCGCTGATCGTCGCTGAAATGGACTCAGGACCTTTTTTTGATCGCTGGTTTCCCGCTGACAGGCACACATCGCTGCGTGTGACAGGCGGGAGACCAGCGATCCGCTGGTAACCAAGGTACACAGCGGGTTTCCAGGCGCGGGGCTGTGCCTAGAAACCCGCTGTGTACCTTGGATACCAGCGCCCTGATGCAGGGAGCTGGTATCCAAGGTACACAGCGGGTTTCCAAGCGCTGCGCGGTGCCTGGAAACCCGCTGTGTACCTTGGTTACCAGCGGATCGCTGGTCTCCCGCCTGTCACACGCAGCGATGCGTGCCTGTCAGAGGGAAACCAGCGATCAAAAAAAGGTCCTGACATTCTGCGACGATCAGCGATACCCGGCAGGGGGCTGATCGTCGCTGAATGTCACACACAGCGATATCGCTGGTGAGCTCGCTGCTGCGTCACAAAACTAGTGACTCAGCAGCGATCTCGGTAGCGATATCGCTATGTGAGACGGGCCCTTAAGCGATGTTACCCGCAGTGTCGCTGTCCCAGATCGCTGCCTGAGCTGCCTGTTTGGCAGCTCAGCAGCGATCATGTAGCGATACACCAGCGATCCTGACAAGTGCATATCGTTGTCGGGATCGCTGGTGTATCGTTATGTGACACCCAGCCTTTACTCTCCTGTCAGGCAGGAGAGGAACTCATTCATTTGGGGTTTACTGTGAGGCTGCAGCATTAGCTGCGGTCCCTGCAGTAAACATTAACCCTTTCTGAAGGATTACACCATGGGACCTGACTGTGCATGGGATAGGTAAGAATAATTTTGCTTTTTTATTTTATTTTAGTATTTAACAGGGAAATGGTTTTAGCAGGTAAAATAAAATATGGTCAAAAACTGTGTGATTATTTCATTAAACTTCTTTTTTATTAAAGTGTGTGTGTTTGATTTTTCTTTCATACAATAGATTAATAATTGATAGTTGTCTAATTGACAGCTCTCAATTATTAACCTGGCTTAAAGTGACCTTTCAATTGCAAGGTCATTTAACCCTTATTAACCCATTCGCCACTGCTACAGGCAATGGAATAGACGGCAAAGTGCCAGAAAGGGCAAATCTAATTAGAGATTTGCCCTTTCTGGGGTGTCTGGGGCAGATTTAAGTAGCCGGGGGCCAAAAATAATGGTCCCTCTGGGTCATTATATCTGCCCCCACTCACTGGCTTGTCTGTCTGGTTGCGAAAATAGGGCGGAGCCCACGCATTTTTTTTCAGCAATTTTACACCTCATATATATATATATATATACATGTCATTGAATTTGTGACACATATATATAATATTTATATTGTAGTTCATACACTTCTACATAGTATAATAGCCGCTAATTCAATTGCCGGCTTTTGTGAAAATGCAGAACCCGACATGAAATGACACTTGGTGTACATAGGGTTAACCATGTCTTTTCATGTCCTTTGCTATCTAATTTGCACAAACAATTAAATCAGACTATGTGTGCAAAATTTCACACCTGTAGGGGTTAATTAAAGGTGTAAATTCGTAGCAAAAAAGTCCGTTTTTTTTACAACGAATTTACACCTTTAATTAACCCCTACAGGTGTGAAATTTTGCACACATAGTCTGATTTAATTGTTTGTGCAAATTAGATAGCAAAGGACATGAAAAGAAATGTTTAACCCTATGTACACCAAGTGTCATTTCATGTCGGGTGACCCGACATGAAATGACACTTGGTGTACATAGGGTTAACCATGTATTTTCATGTCCTTTGCTATCTAATTTTCACAAACAATTAAATCAGACTATGTTTGCAAAATTTCACACCTGTAGGGGTTAATTAAAGGTGTAAATTCGTAGCAAAAAAGTCCGTTTTTTTACAACGAATTTACACCTTTAATTAACCCCTACAGGTGTGAAATTTTGCACACATAGTCTGATTTAATTGTTTGTGCAAATCAGATAGCAAACGACATGAAAAGACATGGTTAACCCTATGTACACCAAGTGTCATTTCATGTCGGGTGCTTCTGTCTTTTCACTGAAGCCGGCTTTACCCGGCAATTGAATCAAAGGATATTTTACTATGTAGAAGTGTATAAACTATACATATATGTATATATATATGTCACAATGACATGTATATATATATATATGTATTCTATGTGTGTATATTTAGTGTTTACAAGGAAAGAATGGGGTTTTTTTAGTTGCGATTATTTGTTCCCATAGACTTACATGGGACTTCCGGTATCGGTATCGGGTATCGCCGATTTTTTTGTGATATCGGCGATACCATTCCGATTCCGATACTTTAGGATATCGGAAAGTATCGCTCAACTCTATTAGCTAACCTAAATGAATTCAAGTCTCCAGGTCCAGATGAATTACACCCCAGGGTACTGAAGGAGATAGCAGAAGAAATTCTTGAACCACTGTCCATAATCTTTGAAAATTCTTGGAGAACAGGAGAAGTCCCAGAAGACTGGAGAAGAGCAAATGTTGTTCCTATCTTCAAAAAGGGGAAGAAGATGGACCCAGGGAACTACAGGCCGGTGAGTCTGACTTCTATACCAGGAAAGATCTTTGAACAAATTATTAAAGAACATGTATGCAAGTACCTGGATAAGAATGAAGTGATTAAACAGAGTCAGCATGGGTTTGTAACTAATAAGTCATGTCAGACTAACTTAATTTCCTTCTATGACAGAATCACTGACTGGGTGGATCAGGAAATGCTGTAGATATAGTATATCTTGACTTCAGCAAAGCATTTGACAAAGTATCTCACACAATCCTTATTGAAAAAATGACTAAGTATGGAATGGACAAGGCAACTGTTAGGTGGATTCATAACTGGCTTAGTGATCGGACCCAAAGAGTGGTTGTAAATGGCTGCACATCCAGTTGGAAGAATGTCTCAAGTGGGGTACCACAAGGCTCTGTTTTGGGCCCTGTATTGTTCAACATCTTTATCAATGATTTAGATGAAGGAATTGAGGGTAAACTGATCAAATTTGCTGATGACACAAAGCTAGGAGGGGTAGCTAATACTAGAGAAGAGAGAGAGAGGATTCAAAAAGATATACATAAACTGGAACAGTGGGCAGCAACTAACAGAATGGATTTTAACAGGGAAAAATGCAAAGTACTACATCTGGGCAATAAAAATGAAAAAAGCATATACAAAATGGGAGGAATAGGGCTAAGTAACAGCACATGTGAAAAAGACTTGGGTATACTAATTGATCACAGACTTAACATGAGTCAACAGTGTGATGCAGCAGCAAAAAAGGCAAATGCAATTCTAGGATGTATCAACAGAAGCATACAGTCTAGATCACGTGAGGTCATTATTGCCCTCTACTCCTCTTTGGTCAGACCTCATCTGGAATACTGTGTCCAGTTTTGGGCACCACATTTTAAAAAAGACATCAACAAACTGGAGCAAGTTCAGAGAAGAGCCACCAGAATGGTGACCGGTCTGCAAACCATGTCCTATGAGGAACGGTTGCAGGATTTGGGAATGTTTAGCTTGCAAAAAATAAGACTGAGAAGAGACTTAATAGCTGTCTACAAATATCTCAAGGGCTGTCACATTGTAGAAGGATCATCTTTATTCTCATTTGCGCAAGGAAAGACTAGAAGCAATGGGATGAAACTGAATGGGAGGAGACACAGATTAGATATTAGAAAAAACTTTTTGACAGTTAGGGTGATCAATGAGTGGAACAGGCTGCCACAAGAGGTGGTGAGTTCTCCTTCAATGGAAGTCTTCAAACAGAGGCTGGATGGACATCTGTCTGGGATGATTTAGAGAATCCTGCTTTGAGCAGGGGGTTGGACCAGATGACCCAGGAGGTCCCTTCCAACTCTACCATTCTATGATTCTATGAAATAAGTGATTAACATTTAGTCCGGTACACATACTAACTGGTTCCAATTACAAATAGATCTGCAAAAATTTTTTAGAACCATTAAATTAAAAGAATGGTTTCATAATAAAATTCCAACAACTAAGGCTAAAACCAGTGAATTTTATTTAAAAGGAGTTGCATTGGCTAATAAAAGTGAGTTTATTCCCCCTTCAAATGCGTCAGTGATTGATGCATTTGTGACTGCTGTAGCACAAGATGTGAAGAGCTTAAGATCAAAGAGAATAAAAAAATTCAGAAATCCTAATATGACTACAGATAAAGCACTGGCACTTTCTGAACTTGTCCAGGACAATGACATTATTATCAAACTCGCGGATAAGGGGGAGCTGTCATCGTCATGGACGTTATTTATTTGAGATTAGAATACAATTGAATGATGTTGAAGTGTATCAAAAATTAGCAAACATTCGAAATTTTGATATCATCATAAAAATAAAAAGAATTTTACAGGACGCTATGAGAACTGGAACTATACATCAGGACTTATCTGATTTTCTATTAACCCCTTAATGACCAAGCCATTTTGTAGGTTAAAGACCAGGCCAATTTTTACAATTATGACCACTGTCTCTTTATGAGGTTATAACTCTGGAACGCTTCTACGGATCTTGGCGATTCTGAGATTGTTTTCTCGTGACATATTGTACTTCATGATAGTGGTAAAATTTCTTCAATATAACTTGCGTTTTTTTATGAAAAAAATTGAAATATGGCAAAAATTTTGAAAATTTTGCAATTTTCAAACTTTTAATTTTTATGCCATTAAATCAGAGAGATATGTCACAAAAATTAGTTAATAAATAACATTTCCAACATGTCTACTTTACATCAGCACAATTTTGGAACAAAATTTTTTTTGTTACGAAGTTATAAGTGTTAAAAGTTGACCAGCAATTTCTCATTTTTCCAACAAAATTTACAAAACCATTTTTTTTAGGGACCACCTCACATTTGAAGTGAATTTGGGGTCAATATGACAGAAAATACCCAAAAGTGACACCATTCTAAAAACTGCACCCCTCAACGTGTTCAAAGCCACATTCAAGAAGTTTATTAACCCTTTAGGTACTTCACAAGAATTGAAGCAATGTGGAAGGAAAAAAAGAACATTTAACTTTTTTTCCCAAAATTTTTCTTTCGACACAATTTTTTTAAATTTTGTCAAGGGTATCAGGAGAAAATGAACCACAATATTTGTTGTACAATTTCTCCAGAGTACACCGATATACCATGTGTGGGGGTAAACCACTATTTGGGCGCATGGCAGAGCTCGGAAGGGAAGCAACGCCATTTGACTTTTTTGGCTGGAATTGAGATTGGACGCCATGTCGCATTTGGAGAGTCCCTGTGTGCCTAAACAGTGGAAACCCCCCACAAGGGACCACATTTTGGAAACTGGACCCCTCAAGGAACTCATCAAAATGTGTTGTGAGAGCTTTTAACCCCCAAGGGCTTCACAGAAGGTTATAACGTAGAGCCGTAAAATTAAAAAATCAATTTTTTTCCACAAAAATGATCTTTTCATCCCAATTACTATTTTCCAAAGGATAAAAGGACCCCAAAAGTTATTGGGCAATTAGTCCTGAGTATGCTGATACCCCATATGTGGGGGTAAACCACTATTTGGGCGCATGGCAGAGCTCGGAAGGGAAGCAGCGCCATTTGACTTTTTTGGCTGGAATTGAGATTGGACGCCATGTCGCATTTGGAGAGTCCCTGTGTGCCTAAACAGTGGAAACCCCCGACAAGTGACCCCATTTTGGAAACTAGACCCCCAAGGAACTTATCTAAATGTGTTGTGAGAGCTTTTAACCCCCAAGCGCTTCACAGAAGGTTATAACGTAGAGCCGTAAATTAAAAATCATATTTTTTCACAAAAATGATCTTATCATCCCAATTTTTAGTTTCCAAAGGATAAAAGGACCCCAAAATTTATTGTGCAATTAGTCCTGAGTAGGCTCATACCCCATAGGTGGGGGTAAACCACTATTTGGGCGCATGGCAGAGCTCGGAAGGGAAGCAGCGCCATTTGACTTTTTTGGCTGGAATTGAGATTGGACGCCATGTCGTATTTGGAGAGTCCCTGTGTGCCTAAACAGTGGAAACCCCCCACAAGTGACCCCATTTTGGAAACTAGACCCCCCCAAGGAACTTATCTAGATGTGTGGTGAGAGCTTTGAACCCCCAAGCGCTTCACAGAAGGTTATAACGTAGAGCAGTAAAATTAAAAAATCATATCTTTTCCACAAAATTGATCTTTCCACCCCAATTGTTATTTTCCAAAGAGTAACAGGACCCCAAAAGTTATTGTGCAATTTGTCCTGAGTACGCTGATACCCCATATGTGGGGGTAAACCACTATTTTGACGCATGGCAGAGCTCGAAAGGGAAGGAGCGCCTTTTTCAAATGCAGACTTTGATGGAATGGTCTGTGGGTGTCATGTCACGTTTGGAGAGCCCCTGATGTGCCTAAACAGTAGAAACCCCCACAAGTGACTCCATTTTGGAAACTAGATCCCCCAAGGAACTTTTCTAGATGTGTGGTGAGCACTTTGAACCCCCAAGTGCTTCACAGAAGTTTATAACGTAGAGCCGTGAAAATAAAAAAATCATATTTTTTTCCACAAAAATAATCTTTTTGCCCCAAATTTTTATTTTTATAAGGGTAACAGGAGAAATAGGACCCCAAAAGCTATTGTGCAATTTGTCCTGAGTACGCTGATATCCCATATGTGGGGGGGAACCACTATTTTGACTCATGGCAGAGATCGGAAGGGAAGGAGCACCGTTTTTAAATGCAGACTTTGATGGAATGGTCTGCGGGTGTCATGTCGCGCTTGGAGAGCCCCTGATGTGCCTAAACAGTAGAAACCCCCCAAAAATGACCCCATTTTGGAAACTAGACCCCCCAAGGAACTTATCTAGATGTGTGGTCAGCACTTTGAACCCCCAAGGGCTTCACAGAAGTTTATAACGTAGAGCCGTGAAAATAAAAAAAATCATATTTTTTTCCACAAAAATGAATTTTTTGCCCCCAAATTTTTATTTTTATAAGGGTAACAGGAGAAATAGGACCCCAAAAGCTATTGTGCATTTTGTCCTGAGTACGCTGATACCCCATATGCGGGGGGAACCACTGTGATCGCCTTACTGCAATCTTTGGGAGGCACAATGAACAAATCTACAAAAGGTGAAGAATTGGTTTTCTTTTTTACGCCGTTCCTCGTGCGGTATTAGTGATTAGGCGACTTTATTCCTCGGATCAGTGCGATTACAGCGATACCAGATTTACACCCTTTTTTCATGTTTAGCTTCTGTCACACACTAAAAGATGCTTTTTTTTGGAATAATTTTTTGTAAGAATTTTTTGCATCGCCGTATTTTGAGAGCTATAATTTTTCCATATTTCGGCCGACAGAGTTATCTGTGGGCTTATTTTTTGCGGGACGAGCTGACATACTTATTGGTACCATATTCGGGCACATAACGTTTTTTGATCGCTTCCTATTCCGATTTTTGTGGAAGCAGAATGAACAAAAACCAGCAATTCAGGAATTGTTTTTTTTTTATTTTTTTTTCCCCGTTCTGCGTGTGGTAAAATTGATAAAGCAGCTTTATTCTTCGTGTCACTACGATTACAGCGATACCTCATTTATATATTTTTTTTATGTTTTGGCGTTTTTTACACAATAAAGAATTTTATAGAAAAAATAATTATTTTTGCATCAGTGTATTCCGCGAGCTATAACTTTTTTATTTTTTCGCTGATGATGCTATATAGCAGCTTGTTTTTTGCGGGACAAGACGACGTTTTCAGCGGTATCATGATTATTTATATCTGACTTTTTGATCGCGTGTTATTGCACTTTTTCCAAGCGGTATGATGATACCGCTTGGAAAAAGTATAATTTACTACTTTTTTGTGTTTTTTTTACAGCTTTCACTGAAGGGGTTAACTAGGGTTACGCTTTTATAGATGGGATTTTTACGGACATGGCGATACCTAACATGTGTATTTTTTTTGTTTTTTATTTTTTTTATTACATAAAATGTGTATTTTTTAGGGGATTTTTTTAAAATTATTTTTTAATATTTTTTTTACAATTTTTTTAAAAAAATGATTTTTTTCAACTTGTCCCTTTATGGGACTTTCACTTTTTTTACTTTTGATTGCAGTTACAATGCATTGCAATGCTCCAGCATTGCAATGCATTGTACCTATGGGGAAAGCTGCTGTGACATGATCACAGCAGCTTCCTGTAGCTAAATGACCCGGAGGTTGTCATGACAACCCCGGGTCATCAAGGCAGAGATCGGGCCCTGCAAATACAGTGCAGGGTGCCGATCTGAGGCAGAGGGAGCTCCCGACCCTCTGCCTCCCCCCCTGAGCTCTGCGATCGCGCTGGATCGCAGCAGTCAGGGGTTAACAGCCAGGGGCGGTGGGGGCTCCGCTCCTGGCTGTCAGTGCAGGAAGCCTGGCCACTGCAGCGCCGGCTCCTGCACTGATCGCGCTGGGGAAGCTGAAATTTCAGCTTCTCCTGCGCGATCGCTGCTGTGTTTGGTCAGTCAGATTGACTGACCAATCACAGCGCTGTGAGTGCGGGGACCGATGGCAAAGGTCCCCGCACCGCTTGCCGTGCCTGTCAGCTGTCTGCGACAGCTGTCAGCACTGATCTACCACTGCGTGTTTACACGCAGTGGTAGATCAAAGGCATGACGTGCATAGTCCGTCCTGGTGCTGGAACTGGCACCTTGCCATGACGGACTGTGCACGTCAGTGGACATTAAGGGTTAAAGATGACATCAACCCCACAAATATGAACCCCACTTGCCACCGCTACAGGGCAAGTGGGAAGAGCCAGGCAAAGTGCCAGAATTGGCGCATCTAACTAATGTGCCTTTTCTTGGCAGTTGTGAGCTGCTATTTAAATAATTAAAAAATACGGCATGGGGACCCCTCTATTTTTGATAACTCGCCTTGCTAATGCTGACAGCTGAGAGTTGCAGCCCCCATCTGTGAGTTTGCCTGGCTTGCTATCAAAAATACAGGGAAACCCATGCAGGGTTTTTTTTAATTATTAATTTACAGTGCAGGAGCTGCTGATGAATACTCCCATCCGCCACTTCTGCACTCACTGTTATTAGCAGCAGCAGGATTCAGATTATGGCAGCGGTTGTCCCATCAGCTGTCACCATTGAACAGAGTAGTGATAAGCGAGCATACCTGGTAATGCTCAGTACTTGCCTGAGCATCGCTGTACTCCGCGTAGTCGGCGAGCGCAGAGCATTTCTGGGATTGCTCTGTGGGAGTTCTGGCCCATGCCCTGCATGTTTGGTGCTTTTTAGAGCCCCAATCAATATGCAGGGATTGTTTACCATGCACTGTAATGCCGCAACCATCTTGGTTGTGGTATTACAGTGATTGGATGGCCGCACAGCGTCATCAGGTTTTTAAGAGACCTGGTGCTGCCACGCTCATCACATTCAGCTCCGGAATCAGCTAGTGTAGGGTCAGATTTGGGGTTTATAAGTTATTGTGGTTCTATTATAACATAATAAATATACAAATCCAGATTAACACCTTTACTCGCGAGGGTTGTTTGCATGTTAATGACCAGGCCAATTTTTTACAATTCAGACCACTGTCCCTTTATGAGGTAATAACTCTGGAACGCTTCAATGAATCTTGGAGATTCTGAGAAACTTTACTCGTGACATAGTCTACTTCATGATAGTAGTAAAATTTATTCTATATACCTTGCGTTTATTTATGAAAAAAACAGAAATGAGGCAAAAATTTTGAAAATTTTGCTATTTTCAAACTTTTAATTTTTATGCCCTTAAATCAGAGAAATATATCACACAAAATAGTTACTAAATGACATTTCCTACATGTCTACTTTACATCAGCACAATTTTGGAATCAAAATTTGTTTCTGTTAGGAAGTTATAAGAGTTAGAAGTTGACCAGCGATTTCTCCTTTTTACAACAAAATTTACAAAGCCATTTTTTTTTAGGAACCACATCACATTTGAAGTCACTTTGAGGGGTGTACATGATAGAAAATACCCAAAAGTGACACCACTCTAAAAACTGCACCCCTCAAGGTGCTCAAAACCACATTCAAGAAGTTTATTAACCCTTCAGATGCTTCACAGGAATTTTTGGAATGTTTAAAAAAAAATGAACATTTACATTTTTTTCACAAAATATTTACTTCAGATCCAACTTTTTAAATTTCCCAAGGGTAACAGGATAAATTGGACCCCAAAAGTTGTTGTGCAATTTGTCCTAAGTACGCTGATACCTCAAATGTGGAGAGCAACCACTGCTTGGGCGCATGGCAGAGCTCGGAAGGGAAGGAGCGCCGTTTGACTTTTTCAAAGCAGAATTGGCTGGAATTGAGATTGGATGCTATGTCGCCTTTGTAGAGCCCCTGATGTGCCAAAACAGTGGAAACCCCCCCCACATGTGGGACCATTTTTGAAAGTAGACCCTCTAAGGAACTAATCTAGATGTATGTGAAATTTATAACGTAGAGCCATAAAAATAAAATATTATATTTTTTCCACAAAAATGATCTTCTCGACCCAACTTTTTAAATTTCCCAAGGGTAACAGGAGAAATTGGACCCCAAAAGTTGCTGTGCAAAATGTCCTAAGTACGCCGATGCCCCATATATTGGGATAAACCACTGTTTGGGCACATGGCAGATGCTTTTTATTGCAAAAACGTTTTTTGCATCACCATAATTTGAGAGCCATATATATTTTCCATATTTTGGCCCACAGAGTCATGTGAGGTTTTGTTTTTTGTGGGACAAGTTGACATTTTTATTTGTACCATTTTCGGGCACATGACATTTTTTGATTGTTTTTTATTCTGGGTTTTGGGGGCAGAATGAACAAAAACAGTTTTATTTGTCAGGTCAGTACGATTACAGTGATACCCCATTGATATCATTCTTTTATGTTTTGGCGCTTTTATACAATAAAAACTATTTGATATAAAAAATTATTTTTGCATTGCTTTACTCTGAGAGCTATAACTTTTTTACTTTTTCACTGATGACACTGTTCGGGGGCTTGTTTTTTGCGGGATTAGATGACGTTTTCAGCGGTTTATTTATATCCGTCTTTTTGATTGCGTGTTATTCCACATTTTGCTCAGCGTTATGATGATAAAGCATTGTTTTTTCGCATTTTTTTATGGTGTTCACAAAAGGGGTTAACTAGTGGGACAGTCTTATAGGGCGGATCGTTACAGACGCCGGGATAACAAATATATGTACTTTTATTATTTAGATATTTTTCACTAAAATATTTATTTATTGATATAATAAATATAGATTTTTTTATTTTTTATTATTTTGTTAAATATTTTTACAATTTTATTTTTTTTAAATTAATTCTAATTTTTACACATTGTCCCACTATGGGACACTAATTTCTGCAGGTTGATAGCTTCTATAACATGCAGATGATGCAGCATCTGTATGCTACAGAAGCTTGAAGCTGCAGATTCCCTGTGCACTAACCTGGGACTTCCTGACATGCACTGTGCATGTCAGGAAGTCTCTTTGACCTGGAGATCTGGATCTGTGGCTGACACGGCTGAACCTACTGCCAGGCATGGTCGTATGTTACTTGCCTGGTCCATTTGCTTAACCTCGTTGTTCAATGGTTTCTCAAAAACCAAGTAGCTGCCGGATTTGCTTGTGAAAGTTCGTCGCCTGAGTGTCCATTTATGAAAGTCAGCTACAGCTTCAGCTGCCCTTGCTTTGCTACAGCAGCATTTGCAGCTTCAGGCTTACCGACTGGTGTGTGATGTCACCACACGTTGGAACTCTACATTGCATATGTTGGAAAGGATTTGTAAGCAGAAGAGGGAAGTTGTTGACTACAAGCATCAACAAGGCCATTGGTATTCAGTTCAGACTCCACACATAAGACTTCAGGAGTGGACATGGATGTCAGACATATGTACCATCCTCCAGAACTTTGATGACTGCACCAAGATGGTGAGCGGAGATGACGCCATAATTAGCATCACCATACCGCTTATCTGTATTCTGAAAAGCTCTCTGCTCACAATGAAAGAGGAAGCATTGCAGGCGGAACACGATGAGATGGAGCAAGGAACTATACAGGGTTATTACACACAGCCCAGCCTCATGTCATCCCAAAGTGGATTGGTTGACAATGTGGAAGAGGAGGAGGAGGAGGAAGAACAGGAGCTACTTTCATACTCTATAGATGGTACTACAAGCACAACTGTCATCTTGTCTGTTCAGCATGGATGGCCTGAGGACAGGGAGGAGGAGGACAGCATGGTCAATCATCCCTTTGGTGAGGCACAGAAGTCTTGCCTTTTAGCAGTCTGGCACGCATGGCTGACTTTATGTTGCTCTGCCTTTCCCATGACTCTCACATTTTCAAAATTTTGGGTGTCACTCATTACTGCTTGATGACACTTCTAGACACACGATACAAGGAGAACTTTCAATTTCTTCTTCCAGAGTCAGACAGGTCTACTAAAATTGTGCAGTACCAGAGGGCCCTTGTTGCGGAATTCCCATCTGAAAGCGCTGGCGGCAGAGGTCAAAGTTAATTGGACAACCAAGGAGTACAGGCAAGAGAGACACAAATCCAATTCCGCAGAGGCAGGGGAACACTGGCAAAGTTCTGGGAGAGTTTTCTCAGACCCTCCCATCACACTAGCCCTGAGGCAGGGGTACTCTCAGAAGGAGTGCAATGTTTTGGAAGATGCTGAGAGAGTACCTTGCTGACTGTACCAACATCCTCCTTGATTCCTCTGTGCCTTTTATTTATTGGGTATCCAAGCTTGACAAGAGGCATGAACTGGCTCTCTAAGAGTTGGAGGTCCTGGCCTGCCTTGCCGCTAGCATTTTGTCAGAGCGGGTTTTTAGTGTTGCTGGTGGAATTATAACTAATAAGCACATCCGCCTGTCAACTGAAAATGCTGACAGACTCACTCTTACAAAAATGAACAGCAGCTGGATTTGGCCTGACTTCTCTACTCTCTCTTTCTCTAACACTGAATGATAACAGCGACACATAACCTCAAATACAGTGCATTTTTTTGGGAGATGTATACCCATGCACTTCTTCACACCCACACATGGGTATACGCTGATTTTGGATATTTGGTGTTATCCTCCTCCTTCTTCTCATCCTCATCATCCACCACCACTAGATCACCATGGTTCGTGATGCTACAGCCACGTTATTGTGTTGAAGGGTGTTTATGATGCTCGCAAAAAAATGGTTACACAGTATGTTGATGTGTATCCCCCAGGAGGAAATGTTTGTCAGCCCATACAGTTAATATATGGGCATTACAAGTATAGGAGACCCACTCTTTTAAACTGGGAAGACCTTTTTCTGAGGCCATCCTCCACGTCTCATTCGACACCACCACTAGCTCTCCAGGGTGACCGTGTTCCATGATGCAACAGCCACGTTAGTGTTTTCAAGAGTGTTTATGATGCCTGTAACAAAAATGTTGACACAGTGTGTTGATGTGTACCCCCAGGGGAAATGTTGGTCAGCCCAAACACTTAGCGTATGGGGAGTACAAGTATAGGAGACACGCTCCTTTGTAATCAGAAAATTTGCTCATGAGTCCCTCCTCCTTTCTTCCAAGGGGATTGGGGTGCGTGCATATTTGGGGCAGGCCTTGTATTCACTGCATAGCCAAACAGTATGGGAGACCCAGTTCATAATAATGGGAACTGTAGGGGTTGGTCAGCTGCTTCAACAATGCAATTCTCAACTTTTAGGCCTTCATCCTCAACACTGCGATTCTGCACTGCAGGTTCTTCATCCTCTACACAGCAATTCTCCACTCCAGGTTCTTCATGCTCAACACTGCAATTCTCAATTGCACTTTCTTCATCCAAAAACACTGCAGTTCTCCGATGCAGGTTCTTATGGCTTAACACTGCAATTCACTGCATAGTCAAACAGTATAGTAGTACAAACTTCCTAATAATGAATAGTTTGGTTTCATGTGACCATCCACTACGTCAGTTCAAAGGGTTATTTGGGTGCGTGTAACTTTGGGACAGGGCAGGCCTTGCATTAAATGCATTGGCAAAATCTTTGGCACTGCCAAATTTATAATAATGGGAACTTTGGTTTCATGTGGCCATCCAGTACGTCGGTTCAAAAGGTTATTGAGGTGCATGTAACTTTGAGGCAAAGTGGGCCTTGTCTTCAATGCATATTCAAACAGTGTGGTAGTACCAAATAAATAAAAATGGGAACTTTGGTTTCATGTGGTCATCCAGTAGGTCACTTCAAAGGTTTATTGGGGTTCGTGTAACTTTGGGTCAGGGAAGGCCTTGCATTTGATGCACAGGCAAACAGTATGGCAGTACCAAATGAAAAATATTGGGAACTTTGGTTTCAGGCAGCCATCCAGGACATTGGTTCAAAGGGTTAGTGGGGTGCGTGTAACTTTGGGGCAGGGCAGGCCTTGAATTCCATGCATAGGCAAACAGGATGGCTGCACCAAATAAAGAATAATGGGAGCTTTGCTTTCATGTGACCATCCAGTACATTAGTTCAAATGGTTATTGGGGTGCTTGTAATGTTGGGGCAGGGCAGTGCAGGCCTTGCATTCAATGCATATGCAAACAGTATGGCAGTACAAAATGAAAAATAATGGAACTTTGGTTGAATGTAGCCATCTGGAGTTGGATTAAAGGGTTATTGGGGTGCATGTAACTTTGTGGCAAGGCAGGCCTCGCATTCACTTCATGGGAAAACTGTATGGGAGTACAAAATTCAGAATAATGGGAACTTTGAATTTATGTGGCCATCCAGGACATCTGTTCCAAGTGTTATTGGGGTGTGTGTAACTTTGGGTCAGGGCCTTGCATTCACTTCATGGGCAAACTGTATGGGAGTAAAAAATATAAATATAATGGGAACTTTGTTTTCATGTGGCTATCCACTACATCAGTTCAAAGGGTTATTGGGTCCGTGTAACTTTGGGGCAAGGCAGGCCTTTCATTTAATGCATAGGCAAATACTATGGGAGATCCACTTTCTTATAATGGGAACATTTTTCCATGAGGCCCTCCTGTACGTCTCGTCAAAGGGTATGGGGGTGTGTCATAATTTTTGGCAGTCCAGCCACTCACTGCATAGTCAATAACAGCATAGGAAACCTAGTGTTTAATAATGGGAACAACAAAGAATAGCTGCCTGATGACCCTTTAAGAATATTAATGCTGCCTGATGCCCCTATAAAAATAGTCATTGTGACTTTCAGAGTCCCTCCTTCATAAATGAAACAGGATGTGTCTGATGATGTGTCACACACCACATGGCCAGCTAAGGTTGTTAAATGTTAAAATGACATTTTCCTGTGAATGCATTTATATTGGTTGAAAGCAATGCTAAAGTTGAAAAACGCATCAAAAACGCTAAGTGTGTACCTAGCCCAAGTGGTGGAGGTAAATTTTTATTTGAGGCTATTTATTTTGTCTTACATACAAATAATTACCATGGTAAGGATGTTTTTTAACATATTTTACAGGAAAATCCATTTTGGTTTTGTTTTTGAATGTTTTAGTGTGCGCCTGTAAAAGTGGCATAACACTCTGACAACATTGTTCACAGCAATGACCTAGGAGTCAGAAATGCTTCCAGGGGTCTTGTGCACTGTTCCCATAGATTTCCGACATTTTGATACCCTAGAAAGACCTTCCTGGAGGGTCATGGCAAAAATTCTCGGGTTTCCCATAGCCTTACATTGGGTTCATTGCTAGGGTCGAGCACCCGAGCATTCCAATTTGCTCGACCCAAGCAACGAGCATCCGAGCATTTTACTGCTCGCTCACCACTAGACCAGAGGTAAACTTTATATCTCTGATCACATCTGAACACTCATGCTGTCTTCTGAAAGAGTGGGAATCTCGTCTCTCTGACTGGCAGGATGATTTCACTGCTGATCAGAAGCGCTATGCCAGTGTTTCCCACGTTGTCACACAGCATGGAAAACACCGGCTTTTGTGCTGTGTATGTTTGGCTTTATTCGGCTATTTAATCGACAATTAAATCGGCGAATATTGCAAATTCGGCGGTCATGACATTCAAATATTCGCTCATTTCTATTCACCACGGCACATGGACTAGATAAAGTCTGCTTCGGCAACTATAGAAGTGCTATAGGAGTGCTGCGTACCTTTTTTCATTTTTACATTCTTTGACAAAAAACTAGATAATGTGTTTGAAAGGCATTTGTATACACCTTGCATATGGTTTGTGCTGTTCCATTTTCTAAGATAGATAGATAGATAAATAGAAAGATAGCTAGATAAAGAAAGACAGATAAATACAGAAAGATAAATATAACTATGTGAGTGTGACATATAGTCAGTAGTGTTGAGCATTCCGATACTGCAAACATCGGGTATCGGATGATATTTGCTGTATTGGAATTCCGATTCTGAGTTCCGATATTTTTGTCATATCGGATACCGGAATCGGAGTTTTCCGATAAAGTCTATGGGGAGTTCCTGTATCACAGAACGAAGTACGTGACACAGGAACTTCCCGAAACTGTCACTGTCAGTGTCGGTCGGGTCTGTCAGGAGTCAGCAGCACTTACCAGGCAGAAGATCTCTGGTGGTCACGTCCTGGACTCCAGGATGGCCGCCATTACCATCTCCCTGGCGGTCATGTGCAGCATCTCGCGATAACTGCCGGGTACTGGGTAATCTCAGCCAGCGGTACTCTCGCAACAGCTGGCCGGAAAGCAGTCCGATGACGTCACCGCCGGGGAAGCAGCAATGGTAAGCAGCTCTGCTGTATCTGGATGTCAGGCTCAGCCTGTCATGCAGATGTAGCAGAGCTGGACTCGTCATAAGACACTCGTTATTTTGGACTGCGTCGGACAGGGAGTATTTGTGTTGTTTCTTATTTTTGTTTTTTTACAGGAGAACGATGGCGTTTCAGGATGAGCGTGCAATAAAAATAATGAAAACTGTGTGTGTTTTATTTCATTAAAAGACTTTTTTCTGGCTGTGTATTTTTTAAAAAATTTACAAACTATGATTAATAATGGATCGGTGTCTTATTGACACCTCTCCATTATTAACCGGGCTTATTGTCACCGATCAATCAAAGGTGACATTAACCCCTTATTACCCCGCTTGCCACCGCTACAGGGCAAGTGGGAAGAGCTGGATAAAGTGCTATAATTGGCGCATCTTTGGATGCACCATTTGTGGGGCTGCTGCAGCCTGGTATATTTAAGCTGTTGAGAGCCAAAATCCATGGGCCTTGACAGTCTTTTAACACCAGGCCGCAGCAGTCTGCGTTTTACTTGGCTGGTTAACAAAAATAGGGACCCCCACGCCATTTTTTGAGGGGATCCCCTATTTTTGTTAACCAGCCAACTAAGCAGACTGCTGTGGCCTGGTATTATCAGCTTGCAAGGTTCATGGATATTGGATCCTTACCAGCCTGAAAACCAGCCTCACAGTCTGCTTCATCTGCTGGTTAATAAAATAGGGGACCCCACGCCATTTTTTCGAGGATCAGCTATTTTGTTAACCAGCCAAGATAAGCAGACTGCTGTGGCCTGGTATTATCAGGCTTGCAAGGTCCATGGATATTGGCTCCTTAACAGCCTGAAAAACCAGGCCTCAGTAGTCTGCTTTATCAGGCTGGTTAACAAAAATAGGGGGGACCCCACGCCATTTTTTTTTGAGGGGATCCCCTATTTTTGTTAATCATTTCACTTCAGGTCAGCCGGGATTCCCTCTGATGTCACTGATGCTGTGAGGTGTCCCTGGCTGACCTGAAGAGAAAGTGGGAAGCAATCAATTATGCTAACCACTTCCTCTCCTGTCAGCCAGGAGAGGAGATGATTAAGTCGGGGGTTTACTGTGAGACTGTCAGCATTAGCTGTGGTCTCTGCAGTAAACATTAACCATTTCAGAAGGATTACATCGGGGGACCTGACTGAACATCGGATAGGTAAGAATAATGTTGCTTTATTATTTTATTTTTATTACAGGTGAACAAGGGCTTCGCAAGGAATGGCAGTAAAGTAAAATATGGTCAAAAACTGTGTGTTTATTTCATTAAAATGATTTTTTATTAAAGTGTGTGTGTTTTATTTTTATTTCATACAACAGGATTAATAATTGATAGTGGTCTAATTGACAGCTCTCAATTATTAACCTGGCTTAAACTCACCTTTCAATAGGTGGCTTTAACCCCTTAACCCATTCGCCACCGCTACAGGGCAATGGGAATAGACGGGCAAAGTGCCAGAAAGGGCGAATCTAATTATAGATTTGCTTTTTCTGGGGTGTCTGGGGGCAGATGTTAGTAGCCGGGGGGGCAAAAATAATGGTCCCTCTCTGGGCTATTGTTATCTGTCCCCACTAGCTGGCTTTGTCTGTCTGGTTGAGAAAATAGGGCGGGAGCCCACGCTTTTTTTTCAACAATTTTACACCTCATATATATATATATACATGTCATTGAATTTGTGACATATATATATATATATATATATATATATATATTTATAATACATACATTTCTACATAGTATAATAGCCGCTAATTCAATTGCCGGCTTTGGTGAAAATACAGAACCCGACATTAAATGACACATGGTTTACATAGAGTTAACCATGTCATTTCATGTAGTTTGATATATGGTTTTCACTAACAATTACATGAGTGTATGTGTGCAAAATTTGACACATGTAGGGGTTAATTAAAGGTGTAAATTCGTAGCAAAAAAATGCGTTTTTTTTTACAACAAATTTACACCTTTAATTAACCCCTACATGTGTCAAATTTTGCACACATACACTCATGTAATTGTTAGTGAAAACCTTATATCAAACTACATGAAAAGACATGGTTAACTCTATGTAAACCCTGTGTCATTTCATGTCGGTTGGTTCTGTATTTTCACAAAAGCCGGCATTGCCCGGCAATTGAATCAGAGGCTGTTTTACTATGTAGAAGTGTATGAACTATAAATATATGTATATATATATATATATATATGTCACAATGACAATATATATATATATATGTATTCTATGTGTGTATATCTAGTGTTTACAAGGAAAGAAAGAGGTTTTTTTAGTTCCGATATTTCTGTCCCATTGACTTGCATTGGGCTTCCGGTATCGGATCGGCGATACCCGATACTTTTTGAGTATTGGGCCGATCCGATATTTCGGGATATCGGGCAGTATCGCTCAACACTAATAGTCAGTGCTTTGCATGTGTAGCTTACTGTACAGTTAATTTTTTACAAAATATATTTTTATGGGAAAAAATGGCATGGGATCCCCATAATTTTATTACCCAGCAGAGGGAAAGCAGACAGCTAGGGGCATATGTTTATAGCCTGGGAAGGGTGTAATTCCCATGGAGCATCCCAGTCAATTAATATCAGCTTACAGCTGTATACTGTGAGCCATTTCTGGGTCGCTGAGAACTGATGTTTTTAGTCAGGGAGCGGGCCAATATCCATGGCCTCGTTCTAGGCTATTAATATCAGACCTCAGTTGTTTGCCTAGCCTTTGCTGGTTATTAATTATAGGGAGACCATATGTTGATATTTTGGTGGTCCTTCATTTTAATAACCAGGAAAGGCTAAGTATACAGCTGTGAGTTGATTTTCATAGCCTGTGAAGCTTTCCCAGGCTATAAACATCTGTTCCTAACTGTCCACTTTCCCTCTGCTGCTTAATAAAATGTCAGGGGATCTACATCACTTTTTCAGATATTTATTTATTTATTTATTAAATACATGTACACTCAGCTACACAAGCACTGTACTAAGTGAATATGTCACTGACATATTT
>JARQOD010000002.1:215849081-215922860 GCA_033576555.1 Oophaga sylvatica
CGCCCCACAGCAGTTACTGTGTTTTCCCGGGGGGTTTTAAAACAGAACACAGTACCTATCCCCTGCGTCTTTATCTCAGCGACTCGGGGGAAAACAAGTTCCTTTATCGCCAATACGCTGCGATTCCCGCTAGCGGCTCTGTGTTTAAATAGATTCGCAGTAACTGCCACAGCGCGCTACGGCATTTATTTAGCGATTCTGCGGGATAACAGAGTTCGCTACTTACGGCCATCTTACAAGCAGCAGGCTCTGCCTGCTCGGTGGACCCAGGGCTGCGAACGCACCTCTCTACATCTTATATTTGGTGCTTTCCGCAGCCCTAACAACTCGTTGTTGATTGTTGATTCTTCACCAAAAATTTACATTTGATATATTTATGATTGAAGCATCATAATGTGGGAAAAGGTTGAAAAGTTTCCAGGAATACTTTTGCAAGGCACTGTATATACACGTGATCAAAATTGTTGGTACCCTTCATTTAATGACAGAAAAACCCACAATGGCCACAGAAATAACTTGAATACGAAAAAAAGCAATAATAAATCAAAATCTATGAAAATGTACAAATGAAAGTCAAGATGTGTATCTCGTACCGTGTTACCTAGATAGAAAAATATTTAGACTTGAGAGTCCTCAGTGGTTGATACCTTTTAATGGCTAACTGAAAAGATGGTAACAAATTGCAAGCTTTCGAGACTACTCAGGTCTTTGCCTGATGAAGAGACCTGAGTAGTCTCGAAAGCTTGCAATTTGTTACCATCTTTTCAGTTAGCCATTAAAAGGTATCAACCACTGAGGACTCTCAAGTCTAAATATTTTTCAAATGAAAGTCAGACATTGCTTTTCAACCATGCTGCCACTGAATTTAAAAATAAATAAAAATCATGAAATAGGCCTGGACTGAAATGATGGTGCCCCTGAAAAAATTGTGACAAAAGGGAAATGTTAAATCAAGGTGTGTCCAATAATTATCATCACAGGTGTCTTCAATCTTGGAATCAGTGAGTAGGCCTGTATAGAGGGCTGCAGATACTCAGTGTGCTGTTTGGTGACATGTGTGTATCACACTCAACATGAACCAGAGGAAGCAAAGGAAAGAGTTGTCTCAGGAGATTAGAAAGGAAATAATAGACAAACATGTCAAAGGTAAAAATTATAAGACCATCTCCAAGCAGCTTGATATTCCCGTGACTACAGTTGCACATATTATTCAGAAATTTAAGCTCCATGGGACTGTAGCCAACCTCCCTGGACGTGGCTGCAGGAGGAAAATTGATGACAAATCAAAGAGACGGATAGCATGAATGGTAACAATTTTTACAATTCTGACTACTGTCCCTTTATGAGTTAATAACTCTGGAAAGCTTCCATGCATCCAAGTGATTTGGACATTGTTTTCTCATGACATATTGTACTTCGTGAAAGTGGTAACATTTATTTGATATGACTTGCGTTTATTTGTGAAAACAATGGTAAATTGGCGAAAATTTTGAAAATTTAGCAATTTTCCAATTTTGAATTTTCATGGCCTTAAATCACAGAGATATGTTATACAAAATACTTAATAAGTAACATTTCCCACATGTCTACTTTACATCAGAACAAATTTGGAACCAAATTTTTTTTTTCTTAGGAAGTTATAAGAGTTAAAATTTAAACTGCAATTTCTCATTTTTACAATACCATTTTTTTTAGGGACCACATCACATTTGAAGTCAATTTGAGGGGTCTTTATGATAGGAAATACCCAAAAGTGACAACATTCTAAAAACTTGACCCCTCAAGTCCTCAAAACCACATTCAAGAAGTTTATTAACTCTTCTGGTGCTTCAAAGGAATGTTTTAAAAAATGAACATTTAACTTTTTTTTTTGCAAAATTTTTTATTTCAGATCCAAATTTTTTTATTTTCCCAAGGGTAACAGCAGAAATTGGACCCCAAAAGTTATTGTGCAAATTGTCCTGAGTACGCTGTTACCCAATATGTAGGGGGAGCCACTATTTTGGCGCATAGCAGAGCTCGTAAGGTAAGGAATGCTGTTTGACTTTTCAGTGCAAATTTGGCTAAAAATTGAGATCAGATGCCATGTGTGTTTGGAGAGCCCCTGATGTGCTAAACAGTGGAAATCCCCCACAAATTACATCATTTTAGAAACTAGACCCCCAAGGAACTTATCAAGATGTGTGTTGAGCACTTTGAACCCCCATGGGATTCACAGCAGTCTATAACATAGAGCCATAAAATTAAAAAATCATATTTTTTTTCAACAATTATATTTTGACCCCCAATTTTTTATTTTCTCATGGGTAACAGGAGAAACTGGGCAACAAAAGTAATTGTGCAATTTGTCCTTAGTATGCTGATTGTTGTGAATGTGCTAGAGATTGTTTCTGAGCAGAGGCTCCCTCTGGTGGTTACAGACAGTACTGAACCTTTCAGCGAGGAATGGCAATCTGGGATCATGAACTGGACTGATGTAAAGGACTGTTCCCTCCCATGATGGTCGCCGGTGATCAATTGTTCTTGTTTCAATTGTGGTTCCTGGTTCATTTGGAAGTTGTTGGAGTATTGCCTGCACCTGCTGCTTTCAGATAAGATATTTTCTGCTTTTCTTTTTGTGCTTGCATTTTTCATAGTTTTCTGCACTTTTGTGGAGGTCAGCCAGGTCCCCTCCTGGGCCTGTGCTCCTCTCAATTTATCAGTAGCCACTGTTATTTGCTCATTTGCTTTTTCCTGTTTTTCAGTGGCTCGGCTTTGTTTTGTTACACCAGAGATCTGATTTAGGTGGTAGAGATCGTGTGATCTCAGGTTTTTTGGCAATCAGAAGTGCTGGTATTTTTTAGGGTTTTTGTTGGATTGCAGTCAGAATTCTTTCCTGTACTTTTCTGTCTAGAAAGATTGGGCCCCAATGTTTGCTCATTCTATTTTCTGTCTGTGTCCGTGCTATCTTCTTGTCTAACCGCCATTATATGTTTGGGGGCTTACTATTTTCTGTGGGGATCTGCTCAGGGGCAGATAGCTTTCATCTTTCTGCCTTTAGGTGTAGTTATCTCTCAGGCTGTGATGAGGCGTCTAGGATCAACGTAGGAATGCTCCACGGCTGCCTCTAGTTGTGTGGTTAGTTCAGGTTACTGCAGTCCATAGGTTCCAGCCTCTCTGGTGTATTTCCGTTTTTGCTTTTTCTCCTCAGCTACCTAAACATAACAGTATCACCGGCCCAAAACTAAAATAATATGGTACTCACAGAAGGGAAAAATAGTGTGGAAAGAAAAAAGTTGTCAGAGTTGTCAGAGATTTTTTTTTATGTTTGTTGCATTTTTTCCCTCTTTCTCTCTGGGTGCTGAGGAGGATTTTTTTTTTCCTCTCAATGGAGTTTGCACAGTTGTCCTGCCGTGTGAATCAGCTTGCCACTGAGGTTCGGAGTATTGTTTCCTATCTTGCTGGGTTGCCAGTTGTGGAACCTAGGATCCCCATGCCAGATTTGTTTTTGGGGAATCGGGCTAAATTTCTGAATTTCAAAATAACTGTAAGTTGTTTTTTGCCTTGAAGCCTAAGTCCGCAGGGAACGCAGCACAGCAGGTTCAAATTGTCATCTCTCTCCTGCGCGGCGACCCTCAGGATTGGGATTTTTCCCTGACACCTGGGGATCCTGTTTTGAATGATGTTGATGTATTTTTTCAGGCTCTGGGGTTGTTGTACGAGGAACCTAATGTCACTGATCAGGCTGAGAAGACCTTGTTGGCATTAAGTCAGGGCTGTGAAGCTGCTGAACTGTACTGTCAGAAATTTCGAAAGTGGGCAGTCCTGATCAAATGGAATGATGATGCTTTGGCAGCCCTTTTTCGGAAGGGTCTGTCAGAGAATGTAAAGGACGTTATGGTGGGATTCCCTGTACCCTCTGGTCTCAATGATTCTATGTCTTTGGATATTCAAATTGAAGACATGCGGACGAAGTATGCGTGAGATGGTGTTGCCTTGTGGGCCAACTCCTGAGCCCATGCAGTGTGATGGAGTGACTTCTGGGGCACAGCGTCATGAATTTCGAAAGCGCAATGGGTTATGTTTCTACTGTGGTGACGCCTCTCATGCTATTTCCATCTGCCCTAAGCGGGGAAGACGTTTTGCGCGCTCAGTTGTCTTGGGTAGTGTTCAGACTAAATTTCTGTTGACTGTTACCCTGATTTGCTCCATGTCCACATTTTCAGCTCAGGCTTTTGTTGATTCAGGAGCAGCTATTAACCTGATGGATTTCGACTTTGCCAAACGTTGTGGCTTTCCCATGATACCCCTGCGGAAGTCTATTCCCCTATTGGGCATTGATTCTACCCCTTTGGCGGAGAATAAACCCCAATTTTCTACTAGGTGATAATGAGGGTTGAACCAGATCATCAGGAGAGTTGCAAATTTATGGTGTTACATAATCTGCATGACATTATTGTTCTGGGTTTCCCTTGGTTGCAGATTCATAATTCTGTTTTGGATTGGAAATCTGTGTCTGTGACCAGTTGGGGCTACCAATGTGTTAATGCTGGCACTCCTGTTTTTTCTGCCTCTCCCCAGTCTCAGGATGTTCCTGACTTTTTGACTGATTTTTCTGATGTGTTTAGTGAAAGTAAGTCTGTGTCCTTACCTCCTCACAGAAACTACGATTGCGCTATTGAGTTAGTGCCTGGTGGTAAATTTCCTAAGGGTCGCCTTTTTAACTTATCTGTACCTGAACACTATGCCATGCGATCTTATATCAAGGAGTCATTGGAGAAGGGTCATATCAGACCATCCTCTTACCTTGGGCGCCGGTATTTTCTTTGTGGCCAAAAAGGATGGTTCATTTAGGCTGTGTATTGATTATCGCCTCCTGAATAAGATCACTGTGAAATATCAATATCCGTTACCCTTGATTTATGACTGTTTTCCAGAGTGAAAAGTGCTAGTTGGTTTACCAAGCTTGACCTCAGGGGGGCTTATAACCTTATTCGTATTAAGCACGGGGATGAATGGAAGACAGTGTTTAATACCCCAGAGGGGCATTATGAGTACCTAGTGATGCCCTTTGGGCTCACTAATGCTCCTTCAGTCTTCCAATCCTTCATGAATGATATTTTCAGGGATTTTGTGGATAAATTTCTGATTGTTTATTTGGATGACATCTTGATTTTTTCCAATGACTGGGACTCTCATGTGAAACATGTTCGGACTGTGTTCCAGATTTTGAGAGAGAATGCACTGTATGTGAAGGTATCAAAGTGTCTTTTTGGCGTACAGAGGGTCTCATTTCTGGGATTCATTTTGTCTCCGTCTGTTATTGAAATGGACCCGGTCAAGGTTCAGGCCATCTGTGATTGGGTTCAACTTACTTCATTGAAGGGTCTTCAGAGATTTTTGGGTTTTGCCAATTTTTATCGTAAATTTATTGGTAATTTCTCTGGTATTGTTAAACCATTGACTGATCTGACCAAAAAGGGTTCCGATGTGGTGAATTGGCCTCCTGAGGCAGTTTCTGCATTTCAGGAACTTAAGCAGAGATTCATTTATGCTCCTGTTCTACTGCAACGTGATGTTTCTCTGCCATTTCAGGTGGAGGTTGATGCCTCTGAGATTGGGGCAGGTGCCGTTTTGTCCCAAAGGGATCCAGAGACCTCTAAGAGTAACCCTTGTGCCTTTTTCTCTCAAAAGTTTTCTCCAACTGAACGTAATTATGACGTGGGTAATCGGGAGTTATTGGCCATGAAGTGGGCCTTTGAAGAGTGTGAGATATTGGCTGGAAGGAGCCAAACATCAGGTGGTGGTCCTCACGGACCATAAGAACCTGGTTTATCTCAAATCAGCCAAGAGACTTAATCCTAGACAGGCCAGGTGGGCCTTGTTTTTCACACGTTTTAATTTTGTGGTTTCTTTTCTTCCTGGCACTAACAATGTTAAGGCGGATGCCCTCTCAAGGAGTTTCTTTGCGGATTATCCTGAGTTATCTGATCCTGCTGTTATTTTGAAAGAGGGTGTAGTACTTTCCGCCATCTCACCCAATTTGAGACTGGCTCTGGAGGGGTGTCAGGAGGCTAAACCCTGTTGGGAAATTGTTTGTCCTAGACCAGTGGAAGAAGAGTGTGATGTCTGAGATTCATTGTCCCGCGTTGACTGGTCATCCCGGGATTTTTCGTACCAGAGACTTGGTGAGTCGGTCCTTTTGGTGGCCTACTTTGTCTTGTGACGTCAGGGACTTTGTGCAGTCCTGTGGGACTTGCTCTCGTTCCAAGCCTTGCTCTCGCTCTAGTGGTTTGCTGATGCCATTACCTGTGCCCAAGAGGCCATGGACCCATATCTCTATGGATTTTATTTCCTATCTCCCTGTCTCTCAGAGAATGACCGTTATCTGGGTAATCTGTGATAGGTTTTCCAAGATGATACATCTTGTGCCATAACCTAAGTTGCCTTCCTCCTCCGAGTTGGTGCCTTTGTTCCTTCAGCACGTGGTTCGGTTGCACGGCATTCCGGAGAACATTGTGTCTGACAGAGGAGTTCAGTTTTTTTCCAGATTTTGGAGGACATTTTATTCTAAACTTGGTGTTCAATTATCTTTCTCCTCTGCATTTCATCCTCAGACCAACGGACAAACCGACAAAACAAACCAGACCTTGGAGATTTATTTGAGATGTTTTGTGTCTGCTGATCAAGATGACTGGGTCTCTTTTTTGCCTTTGGCTGAGTTTGCTCTTAATAATAGGGCTAGCTCTGCCACCTTGATGTCTCCATTTTTCTGCAATTCTGGGTTTCACCCTCGATTTTCTTCGGCACAGGCGGAGGCTTCTGTCTGTCCGGGTGTTGACTCTGTTGTGGAGCGTATGCAGCAGATTTGGGACCAGGTAGTGGAGAGGTTGTCTCTCTCTCAAGAGAAGGCCCAGCAGTTTGCCAACCGGCATAGGACTGATGGTCCTCAGTTTAAAGTGGGGGACTTGATTTGGTTGTCCTCATGAAATATCCCTATGAGGGTTGCATCTCCAAAGTTTAAGCTTAGGTTCATTGGACCTTATAAGATCATGGAGATTCTTAATCCGGTTTCCTTCCGTTTCCTCCTTCCAGGGACATTTAAGATCCATAACGTGTTCCACAAGTCCTTATTGAAGAGGTTTGTCGAGCCAGTGGTTCCTATGGCTGCGCCTCCTGACCCTGTTTTGGTTGAGGGCAATCTGGAGTATGTGATCGAGAAAATATTGGATTCTCGTTTTTCTAGACGGAAACTCCAGTATTTGGTTAAGTGGAGAGGTTATGGTCAGGAGGACAATTCTTAGGTGTTTGCTTCGGACATCCATGCTAGGAGACTGATCCGTGCCTATCACCAAGCTCATCCTGATCGGCCTGGTTGCACAAGTGAGGGTTCGGTGACCCCTCCTCAAGGGGGGTACTATTGTGAATGTGCTAGAGATGGTTTCTGAGCAGAGGCTCCCTCTGGTGGTTACAGACAGTACTGAAACTTTCAGCGAGGAATGGCAATCTGGCGTTCACGGACTGGACTGTTATAAAGGAGGTTCCCTCCCATGATGGTCGCCGGTGATCAATTGTTCTTGTCTCAATTGTGGTTCTTGGTTCATTTGGAAGTTGCTGGAGTCTTGCCTGCACCTGCTGCTTTCAGATAAGTTATTTTCTGCTTTTCTTTTGTGCTTGCTTTTTTCATAGTTTTCTGCACTTTTGTGGAGGTCAGCCAGGTCCCCTCCTGGGGCCTGTGCTCCTCTCAATTTATCTGTAGCCACTGTTATTTGTTCATTTGCTTTTTCCTGTTTTTTCAGTGGCTGCGGCTTTGTTTTGTTACACCGAGATCTGATTTAGGTGGTAGATATCGTGTGATCTCAGTTTTTTTGGCAATCAGAAGTGCTGGCATTTTTTAGGGTTTTTGTTGGATTGCAGTCAGAATTCTTTCCTCTACTTTTCTGTCTAGACAGATTGGGCCCCAAAGTTTGCAGATTCTATTTTCTGTCTGTGTCTGTGCTATCTTCTTGTCTAACCACCATTATATGTTTGGGGGCTTCCTATTTTCTGTGGGGATCTGATCCGGGGCAGATAGCTTTCATCTTTCTGCCTTTAGGTGTAGTTATCTCTCATGCTGTGACGAGGCGTCTAGGATCAACGTAGGAACGCTCCACGGCTACCTCTAGTTGTGTGGTTAGTTCAGGTTACTGCAATCCAATAGGTTCCAGCCTCTCTGGTGTATTACCGTTTTTGCTTTTTCTCCTCAGCTACCTAAACATAACAGCTGATACCCCATATGTGGTGGTAAACCACTGTTTGTGCGCATGGCAAAGCTCAGAAGGCAAGGAGCGCCTTTTGACTTTTTTAATTCAAAAGAGGCTGGAATTGATAACAGATGCCATGTCGCGTTTGGAGAGCCCCTGATGTGCCTAAACAGAGGAACCCCCACACAAGTGACTCCATTTTGAAGCTAGACCTCCCCAAGGAACTTATTTAGATGTGTGGTGAGAACTTTGAACCCCCAGGTGTTTCACTAAGGTTTATAACGCCGGCCTTGAAAATAAAAAATAATTTTTTTCCCACAAAAATGATCTCTTAGTTCCAAATTTTGAATTTACCCAAGTGTAGCGTTAGAAATTGGATCTCAAAAGTTGTTGTCCAATTTGTCCTAAGTACGCTGATACCCAATATGTGGGAGAAAACTACTGTTTGGGCACACGTCAGGGCTCGGAAGGGAAGTACTGACATTTTGGAATATAGACTTTGATGGAATGGTCTGCGGGCGTCATGTCTTGTTTGGAGAGCCCCTGATGTGCCTAAACAGTGGAAATGCCCCACAATTGACCCCATTTTGGAAACTAGACCTCCCAAGAAACTTAACTAGATCTGCCTTAACAGTGGCAATGCTCAACAAGTGCCCCCTTTTTGGAACTAATCTTGTGTGGCGGTGGTGGTGCAGATCTTCCTTAAAAATTACACAAAGCCGCTGCTAAAAGTGTGGGCTGTCTGTGTGCGCTTTTAGCATTCTTAACCTGCTTCTGCTCATCTGTCTTCGCTGCAGCTTTACTTCTGCTTTTCCGCTTCATATGCAAAGTACCCACAAGATTGAACTCCACTTTGTACATGCTGGAGAGACTCCAAGAATCAACGGGCGATACTGGAGAGACTGTGCGAGCAGCAGCAGGAAATGTTGGAGTTTCAGCTACAGCGCGTATGGGTGAGTCGCTCTATGGAACAATACCACTTCACAAGCAACAAGTGGTCCTCTTTGTGGGACACATGTGTGTGTGTCCCGTGTTGCCCTGGTTCGAGTACTCTATGAACATGGCCAGCGCTGATGACCATATCATCAGCATTACTATCACACTTGTATGCCTCCTAGAAAAAAAAGCTTCAGGTGATGATGGATTAGGTGGTGGCACAGGAGGAAGAGTAGGAGAAGAAGAGCACATTCACACCCTTATCAGGTCAGGCATCCACAAATGACTTGAAGGATGGGTTCCTGTACCAAGACCTGCAGGGAACACAAATGTCCAGTCAGGGGACTGTTTTGGAGCATGATGAGGATGAGGAACAGCTGTGTTCATAGCATGGTTATGTCCTGAGGAAGATAAGTCGGATAACGTCGAATGGCATTGACTTTATAATCTTTTAAAAAAACATTGCATCTTGAATTTCTCCATCTCTTGGGTCTGTTCGGTGAACCTATCAGCAGCGCAAGGAAAACCACTTTCAATCTGCACAGTATTCCTCTGGTCTGATGAACCATGGCCTGCAGCAGCTGGTACATGCTTAATGTTTGTTGCAATTGCATCACCACCAGGAGCTTGCATTCATTTTTTATGCATCTTCTGTTATTGGTTAAAACATTATTTGAACGCATATTGCTTCCTAGTCCTTCATATTCAGAGCAGGTGGTACTCAAAGCAGCTCACAGACATCACCGGAGCATGCTTGGAGAGATAAAGACGATACTGAGCACCCAGAAGATATGCCTCCCACAGACGACAGCTTGTTGTAGCCTCTGGGCAGCTTAGCACACATGAGGCAATACACACTGCTATTGCCTGTATTTTTAAAAATGCTGATTACTGGATAGCTACCCTACTGGATCCCAGCTACAAGCACAATGTGCCATCCTTACATCAATCCCTAAAGCAAGATCTAAAAATGCCGGAATACAAGCTCACATTGGTACCCGCACTACTGACGGCATCCTCACCTTATAGTGGGGGCTCAGTGGAAGCACAAGACAGAAGAGGATGAAGTTGTGAATGCAGCTGGGATACTGGCATCTACATCTCATTTAGTCCATATTTTCATACGGTACAAACATATATTTTTTATTAAAAGTTCAAACAAAGGCTTTTTGGCATTGTACTCCCAGAGACTGGTAAAGTAGAAAGTCTTTTTTTATGCTTTTTGGCATAGTACTCCCAGAGGCTTTTTGGTAAAGTACAAACATATGTTTTTGGTACAGTACAAATACAGGTTTTTGCCACAGATCAGATTCTTTATGGTTAAGTAGAAGCAAAGGTTTTTTGACACATTACACACAGAGGCTTTCTGATAAATTAGAAACAGAGACTTTTTGGTACAGTCCACACAGAGGATTTTTGGTACAGTACTTCCAGTGACTTTTTGGTACAGTACAAACTAAGGCTTTCTTGACAAAAATGGGAGAGGGCTACATAATAGAATATTTTTTTAGACACACTATTCACAAAAAGACTGCTTAAGAGTAGAAAAATGTTTTAGAAACGATGTTCATATTGATACAGAGGTGGAATAAAATAATTTATTTGTCACACCAATAGGAAAGAGACGGCTGCAGAGTATACAAACTTATTAGAAACATTACTTGTATAGACACAGCAGTACAATAAAAAAAAATTTAGGCTCACAAATTCAAAAAAGAGTTACATTTAGTGTTGAGCGATACGATACTGCAAATATCGGGTTTCGGCCGATATTAGCTGTATCGGGCTTTCGATTCCGAGTACCGATATTTTCGTCATATCGGATACCGGAATCGGATTTGTCACTGTCACTGTGAGTGTCCGTCGGTCGGGTCTGTCAGGAGTCAGCGGCACTTACCTGGCAGAAGATCTCCGGCGGTCACGTCCTGGACTGCTTGATGGCCGCCATTATCTTCTCCCTGGCGGTCACATGCAGTTTTTCGCGATAACTGCAGTGACTGCAGGGTAATCCCGGCCGTAAACCAGTCCGATGACGTCACCGCCGGGGAAGCAGGTAATCAGCTGTGCTGCGCCGGGATGACAGGCTCTGCCTGCCTGCCTGCCTCTGATGTCATTCTGATGTAGCAGAGCTGGATCGTCGTGGGACACTCGTTACTATGGACTGCGTCGGACAGGTGGTATACTGCTGGTTTTTTTTTTCATTTTTTTACAGGAGATCGATGGCGTCGCAGGATGAGACTGTAATAAAAGTAGTGAAAACTGTGTTGTTTTTTTTATTAAATTAAAAAACTTTTTTATGAACATTCACCCGTCCGGGTACATCAACAATTTAACTATTTACATACAGGGACCCTGTCCGGGTTATTTATAATTCTTTGGCAGGGGTGTTCCAGGTACCACCTGGTACTCTTCTGATGCTTGCCAAACATCCGAGACACCAAGGACCACCAGGACCTGATGACGTCGTGTGGCCTGTACAGTCAAGTCGTGACCCGCTATCTGTGTCTGTGTGGCCACCTATTTCATCCCCCTCCGGGTCTGGAGCCCTATGTCCCGGACTGAACGAACCCCAGGGGGCCTAACAGGCGCCGGGTACGGGCCAGCTATCATTATCATGTCCATAGCTGGGGCTGCTGAGGAGACCACTGAGGGAGGCTGGGGAGATTTACGGCGTGGGGTGGGCACTTGTGCAGAGGCCTGGATGTGGAGGCTGAAGGCTCCGAGGGTCTCACAGGTTCCTGACACTCTGGGGACCAGGGGTCGCACCTGGTGACATTTAGGGCATACCATCCATTGTAACCCCAGTGTCGGGTGTAAGTTACCAAGTCTCCTGGCAACAGGTCCCTCCCGGGTGTCCTTCTGGGAGGTGAGTTCCTCCACAAAACACTTCTAAATAAAGTCCAGGCTCCTGGATGAAGCCCCAACCAGCTTTCAATTTAAAGCTCCGTACTGCACCCTTACACGCGGCTCCCTCACCGTACTTATATTCTTTTCTCATCCGGTCCTTATCTGCCCGGTCCTTCTCGATGTGATGTTGGCAAAGCTTCTGGGATTCGCGCTGCTCCCTTTGTCGCTCGGCTTCTCTCTCCGACGTCTACACTCTTCCTCCTGACGCCGGCTGTAATTCTCCTCCACCAGCATCTCCATGTCTCCACCATCAAACTGCAGCTTACGATGTCCGGTTTGCGGGAGCTCTCCTGGCGCCCGACAGTCCTGGCGGCGCTCACCTGCGGAGGAAGCAGCCGGCTCTGGAACAGATGACAGTCGGGGCTCCGGTACAGACAGGTAGACCTCTGGTGCCTGCGCGGCCTCCTCCATGAGGACGGGTGTCGCTTCTTCTGTCTCAGCGACGGGGGCAGACAGCGGGATCTGGGGTGCTGCCGATGCAGCGTTTTTTGCAGGAACGGGTGCCTCCACTGCGACAACGTCAACCGGATCACATTGCAAGGGCTGGGATGCCCGCACAGACTCCTCTACTAGAAGGGTGCCTCACCTTCCGGTACAGACACTTCAGGTAAGAGGGATTGGCGCCGCTCCAAGTTTAGTTTTAGGGCACGCCAGCTGGCTTCCATCCTGGCGACCTCCTCCCGGTGCCGGGCCAGGTCTCTCAGGGTATCCTCCGCTTCTTGCAGCGTAGGAGGTTTCCAGGCCGGGTGCCCAACGGTGGTTCCGTGGCGATCGGGTCGCTTCCGTGGGGGGAGAGCTCTGACTGCTCCATCCTTCACACTTCTGCTCGTGTCCATTAGCCATCTCTGCCAAGTCACATGTGTCATTAGCATCTGGAGAGGGCCCCTCTTTTGTAGTGAGGCGGGACCTTCGTGTAAGTTTCCGCACACTGAGGAGGATGAGGAGGCGGAACTCAAGAGCTGTGGGGCACGATCTTACATTGCAGTAACATTTAGAGTGGTTGGCCATCGTTTTCGCGCCACTGAGTGAGTGTACACCCAGAAGAGCACGCCCTTCTTCTTCACCAGTGCCTCGTCGTGACACAGATATGGCGGAAAAATGGCAAATACATTCTCTGATGATTTTAGCAATTCTCAAGCACAAAACCAGTTCAATTCAGGCACACAGGACTCGCTTATAGCGAGCTACAGAATCCTGTTCGTGACGCCCAAGTTGAGTCGCACAGAGCCAGAGGTTTTGGGGGTACTCGGCACCGAGCCCGTCGACTTCTATGTGGTATGTCACGGCTTTACCCGGCAATTGAATCAGAGTCTATTTTACTATGTAGAAGTGTATAAACTATAAATATATGTATAATATATATATATATATATATTCATAATAATATATATATATATGTATTCTATGTGTGTATATTTTGTGTTTCCAACGAAAGAAAGTGTTTTTTTAGTTGCGATATTTTGTTCCCATAGACTTACATGGGACTTCCGGTATCGGAATCGGATATCGACGATATTTAGTGATATCGGCGATACCATTCCGATCCGATATTTTTAGATATCGAGCAGTATCGCTCAACACTAGTTACATTTTATTTTAGACACACTATTCTCAAAAAGACAGAGTAGAATAATTTTTTTGGGACACTATTCTTACAGACCCAGCTGCAGAGTACAAACACAGGAGGAGAAACAGAGTACACACAAAGGCTTAAAGGCACAGTCAGTACTACCACAGATATGGGTGCAGCTTTTTTGCAAAGTACTATCAGAGACATGGGCGCATAACAGTAGAAAAAATTGTTTAGATGCACAGTATTATAAGAGAAATGGGTGCTTGAGAGTAGAAAAATTCACTCCCACTGACATGGTTGCAGATTATAAAATCTTTTGGGTATGCTCAGTATTATCACAGACATGGGTGCAGAGTACACATAGAGAGTGGTTTTGGAAAAACTTGATACTGTCCCTCACTACAGTGGCTTCCTGCCCCTATGCTAAGTGTTAGGGTCTGCAGAACGCACCTAATAGATATTGTAGAGAGGTGCGTTCGAAGCCCGGGGTCCACCGTGCAGGCGAAGCCCGCTGCTAGTAAGATGGCGAAAGTAGCGAACTCTGTTATCCCACAGAGTCGCTAAAATAAACGCCGTAGCGCGCTGTGGCAGTTAGTGCGAACTCTATTAATCCCCAGAGCCGCTAACGGGAATGTCACAGCCCTATATGGCCATAAGTACAACTCACTTAACTTCAGTGAGCCGCAAAGTAAAACGTTAGGGCCTGAACCAGCGTTATAAAGCGAACCCTGTTGCGTCACAGAGCCGCTGAGAAAAAGACTGTGTCTGTTAGACTCACAGGGATACACAGATAACTGCTGTGCGGATAGCAATCCGTGATCATGCAGAAAGCAACGCAATCAAGCAATCTCCTCACCGGAGAAGCCGGTATTCTAGGGGCTTATTTCAGCCAAGCCCTAACCACGTGCACCCAAATCTCCTCACCGGAGAAGCCAGTATTCTAGGGGCTTATTTCAGCCGAGTCTAAACACATGCGTACATGATCACACTGACGCAAAGCACATAATGCAATTGATACTAGCGCATCGGCCCAGCCATGCCACCCTTTTATAGTAACAGCTACAGGACCTGCCAGAAAAAGGACCAATGAGAAACTGTTCCAAAACACATGTAGTTTCAGGACCTTCCTGGCAGACCAATAGGAGCTGCTGCAGTACCTGAACATGTGACCCCTGATCTCCAATGAGAGATCTTACCCTGGGCATGTTCAGAAGGGGAAACGCAGGACTTTGTCCCAAAGACGTCTGCTCCAGCACTGGCTACAATAGAAGATCCAGAAGGGGCAGCAGCAAGTCTCTGCACAGTATTGGAATGTGCAAGATGCTGGGACCGACGTCTCTGCTGAGCAGGTTCCACTGTGGACGGAGTTGGATGGGGGACCACAGCGGGACTGGTTTGAGACTCCCCTTGTGCAGCAGCGGGAACTCGAACACTAAGCAGAGCAGAAATAAAAAAAAATAATAATGGAACAGGTCGAGGTGGGACTTGGTGGTAGTGGTGGAAGTGGCAAGGTAGGAGTAATCCAACACTATGTTTTGCTTTTTTATCATTTGTATTTTTTAATTTTTTTCAATTGTTTCACGTAAACAGCCACACTTCCCCGATGCCTATGCCATTTCGCTTACAGCTCCTGAAAAAGCATAAGCAAAAGGGCATAAGGGTCAGAGAGGTATGGCTGTTCTTGAGCTTGCTGCAGGGTCCTGGCTATAACGACTTCTTGAGATCATTTACTCATTATATATATTTGGTATTGAATATCTTTGATATATTTATAACATTTAGGTGGATACTGTATTCGTAGATGAGATCTTTAGTATTATCCATTGTATTGTGAGTAGTATTCCTCTTATACTGAATTGCAGGGACAATACTTTTTATCTAGTGTTTTGAGCATTCCCAGTTAATGTATGGATGTAACAATAGTTGTAGAGATTGATTTATGATGTAGGCATAATGCATTTTAACTATCGCAATAGCAGGTTTTTTCTTCCTTTTATTTATATCACATCTACTATTGGTTATTGCTCACTTAGCTTATATGATTTCTCTGTAAGTATTTACAAATGTATACCAGGTTTACATTTAGGGACCTGAGGTAACTCAGCTTTAATCTTTGCACATCCTCTCATTGGACATCTTTTTCCCACTCTGTTTTGTTTATTTGTGAATGATTTATGTATTAATAAAGGATATCATTTTATCTTAGCTAGAATCTCTTTTGTTTCCTGTGGCATTGTTGATAGCTGTCTGGGACTGTATGTGCCATTATTTCATTGGAAGTGTCTAGCATCCTGTGTCTTTCTTTTGCTACATATGTGATTACTTTCTGCAATGAACCTCGTGGAAGATAATGTAATGGAACTGTAGCCAATCTCAGCCATCCAGTCTCACAACTTTTAAACATCTTGTGGCCTTACCATTCGGGCAGCGGTATTTGGTCCTATGAAAGGCCACATAATGTCTTGTTGCCTGAGTGCACTAGAGGAAGGTGTTGCATTTGGGAACAAAGCAGTCACAGAACAACTATGTCCTCTCCCTGCAGCAGCTACAATATCACCACGTCCACTATTTGATGCTCTCCTCATTTTTGGAAGTGGTTTTTCTGCACACTACTCGCAAAGAGATGGCAGAAGAGCAGATTTATTTTTTTGCAATGCTACTTGAATAGACACAGTGATACAGCAAAACTACTTGTTTGGCCTACAAATGGCAAAAGATGGCTGCTAATATTTCCAGAAAAAAGATTTGGTTGGCCTACAAATGCAAAGAGATGGCTGCTGAGATTTATTTATTTATTTGCCACACTACTAGAAAAGAAACAGAAGTACAGAAAAATGTTTTTTTGGCATACAAATGGCAAAGGGACAGCTGCTGATATTTATTTATTTGCCACACTGAAAAGACAGCAGTTCAGAATAATAATTTGTTGGTCTTAGAAATGGCAAAGATATTGCTACTGATATTTGTTTGCCAAAGTGCTAGAAAAGACACAGCTGTAGAGAAAAATAATTTGCTTGGCCTACAAATTGCAAAAAAATGGCTATTAATAGTTATTTATTTGCCATACTATTATAAAAGACACATCACTACAGAAAACGTATTTATTTGGCCTACAAATGGCAAAGAGACGGCTGCTGAAAAGTAATTATTTGCCACATTATCCGTACAGACACAGTGATACAGAAAAATTATTTGTTTGGCCTACAAATGGCAAAGAGACGTATGCAAAGTAGAATTATTTTTTATTCACACTGCTCATACAGTCATGGCTGCAGAGTACACGCAGTGGCTCTTTGGCATAGTTTTACCACAGGCGAGGTTAAAGAGTACAATCAGTGGCATTTAGTACCATACTTTCATAGGTAGGGTTGCAGAGCACACACAGAATCTTTCTGACACATTGCTCACTCAGGCTGGGATTGCAGAGTACCTACAGCTACTTTTGGCACAGTACTCAGACAGGCGGGGATGCAGAGTACACACAGCAGCTTTTGGCACAGTACTTTCACAAGTGATATTGCAGAGAGCACACAACAGCTTTTTGGCACAATTTTCCCACAAGCAGGGTTGCAGAGTGCAAACAGCGGACTTTGGCACAGTAGTCCCACAATTATGGGTTGCAGAGTGCAAACAGCGGCTTTTGGCATAGTACTTCAATGGGGTGGGGTGCAGAGTACACAAAGCACCTTAGAGGCACAGTACTCCAAAAGGCGGAGTACACACAACAGATTTGTGTCAGAATGTACTGCCTAACACTGTCCCTCACTCCAACTGTATCCTGTCCCTACAGTAAGTGTAGGACAGGATGGTGGTAGCATACAGCATTTATACTGTCTGGGTCATGTGGTGCAATGGTCAGTCATAGCCAAGCCAATATTTGGCATGGCTTTGATGGCTCCGGAAGTGCCCTCAGCTTAAATACTTGTTGATTGGCTGCCCTGCACCCTTTCAACAAAGTGTATTAGCCATCTGAACCCTAACAGTAATCTGTATATCCTGTGAAAAGTCTTTATTCGGGTTTAGGTACGGTACACCAGGAGTCTGGTATGGACCCTGAACGTTACAGTTCGTGTTCGCTCATCCCTGCAGAGCCCTCCCGACCAAAATATCCAGAGGTTTGCCCATTACTAACCACCAGGTTTTTGCTATCATCACACACGTACATGCCTAGATGTAAGTTCAATGGGGGGAGCAACAGAGCTGTCTGGTCTGTTATTCCTTTCACAACCTCTGCCGCGGTGTGCAATTTGTCTGCTGCACAAATTATCTTCAGGAATGACTATTCTAGAACATTAAAACTGCATTACTGCCATAAAAATGGGGAAAAAGGAAAAAAAAAAGTGCTAAATAATGTATATATGAAATATTCACCTGCAAAATTGTTATGTTGCTATATGGGGTCCCTGTCCTGATATGTCACCTCTCTTGAGCAAAAAGCCTACAATTTATGGGCAGGAATGGACCAAGTAACTACTTAAAATCACCTGTGGCTGATGGGAGTGGGAGTGCACATAACCAAAAAGGGTTTAATACAAATAGAGAAAAAGACCAGCACATCCAAACTAGTGTGAATAGGTGCCAGCACATTACTGCCATAGAAAATGGGAAAAAAGGAAAAAAAGCACTATATGATGTATATATGAAATATTCATCTGCAAAATTGCTATGAAAAATACAGTAAACAAAGATATTTAGCGCATAGATTGGCCAATATATGTGAGCCCAATTGCCATGTCAAGGCATCCTTCAAAAGTTGGGTCCCTGTCCTGATATGTCACCTCTCTTGGACAAAAAAGCCTACAATTTATGGGGCAGGAATGGACCAGATAACTACTTAAATTCACCTGTGGCTGATGGGAGTGGGAGTGCACATGTCAAAAAAGGTTTTGATACAAATAGAAAAAAAGACCAGCACATCCAAACTAGTGTGAATAGGTACCAACCAAACAAAGAATATAACTTGGAAAATTATAAAGGTTGCACCATGATTTCCCAAGAATGATTATTCTAGAACATTGAAGCTGCATTACTGCCATAGAAAATGGGAAAAAAAATAAAAGAGGCGCTATATAATATGTATATGAAATATTCATCTGCAAAATTGCTATGAAAAATACAGAAAAAGAAGGTACTTAGCGCATAGATTGGCCAATATATGTGAGCCCAACTGCCATGTCAGGGTGCCCTTCAAAAATTGGGTCCCTGTCCTGAAATGTCACCTATCTTGGGCAAAAAAAAACCTATAATTTATGGGGCAGGAATAAATTAGCTTCAGCAGAGCCTGTTGCCGTTTTGCTGAGGCAGAGCTGCAGAACTTCCAGCTTCCGACTGATGTTGACGACGTGCTCTGAGACACCAAATCAGAGATGGAGGATGAGGAGGATCAGGAGGGGGTGCAGGAACTGGTAGAGGAGATGGAGGAAACCCTGACAGAAATTGGTCCAGCATGTGCTGAGTCAGGGTGGGACTCTTGCCCGGCCTCCACAGTGTTCACACAGATTTCTATCAGAGAAATGTAACATCCCTGGTCGCAAGCGCTTGTCAATGTTTCAACCATTAATTGGACATTCCCAGTAAGTGAATTGGTAATGGCATGGGAAATGTTTATGGTTACTTACTGGTACAAGACGAGGGCACCATACTGGGAGAAATAGTGGCGGCTGGGGTCTGAGAACCGAGGAATGGCTGCGGCAATGGATTGGCGGAAATTATACATCTCTACATCTCTAAATGGAAACATTTCCACCGAAAGCAGCCTGGAAATGTGCGCGTCTAGCATTTGGGTCTGTGAGTGGCTGGAAACTTTTTTTTAATTTCAGGCCTAGGGTAGGGACAGCTGAATATTGTACTGGGACAAGGATTTGGAAATGTCCAATGATGGTGCATCAGAATGTGTAAGGACAGGTGCAGTGCCGGAGGCATTTGCGCCAGTGTCATGGACAAAATATTAGCAAGTGCCAGCACAGGGGAAGAAGCAGTGATGTCACCCGCTTTCATCAATTGTGGACCCAGCTATTCGGCGATCCAAGTTGGGTTCTTATAAGATGTGGCTGATCATGCTGCTGTTGGTTAGGCTCTTAGTGGTCAGGTCCATTCTGATCTTGGCATGGCACAGGTTGCAAATGACCATTTCTTTGTCTCAGAACTTTCTTTAAAAAAAGTCCTAGGCTTGGGAACACCTAACTCTTTGAAAGAAAAATTCACGAGTTTCAGTGCTCTGTGGAACAGTTGCCCACCTTCTACCTCTGGTCACCCCACTACCTCTTCATGCATGTTTCGGTGCTGCTTAGTACTGTTGGTCTTGCTCTGATTGCCAGCTTCCCAGGTTTGGTGAGTAACGCACCATCTCATCTTACACTGACGCACCGTGGTCCTCCTGACTTGGTGACTTAAAAAAACCTGACTTATTGTCAACTGTGTCTCATCATCTATCTCCTTAAACAAAATTTGCTGTTCCCCAACTGCCATCTTCCTGTAAGTGACGCTACTCTGTTTTGTGCATCACTAAACTGCATGTAATACTGTCCCTCTTGGAACATGCAGGGTGAGAGGCCACAATCAAGAAATGATGTTGTAAACAGCTCTTTGGAATGTCCTAGCATGGGATCACTGATCTCCAGGTACGCGAGATGGTGGGAGAAATGAGAATCAGGGTGAAGATTAAGTGATCAAGACACTTGGATGATGGGACTAGGCAGTCTTGAAGATTGGGTGGTGCTATAAACCATGCTGGAAGCATTATCTGCTATCCAATTGACCACCTGTTTCTACTGGTGCCTTCCTGCAAAGTGTGACAGGAAGCAATGTGTCTTGGATGAGCATGTAGCTTGTGCTGCAGCAGTAGGCGCAGTCGCACCTACTCAAGGTCCTCACAGTCTTCATGCACCATCATTAACCCTTCCACTTCTCTGTCTCTTACCACACACCCTAAACATTTTCAAATTGCTAAGTCTTTGAATTCCCCCAATGCCCTCGTCAGTTGCAAAAGAGGTAAAAAAACAAACAACAAAACGCCTCACCTTTCCGCAGAGATGCTTTTAATCCATTTGTCCCACAACGGGTCTAGCTCTGCTACATCTAGATGGCAGGCTGCATGGATGCATGACGCATCCATACCACTTGTCATCCAGTAACACTGAGCAGCATGTGCTCAGTGTCTGCCTTTGAACTAACATCAACTTCCCCCAACTATCACCCCACTTGCCATCGCTATAGGGCAAGTGGGAAGAGTGAGGCTAAGTACCAGAATTGGCACATCTTAGAGATGCGCCTTTTCTGGGCCGGTTGAGAGCTGATGTTTTTTAGCCTGGGGCAGTATCCATGGCTTATTCCTAGGCTAGTAATATCAGCCCTCAGCTGTCTGCATAGCTTTTGCTGGTTATTAATTATAGGGGGACCCCACATCATTTTTTTGGATGGGTCCCCCATTTTAATAGCCAGTAAGGGCTAATTATAGAGCTGTGAGCTGATATTAATAGCCTTGGAAGCTCCATGGGTATTACCCCCTTCCCAGGCTCTAAACATCAGCCCCCAGCCGTCGGCTTTCCCTCTGCTGGTTAAGAAAATTGCACTGGAGCCCACGCTATTTTTTCAAAAAAATAATCTTTTATTAATTAAATACATGTACAGTAAGCTGCACACACACTGTACTAATTGTATTTGTCAAATACATTGGTATACGTATTTACCTATTCTATGTGTATTAACTGTATGTAATCCATCTCTTCTATTCTTCTATCCTGTCGGCTCCTGCCGTGAATTTATTGTACACGGCACATTAGTTGCCAGCTTTTCTTGTATTTATCCATCTATACAGTATATATATATATATATATATATATATATATATGTGTATATGTCTGTATGTCACTGTCATCCATATATCTATGTATTCTATGTGTATATATCTATTCTATCTACTCTATTCTAACCTGTCACTCTGTGATTTTTCTGTACGCGGCACATGAATTGCCTGCTTTTCTATCTATCTATGTATGTAATATATATACATATATAGGTGTGTGTGTTACTGACATGTATATATGTACCTTTTCTATGTGTATATATCTATTCTATCTATTCTGTTCTAACCTTTCAGTGTGATTTTACTGTATGTGGCACATGAATTGCCGACTTTTCAAAGGACACCAGTGCGTAAAAAACAGACAGCACTCACATGGTCCGTGTGCATGCAATTTTTTTCTCTCACCCATAGGCTTGCATTGCTGAATACACCCAAGAAAAAAAAGTGATGTGAGCTGCCCCATAGATTAACCCTGGGCAGAGTGCTAGGCAATGTTTTCTAGCATAGCACTCGGCCGTATTCTACGGTTGTGTGACGCCTGCCTAATGCCACTACTAAGATTGTTACGACTTTAAAGTGACTGAAATTAAAGGAAATCTGTCACCCTAAATTGGCAGGATATTTAAATGATGGCAGTCAGGTCAGATGGGCGGTGTTTTGGGTACTTGCCTTAACATTTTGTTCGCCGCTGTCTCCATTATTTCTGAGAATTGTAGTCGTTGCCTTCCATATAACGCGCCTGCGCATTGCAATCTGCGGGCAAAGCATACTGCGCATGCGCAATTCAAGATTGCAATGTGCATGCGTGTTATATGGAGGGCAACGACTACAATTCCCAGAAATAATGGAGACAGCGGCGAACAACATGTTAAGGCAAGTACCCAAAACACCGCCCATCTGACCTGACTGCCATCATTTAAATATCCCGTCAATTTAGGGTGACAGATTCCCTTTACATACCCGCATGTTTATTGGCGGAGAGTTGAGCATTCAATCCGAGCACCAGCCAATGCTCGACGAGTGTTGAGCATAGCCGAGCACCCAGATACTAGAGTGATATCTGAGTGTCTTCTAGCATGTTCGCTCATCACTTCAGACAATTCAACATATACAAAGAGTAATATAGGCCCTGCTTACAAGCTCGCAATCTCTGAGAAAATACAGGTGGCACAAAAGGTAACAGGTGCTTGTATTGTATGGTTCAGCCACTAATATAATACATAGGGCAATTCAAATAAAGGTGTATGAGATGAGAACATACTGCAGATATCCCTAACTAAAAGTAGACTGAAGAATTCTGTATATTGAATACATTTTAAGATTAAAAATGAGCTTGGGGTCTGTTCACACAGTGGAATAAAATATCTGACACGTGAATACATCCTATTTATAATATCAACATGTGCCTCTCTAGATTTTGCTTTTATATTGGCTTCTGCCATGTCTTCTGTTGTTGCAGCCATTGTTATTTGATGTTTTATACTTATTTTGAGTTATACTTCAATATGTGGCAGTATCAGAATTAGACTGTTGCAATCAGCTCATTTTACTATTTACTATGCTACAAAACATATTCTTTCTCTATTTTACAAACCTTAGATTTGGCAATTTGTATGAATAAACGTGATGTTTGCAGCCGACTATGGTTTTATTTATCTTTCTCTGATCTGTCACAAAAAATAGACCAGGTCTTGAAATGCAATGTGTTAATTAGTATCTTGCCTGCTGATTAGGCCTTTCTGACACTTTTCCTTTTTGCTTTGCTTTTTTATATAATAAGCTCCTTTGTTGTATTGGATATTAGGTAATTAAATAAAACAAAAAAAGTTTCCCATCCTTTTGTAAGTCAACATCACCGTATGTATTGAGTTCAGCATATTCTCTGTTAGCTAGATCAGTGCACTTCTACAATGTTGGATCAATGGTCCATAATATGTTTTACAAATGTAATTTTACAATTAAACAATAATAAAATTGGGGATGGCCTATTTGTTAGGCACAGGACATGTTTTGTTTTACCATTTTCTTCATTATGATCGAAAGCCTCATTCAGACGTCAGTGATTATTTAGTGTGATTGGTCAGTGTGTCAGTTTTTACTAAGTGCTTCATATTTATTTTTTTCATATGCTAAAAAAAATGCAAAACTTCCACTACCCATAACAATGTTAAAAACAGACAGTACACAGATTGCACAGGTATGTCATTCATGTGCAGTCCATGTTTTTCATTGGACCATAGACTTGTATGGGTGATTTGAAACCACTTGGTCCACAAAAAACTCGTACATTAAAACAGCCATATACACTATAATGCGGACGTATTCTATCTATGGAATGCACAGATAGAAACTTGGAAAACAGCTATCAATGAGGCCTAAGATTATTAACTTTTTTTAGTGATATAGCTGTATATAAAAGTTTTTTTTTCAGGATGCAATGTTTACTTTTCTATGGTAAACTTTCATTATTCCAGCTCTTTCAATAAAATTCAAAATTTATTCAACTTGATTAAAAAAAATTTCAGGCCTCCTGAACTTCACTCAAAGCACCGAAGATACAGCAACACTTTTTTTATCGCAGATCGATCTTTATCACAGCTGTGATAACTTTATTAAAGTTAAATAAATTTAAAATTTTATTGAAGGGGTTGGAATATCTCAAATTTATCCTTTAATCACAACAGGGCTGGACAGAGCTACAGTACAGACCAAAAGTTTGGACACACCTTCTCATTCAAAGATTTTTCTGTATTTTCATGGCTATGAAAATTGTAGAATCACACTGAAGGCATCAAAACTATGAATTAACACATGTGGAATTATACATTACACTTTACAAAAAAGTGTGAAACAACTGAAAATATGTCTTATTTTCTAGGATCTTCAAAGTAGCCACCTTTTGCTTTGATTACTGCTTTGCACGCAGAAAAGGTGAACGGATGGACTCTACATGCCTGTTCCCACCGTGAAGCATGGAGGAGGTGGTGTGATGGTGTGGGGGTGCTTTGCTGGTGACACTGTTGGGGATTTATTCAAAATTGAAGGCATAGTGAACCAGAATGGCTACTACAGCATCTTGCAGCAGCATGCTATTCCATCCGGTTGGCGTTAAGTTGGACCATCATTTATTTTTTAACAGGACAATGACCCCAAACACACCTCCAGACTGTGTAAGGGCTATTTGACCAAGAAGGAGAGTGATGAGGTGCTACGCCAGATGACCTGGCCTCCACAGTCACCAGACCTGAACCCAATCGAGATGGTTTGGGGTGAGCTGGACCACTCACCACTTCAATTTGAATAAATCCCTAACAGTTTCACCAGCAAAGCACCCCCACACCATCACACCACGTCCTCCATGCTTCACGGTGGGAACCAGGCATGTAGAGTCCAGCTGTTCACCTCTTCTGAGTGCAAAGCAGTAATCAAAGCAAAAGGTGGCTACTTTGAAGAACCTAGAATATAAGACATAGTTTCAGTTGTTTCACACTTTTTTTGTAAAGTGTAATATATAATTCCCATGTGTTAATTCATAGTTGTGATGCCTTCAGTGTGATTCTACAATTTTCATAGTCATGAAAATACAGACAAATCTTTGCATGAGAAGGTGTGTCCAAACTTTTGGTCTGTACTGTATGTGCACCTACAAAGGCTGTTGGTGAGCTGGCTATATATACAGTATTTCTTTCCTGTGCCATTTTTCTATGGTACCAATTTTTGATATATTTGACATAAGTTCTTGATTGACTTTTATTTAGAATTGAGAGTCCTCAGTGGTTGATACCGTTTAATATCTAACTGAAAAGATGGTAACAAATTGCAAGCTTTCGAGACTACTCAGGTCTCTTCATCAGGCTAGACTAATACAAAATCTGAAGAATCACATATTTATACACAACACAGCACAGAAACAATGCAATAGATAAGACAAGTGACGTGAAGCAGAACTGTCATTATGGGAGATAGAGAGGAGCAAAAATATTGGAACAGTTCATAGATAAGGAGTGCGAAAGTTTTATTGCCCTCTGATTGGGGTCTGGTTCTGTGCTGTGTTGTCCCCAGAAGGTCTGAAGAGGAAATTCCTTAATTGATGTAAAAAGACATAAATCCATGCAGCACATTCATTCCTGCACTGAGTGTGTTGAAGGTTGTCATTTATATTCCCAGACCTTTCTGTATCTCTGAGACTTAAAGTTAGCTTTTAATACAAGTAATTTCATGTCCAACATGCTATGACCGGGGATACAAAAGTATTTGGCCACAGGTAGATCCATTCTCTTTTCTCTTATTGTGTGGCGATGAGAATTCATCCTTGTTCTCAGTTTTTGCCCTGTCTCCCTTGACTTACAAAAAAAATGTGGGGGTACAGATGATTAACAAAGGAATGCTTCCTTCTGTTGAATTTCTTATTGGGAATCAGTCATCAGGTTTTTGTTATATAATCTTAAACAGCATGAGTGATGTCTCTCTTATCAAGCTCCAAGATTTTGCTTGCTTACATTGATTGTATAAGCCCCAGTAGCTTATGATTGCTTTGACTAGCTGGTCGCTTGAGCCCTGGTCCCACATGCCCCCTCCTGTTACAGGCTCCTCACTGTCTTTGGACATGATATATGCAGAGACTGGTGTGGGAGGGGTAAGCTTCCTCAGCTCTGCTTTATTGCTAAATCTAAAAACTCTATTGCGTGAGAATGGCTGCAACCCGTAATCTAAGTGACGCATCATTGGATTCAGCTTATCTTTTTCTTCGTCAGGCAGCTCTCAGATGAGATAGCAAAAACCTGAGGACAGATTCTCTTTAAATGCAATGGACACTATTGTATGGGACTTTTGAGAGATTAGAGCAGTGTTATCTTTGCTTTTTGATGTTACAGTAAGGCATTGACAGTATGTTGCAAGCAATATCTGTCCCAATACCCCAATACTTTTTGTTCATATTGTGTTCTCTACTAAAAGCATTTATAGAATGACCTCACAGAATGTGTTTGTTCCTAAATTAAAGCTGTGTGTTGTTATTATGCATGTCAAGCAAAATGTGGTTGATTTGGTCATCAAGAACAGTACACCATGATTAAACAGATTAGGCAGTATTTTGAGAGCATAAATTGTCATTTAGTTTGAATAATTTTGAATAATACAACACATATAATGAATGTCAAATCAGAAGCAACTGGCATTAATTTTATTTTGTTGATGTTTTATTTAAAGAATATGCTAAAGTTTATCATGAAATCAAAATGAGGACACATAAAAAAACATTGCAATCATATTTATAACCCTCTTGATTAATTTACTGTTTGTTGGATGGATTTTTTTCCAGAGAGCAGTAATTTACAACTGAAAATCATTAGATAGTCACTGAAAAACAACATCAAAGTAGTGTATGGAAATCCTCATTATAAACAATACAAATAGCTCATTCATAGCACCTAATAATAACTTGAAAGAAGACATATTGAACTGTTCTCGAAGTTGAAGCTTTACAAAAAGTTTTTATGAATTTGAACAGACAGCACATTGAGGCTAGGTTTACATTTGAAATATAAGTTCACTGTGGAATTATTCTAAAAATCTGCAACATTGAAAACTTTGTGGTAGGGATTACCCATTAAACTATATGATACTATGGTTCTGATTCATCAAAGATTTTTACAGCAAAAAAGTGGCATAAAAGCTTTGAAAGGACGCAATGCCTGGAACTGCACCAACATTTTGCTGAAAAAAAGACGAATTGCAGTGGAATGGGGCACCATGGATGCATTACACCACAGCACATCCAATTTACTCAACTAAGGAGACGTTCGTTAAGAAGCTTTTCAAGGTCCTGGAATGGCCTAGCAAGTCTCCAGACCTTAACGTAATTTAAAATATTTGGAGAGATCTCAATGTTGCCCAGCAACAGCCCTGAAACCTGAAAGATCTGGAGAAGAGCTGCATGGAGGAGTGGGCCCAAATCCCTGCTGCAGCGTGTGCAAATTTAGTCAAGAACTACAGGAAATGTCTGACTTCTGTAATTGCAAACAAAGGTTTCTGTACCAAATATTAAAGGGAATCTATCACCACATTTGACCTATCTAAGCTATTAATATAGGCATACAGGCTATAGAATGCTGAAAAAGTAATCTCTGTATGGCTCATACCAGATGTCTTGTTTCAGTGAAATCAACTAACATATAAACTATGTCTAACAGGCTCTGGGGAGGGTGGTGCCTGGAAGATAATTCTGCCTCCAGAACTTGTTTTAAATATAAGAGGGCATTACCAGTGTGATGTGTAATGGTTACCAGTGTGATATGTAATGGCCGTTCTCTGCTCTCCTGATCTCACTGCAAAACTCTGTGTGATTATGTCTGACACATCAGCAGGTTCCTCTCAGCTTCAATCTCACAGGCACACAAGGTTGCAATCTTGTTGCAATACAGCGGAGTTGAGAGAGAAGCAAAAAATGCATTTGCAAAAAGACAAATGTAATTTCTCCTGTTCTGTGTTAGCCACTTGTTTCACTGGTAACTCCTCTTTCATGGAAAATAAGCTCTGGAGGCAGAGTTATCTCCCAGGCACCATCCTCCCCAGAGCCTGGAAGAGGTAATTTATATAAAGTGATAAAATATTATTTGTCAACAAGACGTCTGATATGAGACACAAGTAGGACATTTTTCAACATTCTATAGCCTGTATGCCCATGTTAATAGTTTACATAGGTCAAATGTGGTGACAGATTCCCTTTAAATTCTGTTTTTCTTCTGTATCAAATACTGATTTCATGCAATAAAATCCAAATTAAGTATGTAAAAATCATACTATCTGATTTTCTGTATTTTAATTAAGATTCTGTCTCTCACGGTAAAAACTGCCTAAAATTTTGTTGTAAAGATATGCAACCTGTATGCGTATAATATTCTGCCAACTTTTCTGAAAGAATAAATACTTTGCTGTCAGTGCTGCATACAATTTACCACGCTGACTACTACATGCTGCTATAACTGTGTGAAAGTCTGGACTACTTTGAAGGTCAGTCATTTAGTGTAAGTTAATGCACATCCCTGTTGTTGTGGCTAGCTGTTGATGAACATTCCGCTCTGACACTCTTTGAAATGTTGTCCCAAAATATTGAACTTTCTATGTTATATATTTTAATTTGCACTTATAATGCTGGCATTAATGCTCATGGTGAAAGAAATCATGGCCAGAGGAATCGCCAATAAAACTCAATGCAGTTATTTTGCATTGCTTTACATATTGGACATTTTGCATGTCTTAATTTTCCTAGATATTTAGAAATCTTTTTTTGTACATTACAAGCATTGTGAAGCACCATGAATGAAGAAATTTTCATATAACTGCCTTCAACTGGGGCACATGCACCATCCTGCACATATCCATTGCTTCCTCATCACCCATGTCAGACCAACCATGATGCCACAAAATTGCTAACTACGGTACTCCTGTGTAAGGTGCCAGCCCAAGTAAGATCCTATCCCATGTAAATGTTGTAGAAAATTTGGCACTGAGGTAAATGTTGTAAGAATTTTTTATTTTATTGAGTGCAGGCAATCCAAAAATAAAGAAGATGTTTTGGTCATACAATGACCTTCATAAGACAGACAGATTGCAGTGTGCATTGGGTTACAGACAATAACGAACTCTTAGGATCAGCATCACGTGCTGCAGCAGTGTGTGGCATGTGCTGCTGATCCTAATAGTTTATTATTGCCTGTAACCCTGAGCACACTGCGATCTGTCTGACTGATGAAGGTCATTGTATGACCGAAAATACTTTTTATTTTTCGATTGCCTGCACTCAATAAAGTTATGTTCTTACAGCTTTTACCTGAGTGCCAAGTTTTCTACAATAACCATGATGCCACAAGCAAGTGATCAACCATGGTCACGTTATCAAGCAACACATAGTATAAAAATACTGGTAGGGACAGTGTAGTTATCAGCCATACACAGCAGAAGTGCAGTAGAAGAGAGCAGATGGCACTAAAGTGGTGGCAAAGCATGAGACATACAGTCATGATCGAAAGTGTTGGCACCCTATAAATTGTTCCAGAAAATAAAGTATTTCTCCCAGAAAATTATTGTAACTACACATGTTATGCACACATTTATGTTATGTGTGTATTGGAACAGCACAAAAAAAAACAGAGAAAAAAGGCAAATTGGACATCATTTCACACAAATCCACCCCCAAAAAATAGTCCGGATAAAACGTTTGGCTCCTTTAGCTTACTATTTGACTAAACACCCTTTGAAATAAATAACTGCAATCTTGCTTCTTATAACCATCAAAAAGCTTCTTATACCTCTCATTTAGAATTTGGACCACTCTTCTTTTACAAACTGCTCAAGCTATCTCCTATTTAAGGGGGGGGAGCCATCTCCCAAAATCAATTTTAAGATCTCTTCACAGGGGTTCAATGGGATTTGGAGCCGGACTCATTGCTGACCACTACAGAACTCTTCAGCACTTTGCTTCCATCTATTTCTGGGTTGCTTGTTGAAGAATGTTTCAGGTCATTATTCCGCTGAAAAACCCTTCACCTAGAAAGCAAACCCAGCTTTCTGACACTGGGCACTTCAATGTAACCCCAAATTCTTTGGTAATCTTCAAATTTCATGATGATTTGCACACAGTCAAGGCATCAAGCGCCAGAGGCAGCAAAACATCCCCAAAACATATTTTAACCTCAACCACGTTTGACTGTAGGTACTGTGTTCTTTTCTTTGCAGACCTCATTGCTTTTTCAGCAAACAGTTAAATTATGTTTTTACCAAAAAGCTCTAACTTTGTCTTATCTGTCCACAAGATGTTTTCCCAGAAGGACTTTGGCTTACTCATGTACATTTTGGCAAACTGCAGTCTAGCTTTTTTATGTCTCTGTGACAGCAGAGGGGTCCTCCAGGGTCTCCTGCCATAGCATTTCATTTCATTGTCGGATAGTTTGCGCTGATACAGCCTGAGCCTGCAGGACAGATTGAATTTTTTGTAACACGATTGGGAGTGCTAATCCAACATTTGGACTATCCTGCTTTGCAACTTTTCATCAATTTGTCTCTGCCATCCATGTCTAGGGATATGAGCTATAGTGCCATGAGTTGCAAACTTCTTAATTGTGTTGTGCATCGAGGACAAAGGAACATTAAGATTTCTTGAGATGGACTTGTAACCTAGAGAATGGTAATATTGCTTAACAATTTGTGTTCTCAAATCTTCTGACAGTTCTCTACCCCTTTTTCAATTCTATAGGCTTAGTGCAGCACACACAGACAAACAATGTAGCAACTGAGTCAACTTCTCCCCTTTTTATCTAGTTTCAGGTGTAATTTTCATATTGCTCACACCTCTTACTTGCCACAGGTGAATTTCAGTAGTTTAGCCACAATTTTGGAAAAGTGCCAACCATTTGTTTTTCTCATTTTTGTAAGGTTTTGTGTGAAATTATGTCCAGTTTGCCTTTTTTCTCTGTTTTTTTCTGTTGTTTCTACACACACAAAGTAAACATGTGTATAACAAAATATGTGTAAGTGCAAACATTTTTGGGGAGAAATATATCAATTTCTGGAACAATTTCAAGGGTGCCAACACTTTCAGCCGTGAAGAATAATATAAAACTGGTAAATAATGTTAATATCCATTCAAATTATTAAAAAAACAAAATGTATCAGTGAAACTGACAACATTATTATACATAATAATCAAAATATAATATATAATAAATAGGAAAATATTGAGTGAAATGGGGTCATAAATAAAGTTAAATATAAAAACAAAAAAAATGCATAGAAAAACCTGAAAAAAATAAATAAAATGCAATTTGGCGCTGTTGAGCCCCCTCCACCAACAGCAAGTGCACTATTACTTGCTCCAGAACTGAACAAACAAGCCGCATATCGCCAGCGGTGTAATCTGCAAAGCCAACAGCTTTCAACGCTAATGATATTACCTCATCTGGTTCACAGGTCTTGCACACCTAAAATCATCATTGTGATCACTAATTCAGCTGACAATTGCATCTGTGTGGGAAATTGCCTGAACGCCTTACCCCTTGCTTTATGGCAACCCTAATATTTGCATGGGTTAAAAATGATAATATTCTACCATTGCAAGTGGCTCTGTCGCCATGGTTCACAGAGCCAGCAACACAACTAGGCATTATAGCTATGTCCTGCATCACCTCCTCCCTCATTTAATCTTTTTCAGCTGTCAAACTCAGAGTGAGGCGGCAGGGTTGGCTGAGTTCTTTCCTCCACAAATCCCTTTTACAGATTTTGGCTTCTTACATAGGCAAAAAAGCAACAGGGAGGAGAAGATAATTTGCTCCACACAGATTGTGTGCAGTATATTCACACCACAGCCAATGACGCTAGTGAGCAGGGCAGCCATCATGGCATTATTGCCCTTTCCGGCATATGGGGCACACATTCAGTTAAGACTTATTTTGCCGAGTTGGAAGCCTTCCCACATGGCAACAGTTAACAGCCACCAGACAATCACAGATCAGCAGCTGACGTCAGCACGCACATCACCGGAGTTTAACATCACTGCCGTATGCCAGGACATCCGTGCCTCAGATGCATCAGGGAGATTGGCCAGGTAAGGAGAAACTTTTTTTTGTGAAGCCGCAGGATGGAAAGATATGGATCAGTGTGGAAAGACATGGGGCAGTGTGGAGAGAAATAGAGGCAGTAAGGAGAGACATGAGGGCAGTATCGACAGACATAGAGCAGTGTGGAGAAACATAGGGACTAGAGATGAGCGACTTTGCCTCCGGGATGGTCGAGTCAGGTTTCAGACCACCCGACTTTCACAAAAGTCGAGTCGAACGAAATTGGCCGACTATCGGAAAAAGTCGAAGGTCCGACTAAAACACGAAACCCAATGTTAGGGGTCGAGTTCCTGCTTCTGCACAAGGGGAATCTCGAGCCATCCCTGCTGCGGTCTCCCATCCATCTCCGGCCGCAGTGGACTCTGCTCAGAAGAGACGGCGGTCCCAGCGTCTCGCCCAGTCTAACATTGTGCAGAGGATTACTGCTGCCTCTCCAGGTTCTGCTATTGTAGCCAGTACTGGTTAGTGGCGAGCAGACGTCTTTAAGACTAAGTCCTGCGTTTCCCCTTCTGAGCATGCCCAGGGTGAGATCTCTCATTGGAGATCAGGGGTCACATGCTCAGGTACTGCAGCAGCTCCTATTGGTCCGCTAGGAAGGTCCTGAAACTACATGTGTTCTGGAATAGTTTCTTATTGGTCCTTTTCTGGCAGGCTCTGTAGTTGCTGCTATAAAAGGGTTGTATGACCATGCGGCCATGCGCTAGTATCAATTGCATTATGTGCTTTGCGCCAGTGTGATCTTGCACGCATGTGTTAGGGCTCGGCTGAAATAAGCCCCTAGAATACCGGCACCTCCGGTGAGGAGACTTGTATGCACGTGTTTAGGGCTTAGCTGAAATAATCCCCTCGAATACCGGCTTCTCCGGTTAGGAGATTGTCTGAGTGTGTTGCTGATTGCATTACTATGGACTGCTGTCTGCACAGCAGTTGTCTGTGCATCCCTGTGGAGTTAACAGGACACAGTCCATATCTCTGTGTCTCTACCTTAGCGACTCTGTGGTGTAACAGAGTTCGCTTATACCGCAATATAGTGCCACAGTATCTATAGTTGCGACTCTGTGAAGTAACGGAGTTCGCCATACCGCCATCTTACTAGCAGCAGGCTCTGCCTGCACGGTGGACCCCGGGCTGCGAACGCACCTATTATTTATATTTATTTTGTGCGTTCCGCCAGCCCTAACACCCAATGCAAGTCAATGGGAAAGAAAAGTCGGCAGGAAGTGGAGGACAGTAAACACACCTAAAGTGCCCATTTCAATGCCAACGACATCAGTTCTTATTACTTAAGCTTGTCAACCTTAATTTACTTTATAATACTAGTAACGCATTGAAAACTGGGGGTTATTTGCCTAAAGTTGTGGGGGGGCAGGGCAGGCTCCAGGTTTTCATGGGACCCGGCCAAAGAGTCTCAGTGGGCCCCTTTAACACATACCACAATTCATGATGCTCCGATACGGAAGAGAAATAAAGGTATAGTACAATGGCAAATACTTCACTTCTTTCATTACATGACTGATAGCTATTTTAAATTCTACAGTAGCTCAAAAACCGGACAATATATTCCTCCATATAGGTATTATGGCCACCACATAGTGCGCCATACAGAATAATGAGCCCCATATATTGCTCCATACATAATTGGTCCATATAATGTTCCATACAGTATATGATGAGCTCCACATAATGCTCCAATATATGATGGTCCCCATATAATGTGCCATACAGTATAGGACTGTCCCCATAGAGTATAATGAGCCCCACATATTGCTCCATACAGTATAATGAGTCTCATATAAAGCTCCATACAATATATGATGGACCCCATATATTGCTCCATACAGAATGGGCTCCATATAATGCACCATACAGAATAGGCCCCATATGTGCTCCATATGATGCTCGATACCCTATATGATGTGCCATAAATAATGAACCCCATATGATGCTCCAGTATATGATGGGCCCCATGGCTGATGCTCCAGTGTATGATGTAAGTGTATAGCTCCATATATAATGGGCCCCAAATGATGCTCCAGTATATGATGGGCCCCATGGAAGATGCTCCAGTGTATGATGGGCCTATATAATGCTCCATATATAATGGGCCCCATATGATGCTACAGTGTATAATGGACCCCGTATATGATTCTCCAGTGTATGATGGGCCTATATAATGCTCCATATAATGGGCCCCATATGATGCTCCAGCATATGATGGGCCCCATGGATGATGCTCCAGTGTATGATGGGCCTATATAATGCTCCATATATAATGGGCCCCATATGATGCTCCAGTATATGATGGGCCCCATGCATGATGCTCCAGTGTATGATGGGCCCCATTTATAATGCTCCAGTGTATGATGGGCCCCATGGATGATGCTCCAGTGTATGATGGGCCTATATAATGCTCCATATATAATGGGCCCCATATGATGCTCCAGTATATGATGGGGCCCATGGATGATGCTCCAGTGTATGATGGGCCCCATTTATAATGCTCCAGTGTATGATGGGCCCCATGAATAATGCTCCAGTGTATGATGGGTCTATATAATGCTCCATATTTAATGGGCTCCATATGATGCTCCAGTATATGATGGGCCCCATGGCTGATGCTCCAGTGTATGATGGGCCCCATTTATAATGCTACAGTGTATGATGGGCCCCTTATGTAATGCTCCAGTTTTTAATGAGCCCTATATATGATGCTCAAGTGTATAATGGACCCCATATATAAATCTCCAGTGTATAATGCTCCCCATATATGGCTCCAAACATTTAAAAAAATGAAATACCTCTCCTCGGTGGTCACTGCTCTACTCTGGACTCCTCAGCATCGCCATCTTCCAGCTCTCTGCACTGTGACTGTTCAGGCAGAGGGCGCACAGACGTGACGTCATCGTGCTCTCTGACCTGAATGTCAGTGTCAGGAAACGCGGAAGACGTCACAGCGGTGGAGCAGGGAGAGGTTAGTATTGCAAGTGCTGGGGCCCTGAGCAAGCAGGGGGGGCCCACTCATGGGCGCCGGCACTGGCACAGGGCCCTTCATAGTATGCCGGTGTCTCTGACGGCGAGTCGGCCCCCCCACCTGCTCAGGGCCCCGGCACTTGCCCAGGTGTGCCAGGTGCTGACGCCGGTCCAGGGGGGGTACAGCACAATTAGGGAGGTGGAAAAACTGGCATATGTTGAGGTGTAGGCTGGATGTTCAGCAACTGCAAATGGAGGAATTGGAGAATTCGGAGGAAGAGGAGGACAAAGCAAGCCATTTTCCTGGCAAGCTATGTGTCATCAGGGGAAGGTGGGACAAAATCCTTTGAAACTCAGGCATGCTTCATCTTAATGAAGGTGAGATCAGCAACATTTTGGATCGACAGCCGGGTCTTTCATTCTGTCAGGATTAATCCAGCAGCACTGAAGACTCTTTCTGATAGCACACTACAAGCAGGACAAGCGAGCTCCTGTAAGACATATTGTGCCAATTCAGGCCAGGTGTCCAGTTTACAGGCCCAGTAGTCAAAGGGGAATTAACTGTGAGGGAGAACATCGATAGGGGAGGAGAGGTAATTTTGAACCAAAGTTGACAACTGCTGTCTCCTGTCTGTTGCAATAGATTCAGTATTACCAGTCGTGTGAGCGGTACTCGAGAAATCAGTACACAACATGGTCATGAAACCCTGTCTCCAACGCCACTTCGGCTGTGTGCACTACGAACACCTCTTCCACGTTGCCCAGTACGGCTTGTGGTAGAACTTGCATCGCTACTGTTTTCTGGGAATGCCTCTAACAAACGGTATACCAGAGTTGCTTGTTTGTTTGCCAATATTAGCTCTAGGTTCTCCTGTGGCATGATGTTTTGTAATTTGCCTTTATAGCATCGATAGAGAATGCTGGTCAACCAGTAGTCATCATCCTTCATAATTTTGACAATGCAGGGGTCCCTTTTTAGGATCTGCAAGACATAATCATACATGTGGGCCAATGTTCCAAGTGTCAATGATGCACTGCCAGTGGTGGGTGGAGGAGCACTTTCTGCCAAATCCACATCCCTCCAGTCACGCACAAACCCTGTACCTGACCTTGGCATGCCAACATTTTCTCTTGCCCCCTGAGAAGCATCCTCCTCCCCAAAATAATCATCCCCCTCATCCTCCTCTTCTTCCTCTTCTTCCTCCACCTGGTCCAGGACAGTTCCCTTTGCAGACAATGGCTGACTGTCATCACGGCTTCCCTCCTCATCCTCCGCTGCAGATGCCTGATCCTTAATGTGCATCAAAGTTTTCATGAGCAGACGCATAAGTGGGATGCTCATGCTTATGATGACGTCGTCTGTGCTTACCAGCCGTGTGCATTCCTCAAAACACTGAAGGAATTAAACAGAGGTCTTTCAGCTTTGACCACTGCACACCCGACAACTCCATGTCTGCCCTCAAACTGCCTACCCGTGTTTCCTCCCACAAATGCATTACAGCCTGCCTCTGTTCCCACAGCCTCTCAAACATGTGCATGGTGGAGTTCCACCTTGTTGCAACGTCTATGATTAGGCGGTGCTTGGGGAGGTGGAGCGATTGTTGCAGCCTCTGCATATGACTGGAGTCAATGGGCGAGCGACGGATGTGCGAGCACAGTCTTCGCACCTTATGGAGCAGGGCTAGTAACTCCGGATAAATCTTTATGAAGCACTGCACCACTAGGTTCGAGGTGTGAGCCAGGCAAGGTATGTGTCTGAGTTTTGCCAGGGCTATGGCCACCACAAAATTACGGCCATTATCACTAAATACCTTGCCTGGCCTAAGATGTAGACTGCCCAGCCATGACTCAGTTTCTCACTGCAAGTAGTCGGCCAGTACCTCAGCGGTATGTCTGTTGTCACCCAAAAACATCATCTTTAAAACAGCCTGCTGACGCTTACCACTAGCTGTTCGATAGTGGGACACCTTGTGTGCAATACTGGCAGCTGCGGATGGAGTGCTCGTGCGACTGCGCTCTGTCGACGAGCTTCGCTTCTGGAGGAGGAGGAGGGTCGAATGCCTACAGCCAACTGTTGCCTATACTGTGGATTACGCAGCACTGTCCCACCGCCGCTGTCTCCTGTGGACACTGCATCCACCACATTAACCCAGTGTGCAGTGATGGACATTTAAAGCCCTGGCCATGCCTACTGGCCCATGCATCTGTTGTGAGGTGCACCTTTCCATTCACTGATTGTTTGAGTGCATGGACAATGCGGTCTTTCACATGCAAGTGGAGGGCAGGGATGGCTTTTCTAGATAAGAAGTGCTGACTGGGTAGGTCACAGCGTGGGACAGCGTAGGCCATGAGCTCTCAGAACGCTGCGCTTTCAACCAAACGGAAGGGCATCATCTCTAATGAGATCAGTTTGGCAATGTAGGCGTTCAAAGCAAGTGTACGGGGATGAGAGGATGAGTACTTTCTTGTCCTACTCAAAGTGTCTGCTAGGGTGAGCTGGACTTGAGAGCTGCATATGGGGGAACTAGCGGTGGACATGGTGAAATGAGAGGGGGTTGGTGATGGTGATGGTGGTGGTGGTAATGGCCTAGATTCAGTCTTTGGTTGCAAAAACATTGTGATTTCCTGGCTGCTTTGGCCTTGCGACGACACCTCAACATTTCTTGCTGGTGGTGTGCTAACCGGTGGACTTACAGTGGGGGAAGCAATGTAGCTTTGCTGGCTACCTTCAGTCAGAGCAGGTGCACATGTGCTACCTGAGGTATTGTAGTCCGTCCATGCTTGCAAGTGCATGGTGTTTAAATGTCTAAGCATGCAATTGGTATTCAATTTTCGGAGATTTTTCTCTCGGCTAAAGGTCCTTCCGCACTTCTTACAGATTCTGGCTCAGTAGACTGTGAGGGCAATGTAGTGCTCTGGGTGAATGTACCAGCAGAATCATATAGCAGTGGCTGTGCATCAGTGCACTCCATGTCATATTCATCTTGGACTGGGAAATTCAGGATTTGACTTGATAACCCAGGCATGGTATGTGAAAAGAGGTCCATGGAGTAATCTGAAGTGTGGCCTGCCGCATCCTTCACTTTTGGTGGGGGTGAAGGACACTAGGAAAGGTGTTGACCCCTGTGAGAGCCTAAGAACTGTGGCTCCTGTTTCGCTTGAGTCTGTGCCTCCGGGCAAGACTTTTGTACCTACCAATTTGCGACCGGAAGTACTTTCTTGGGCACATTCCTCCAGGGTGGATGGACATTTTGGGACAAAAAGGACATCTGAGTTGCTGGCGAGGACATACTGGTGGCCACATATGGTTCGGGACGTCAGGGAATATGTTCAGGGGTGCGTGTCCTGCGCCAAGAATAAGCCCCCTCGACAGCGGCCAGCTGGGTTACTTTTTCCTTTGCCGGTGGCAGACAGGCCTTGGGAGATGGTCGGGATAGATTTTGTGGTGGGCTTACCCAAGTCTCGGGGCTGCACCATCATCTGGGTGATAACCGACCACTTCTCCAAAATGGTGCACTTGATGCCGTTACCATGGTTACCGTCTGCACGGGCCTTGGCAGCATTATTTATTAGGCATATTTTCCATTTACACGGTATGCCAGACAAAGTCGTTAGTGATCGAGGTCCCCAGTTTGCGTTTGGTTCTGGAGAGAGCTGTGTCGGCTACTCAGCATTGAGTTAAATCTCTACTCTGCGTACCATTCCAAGACAAATGGGTTGGTAGAGGGGGCTAACCAGACCTCGGTCACATATTTGCTACATTTTGTCTCTGCCAGGCAGGATGACTAGGCATCTTTGCTACCGTGGGCTGAGTTTGCGCTCAATAATGCTGTGGCTGACTCAACCGGACAGACCCCATTCCTCGTGAACTATGGTCAGCATCCGCGGGTTCCGGTGCCCATGCCCGTGTCGTATGCCGACTCCAGGGTGGCAGACTGGGATGTGGAGGCACGGGACATTTGGGACCAAGCCCAGAATTCCATTCAGGCCTCAAAGGAGAGGATGAGGTCTTCAGCCGATGTTCATCGGCGCCCCGCTCCGACATTTTCCCCCGGCGACTTGGCATGGCTCTCTGCCCGGAACATCAGGCTGCGAGTAGAGTCTACCAAGTTGGCACCTCGCTATTTGGGCCCCTTTAAGATCCTTGAGCAGGTAAACCCTGAAGTCTACCGCCTAGCCCTTCCACCTCGTCTTGGTATCTCTGATACCTTTCACGTGTCCTTTTTGAAACCTGTTGCCATCTCCCGGTTTTCTGAGTTATCTGCCGGGAAGTCGGGTTCATCTACCGACGATCATGAGGTGAATGCCATCGTAGGGTGTAAGGTGGTACGGGACAAAACATTTTATTTGGTGGATTGGAGAGGTTATGGGCCTGAGGATAGGTGCTGGGAGCCTGCCGACACGTTCACGCTCCACAGCTCATCGCTGCCTTTGAGCGCAGCAAGGCCTAAAGAAGGGGGGGCCCTAGGAGGGATGGTAATGTTAGGGATAGAGTTCCCACTGCTGCACAAGGGGAATCTCGATTCAGTCCTGCTGCGGTCCCCCATCCATCTCCGGCCGCAGTAGAACCTGCTCAGCAGAGACGTCGGTCCCAGTGTCTCGCCCGGTATAATACTGTGCAGAGACTTGCTGCTGCCGCTCCTGGATCCTCTGTTGTAACCAGTGTTGGAGCAGGCAGATTTGGGACTAAGTCCTCTGCTTCTCCATCTGAGCATGCCCAGGGCAAGATCTTCCATTGGAGATCAGGGGTCACATGCTCGGACACAGCTGCGACTCTTATAGGTCCTCCATGAATGTCTTGAAGCTGTTTGTGTTCTGAAGCAGCTTCCTATTGGTCCTTTCTGGAAGGTCTCGTGCTCGTGGCTACTATAAAAAGGTGACATAACCACGCTGCCATGTGCTAGTATCATTTCTGTTATGTGCTTGCGCCAGTATGGTTATGCATGTGTTTAAGGACCCGGTTGAAATAAGCCCCTAGAATACCGACACCTCCGGTGATGAGTTGTTTGTATGGGTTCAGGGTTCTGGCTGAAATTAGCTCCTAATATACCGGCATCTCCGGTTAGGAGTTTTGCTGTGTGCCTTGCTGACTACTTTATATTGAAGCTGCGCAGTCTGGACGTAACCCGGTGGCGGCACGCGGACATCGTTATTAGTCAGCGTTTAGGTTGCGACTCTATGGAGCAACAGAGTTCTCTTATATCACCATATAGCGTCACGTCCTTTTGTTTAGCTGCTCTGTGGAGTAACAGAGTTTGCTCACTTCGCCATATAGTGCTACGGCGGCTGTTATGATTTGGTAGCTGAGGAGTGCAGGTAAAAAAGGAAATACACCAGAGCAGTTGGAATCTAAGAGATTGCAGTACCTGACTAACCACCACAACTAGAGGCAGCCGTGGAGCGTTCCTACGTTGGTCCTAGACGCCTCGTCACAGCCTGAGAAACTAACTATACCTAAAGATAGAAAGAGGAAAGCTATCTGCCCCGGAGCAGATCCCAAAGAACATAGAAAGCCCCCAAACATGTAATGGCGGTTAGACAAGAAGAAATACTGACACAGACAAAAAATAGTATGAGCAAACGTTGGGGCCCAAACTATCTAAATAGAAAAGGATAGGAAGGGCACTTACTGCAATCCCAAAAAACCCTGAAAAGCACCAACTCTACTAATTTCAAAAACACCTGAGATCACACGACCTCTACCACCTAAATTAGTTCTCTGGTGTAACAAAATCAAAACAGCAGCCACTGAAAAAACTGGAAAAAGCAAATGTACAAAACATCAGTGGCTGAACTAAACTGAGAGGGCAAAAGCCCCCGGAGGGGACCCTGAAGGCCCCCACAGAAGTGCAGGACAAAATGCAAAAATCAAGCACAAAAACAAAAAGAAGAAAATGTCTTATCTGTTAGCAGGAGATGCAGACACGACACAACAGGCTACAAAGGAAACAGGAATCAAGGATTGAGACCAGAACAATTGATCACCGGCAACCCTGATGGGAAGGCGACTCCGTTATATAAGACCAGTCAGTAACACCTGATTCCCAATCCTCACAATCTTCACTGGACAGTCCAGTACCGCTTGTAACCACCAGAGGGAGCCTCTGCTCAGAACTCATCTCAAGTCCATTCACAACAGGCGGCCATATCTCCGACTCTGAGGGATAACAGAGTTCCCTCATACCACCTACTGCACCATCTTACTAGCAGCAGGTTCTGCCTGTACGGTGGACCCCGGGCTGCGAACGCACCATTTATTTATATTTATTTGGTGCGTTGTGCAACCCATAGCACTGTTTTTGATCCAAAATAGCATAAAAGAGATCCCACCGCGTCAAGGCAACTCTGACGGGACCATCCTAGCCTGTATAACATTAAAAACCTTACCATGGGTCAAAAATGACATCAGTGTGTGAATAAAAGCAGACAAAACGACTGGGCCCCACCAGCAAAACCCCAGACTGAGGGAAGCCTTGTATACAAATTGCTTTTTATTTACTTAGTTACAGCAGGGTTTTTGCTTACTTTTTCCATTTTTTAGGTTGGTGTCCTGTGGCCAATGTGAACATGCTTCTATTTGCTGCATGTGTACCAACTCAAGTTAAGCTCAATTTTTGTGCTTATTTCTCTGTATTGTTGCATTCTGTGCAAGCTGAGGTGTGGCCTCCCTCTCCTGAGCTGGAAATTGTATATAAGGCTTTCCCCAGTCTAGGGTTTCGCTGGTGGGACCCAGTTCTTTTGTCTGCCCTTATTGTCACACTGATGTCAATCTTGACCCAATGGTAAGGTTTTTAACATTAGACAGTGCTAGGATTGTCCCGTCAGCGTTGCCTTGATGAGGTATCAGGGTCTGGGCCAGCATTTACAGCTTTGAATTTAAGTTTCAATTAAGATGAGTTGGTTGAGGTACAGGTGTAAGCCTGCTTTGCTGAGAGCCCTGATACCTCATGTAACAGCTCAAACTGTTTTTCTGCTCATCCGCACTCAGGTGGCACAAATATCAGCTACATTGACTGCCATTGTTAAAACATTTAACCCCTTAACCCCCAAGGGTGGTTTGCACTTTAACGACCGGGCCAATTTTTACAATTCTGACCACTGTATTTTTATGAGGCTATAACTCTGGAACGCTTCAACGGATATTCACGATTCTGAGATTGTTTTCTCGTGACATATTGTACATCCTGAAAGTAGTAAATATACAGTACAGACCAAAAGTTTGGACACACCTTCTCATTTAAATTTTTTTCTGCATTTTCATGCCTATGAAAATTGTACATTCACACTGAATGCATCAAAACTATGAATTAACACATGTGTAATTATATACTTAACAAAAAAGTGTGTAACAACTGAAATTATGTCTTATATTCTAGGTTCTTCAAAGTAGCCACCTTTTGCTTTGATGACTGCTTTGCACAGTGGCTACTTTGCACAGTGGCTACTTTGAAGAACCTAGAACAGTTATGGCTAACCTTGGCACTCCAGCTGTTGTAAAACTACAACTCCCAGCATGCCCTTGCAACCTGCAGCAGTTGCGGCATGCTGGGAGTTGTAGTTCTCCAACAGCTGGAGCGCCAAGGTTCGTCATCACTGAACTAGAATATAAGACATATTTTATGTTGTTACACACTTTTTTGTTAAGTATATAACTCCACATGTGTTAATTCATAGTTTTGATGCCTTCAGTGTGAATGTACAATTTTCATGGTCATGAAAATACAGAAAAATCTTTAAATGAGAAGGTGTGTCCTAACTTTTGGTCTGTACTGTAATTTGCGGTTATTTATGAAAAAAATTGAAATATGGCGAAAATTTTAAAAATTTTGCTATTTTCAAACTTTTAATTTTTATTCCCATAAAACAGAGAAATATGTCACACAAAATAGTTACTAAATAACATTTCCCACATGTCTACTTTACATCAGCACAATTTTGAAACCAAATTTTTTTTTGTTACGAAGTTATAAGTGTTAAAAGTTGACCAGTGATTTCTCATTTTTACAACAAATTGTACAAAACCATTTTTTTAGGGACCACCTCACATTTGAAGTCAATTTGAGGGTCTATGTGACAGAAAATACCCAAAATGACACCATTCTAAAAACTGCACCCCTTATGGTACTCAAAACCACATTCAAGAAGTTTATTAACCCTTCAGGTGCTACACAGCAGCTGAAGAAACTTGGAAGGAAAAAATGAACATTTAACTTTTTAATAACAAAAATGATCTTTTTGCAAAACCTTTTTTTTTATTTAACAAGGGTAAAAAGAGAAAATGGACAGAAAATGTTGTGCAATTTCTCCTGAGTACGCCGATACCCCATATTTGGGGGAAAACCACTGTCTGGGCACGCGGTAGGGCTCGGAAGGGAAGGAGCGCCGTTTGACTTTTACAAACCAAAATTGGCTGGAATTGAGATTGTATATCATGTCGCGTTTGGAGAGACCCTGATGTGCCTAAACAGTTGAAACCCCCCACACGTGACAACATTTTGGAAACTAGACCCCCTAAGGAACTTATCTAGATCTGTTGTGAGCACTTTGAACCCCCAAGTGTTTCGCTAAAGTTTATAATGCCTGGGTGGGTAAAAAAAAATTCCACAAAAATGAATTTTTAGTCCCCAATTTTTGATTTTTCCCAAGGAAATTGGACCCCAAAAATTGTTGTCCAATTTGTCCTGAGTACACTGATAACCCATATGTGAGGGAGAAATACTGTTTGGGCGCACTTCAGGGCTCAGAAAGGAACTAATGATGTTTTGGAATGCAGACTTTGATGGGTGTCATGTTCAGTTTGCAGAGTCCCTGATGTGCCTAAACAGTGGAAACCCCCACAAGTGACCCCATTTTGGAAACTAGACCCCCTAAGAAACTTATCTAGATCTGTGTTGAGCACTTAAGAACCCCAAGTGCTTCACACAAGTTTATAATGCCCGGACATGAAAATAAAAAATCCTATTTTTTTCCCAGAAAAATGATATTTAAGTTACCAATTTTTTATTTTCCCAAGGGTAACATGAGAAATTGGACCATAAAAGTTGTTGTTTAATTTGTCCTGAGTACGCTTATATCCCATATGTAGGGGGACCACTGTTTGGGCGCATAGTAGAGCTCGGAAGGGAAGGAGCGTCATTTGACTTTTTCAAACCAAAATTGGCTGGAATCGAGATTGGACGCCATGTCGCATTTGGATAGCTCCTAAACAGTGAGAATCCCCCACATGTGACCCCATTTTAGAAACTAGACCCACTAAGAAACTTATCTAGATCTGTGGTGAGCACTATGAACCCCAAGTGCTTCACACAAGTTTATACCGTAGAGCCGTAAAATTAAAAAATCATGTTTTGTCCACAAAAATGATCTTTTCACCCCAATTTTTATTTACCCAAGAGTAATAACACATCAAAAGTTATTGTGCAATTTGTCCTGAGTATGCTGATACCCAATATGTGGGGGTAAACCACTGTTTGTGTACATGGCAGAGCATGGAAGGGAAGGAGCGCCGTTTGACTTTTTCAATGCAGAATTGGCAGTATGCCATGTCACGTTTGGAGAGAACCTGGTGTGCCTAAACAGTGGAAACCCCCACAAGTGACACCATTTTGGAAACTAGACCCCCCAAGGAACTTATCTAGATCTGTTGTGAGCACGTTCAACCCCCAAGTGTTTCACTAAAGTTTATAATGCTTGGGTGTGAAAAGAAATTTTTTTTTCACAAAAATGATTTTTAGTTCCCAATTTTCCAATTTTTTATTTTTTTCCAAGGAAATTGGACCCCAAAAGTTGTTGTCCAATTAGTCCTGAGTACGCTAATACCCCATATATGGGTGAGAAATACCATTTGGGCGCACTGCAGTGCTCGGAAAGGAAGTAATGACATTTTGTAATGCAGACTTTGATGGGTGTCATGTTCAGTTTGCAGAGCCCCTGATGTGACTGAGCAGTGTAAACCCCCACAAGTGACTGCATTTTGGAAACTAGACACCCTAAGGAACTTATCTAGATCTGTGGTGAGCACTTTGAACCCACAAGTGCTTCACACAAGTTTATAATGCCCGGCATGAAAATTCAAAATGCTATTTTTTCCCACAAAAATGATCTTTTAGTCACCAATTTTTTATTTTCCCAAGGGTAAGGGAGAAATTGTACCCAAAAAGTTGTTGTCCAATTTCTCCTGAGTACATTGATACCCTATATGTGGGAGAAAACAACTGTGTGGGCACACGTCGGGGCTCGCAATAGAAGTAGTGACGTTTTGTAATGCAGACTTTGATATAACGGTCTGCGGGTGTCATGTCGCTTTTGGATAGCCCCTGATGTGCTTAAACAGTGGAAAGCCCCCACAATTGACCCCATTTTGGAAAATAGACCCCCAAAGGAATTTATCTAGATGTGTGGTGAGAACTTTTAACCCCCAAGTGCTTCACAGAAGTTTATAACGCCCTGGCGTGAAAATAAAAAAATCATATTTTTTCCACAAACATGATTTTGAGTCCCCAGTTTTTATGTTCCCAAGGGTAACAGGAGAAATTGGACCCCAAGAGTTATTGTGCAATTTGTCCTGAGTATGCTGAAACTCCATATGTGGGGATAAACTACTGTTTGGGTGCATGGCAGAGCTCAGAAGTGAAGGAGCACCATATGACTTTTTCAACGCCGAATTGGCTGGAATTGAGATCAGACACCATGTCACGTTTGGAGAGCTCCTGATGTGCCTAAACAGTGGAAACCCCCCAATTCTAACTCCAACTCTAACCTTTACACACCCCTAACCCTAATCCCAACCCTAATCATAACCCTAACCACAAACCTAACCCTAACACACCTGTAACCCTAGTCCCAATCCTAACCCTAACCCTAACTTTAGCCACAACTCTAACCCTAACTTTAGCCCCAACCCTAACCCTAATTGGAAAATGGAAATAAATACATTTTTTTAATTTGATTATTTTACCCTAACTAAGGGGTGGTAAAGGGGGTTTTGATTTACTATTGATAGCGGGTTTTTATGATTGGCAGCTGTCACACGCTAAGAGACGCTTTTTATTGCAAAAAATAGTTTTTGCATCATCATCTTTTGAGAGCTATAATTTTTTCTTATTTTGGCCCACAGAGTCATGTGAGGTCTTAATTTTTGCGGGACGATGTGACGTTTTTATTGGTACCATTTTTGGGCACATCACATTTTTTGATTGCTTTTTATTACGATTTTTGGAAGGCAGAATGAACAAAAACCAGTAATTCATGAATTTCTTTTGGGGGGGGCGTTTATACCGTTCCATGTGTGGTAAAATTGAAAATGCAATTTTATTCTTCATGTCAGTACAATCACAGCGATAAATCATGTATATCATTTTTTTATGTTTTGGCGCTTTTATACAATAAAAACAATTATATATAAAAAAAAATATTTTTGCATCACTTTATTCTGTGAGCTATAACTTTTTTATTGTTTCGTTGATGATGCTATGTCGTGGCTCGTTTTTTGCGGGACAAGATGACGTTTTCAGCGGTACCATGTTTATTTATATCCGTCTTTTTGATCGCGTGTTATTCCACTTTTTGTTCGGCTGTTTGATGATAAATCATTGTTATTTAGCATTGTTTTTTTTTTAAGGGGTTCACTAAAGGGGTTAACTAATGGGACAGGTTTATAGGGCGGGTCGTTATGGACGTGGCGATACTAAATATGTGTACTTTTATTGTTTTTTTTGTTTTTTATTTACATGAAGAAAGGAAGTTATTGGGGAATACTTTTTTTTTCTTTATGAATTTTTTTTTACACATGTTATTTTTATTTTTTGACTTTTTTACTTTGTGTGGGACATCACTGTATAACATCAGATCACTGGCACTGGCATCAGATCACTAGCAATCTCACTGGCACTGCCAGTCTTTCTCAGCGTCTGCTCTCAGCAGGCACTGAGGAAGAGGCCTCCCTGCAGGACCCGGAAGGACCCCGCTGCCATCTTGGATCCGGGGTCCTGCAGGGAGGAGGGTCCTTCAGAACAGCGCGATGCATCGCGCTATTCTGAGGGTCTCAGGGAAGCATGCAGGGACCCCCTCCCTGCGCGATGCTTCCCTATGCCCTTTGATCGCAGTGTGCCAGGGGTTAATGTACCGGGTGCTCCTGGCACATAGTGCTGGGTGTCAGTTGATCGCAGCTGATCGCCTGTGATGTACTATTCCGTCCTTGGGAATTAGGTCCAGTGCCACATGGATGGAATAGTACGTCTGATGGGATAAAGGGGTTAAGAATATTAACACAGGTAGTTTAATGAAAGTAAGTGCATGCCTGCTGGTCTGGGAGCTACACTGCTACTATTAAACACACTTGAAGGAGACCCAACTTTGTACAACTTTGTGAAGGAGTACAAACATTGCCAAAAATTATTGCCACAGACCACTAAAGTGGTATCAATTTCCACAGAGTAGAAATATTATAATTGTGCAGCATTTTGACAACTCTTGTTACTGGACAGGCTACTCGACACCATTTCTTTGGCAGTCGCACAGCGGTATTATTATTCTTTTTATTATTTATTGTTATATCACCATTAATTCCATGGCATTTTACATGTGAAAAGAGGTATACATAATAATAACAAGTACAATAATCTTAAACAATAAAAGTCACAGAGTGGTACTGGAGGAGAGAGAGCCCTGCCTGTGAGGGCTCAGAGTCTATAAAAGATGGTTGAGGATTAGTGTTGAGCATTCCGATACCGCAAGTATCGGGTATCAATATCGGCCGATATTCGCTGTATCGGAATTCCGATACTTAGTTCCGATATTTTCCCAATGTCGTATACCGGAATCGGAAGTTCCAATAATTCTTTGAGAGGCAATGTGATTTTAGTCAGCCAATGAGGAATCTTATGAAGTGTGGGCACATCCTGTAATGCTGCGGTCATCTTAACTAATGGCATGGCTGTGATTGGCTGCTGAAATGATGTCAGAATGCAGTATAAAAGGCGCCGCCGCCATTTTAGCGTCACTGTGCTGTGAACTCAGTTAGGGACAGAACGCTGCTCTGCTGACTCTGAGGGACAGTTAGATATTGCGATTTTGTGTACTGGGCTTTAGGCAGGCTAGTTTACCAACCGCTGTGTAAAGCTTCCTTTTGCCAGTGTTGTTTTAACAGCTCTGTGCAAGGTGTGTGTGAGAGTGCAGGTGACGCTGCAGTTTGCTCTGCATGCAACGCTGTCTGTAGGCATCTGCACGTGTCACTCACAGACTCTTTTTTTTTTCTTCAGTGTAATTCTTGCTGCTCCATGCAATTTAACTATTAGTGTGACGCGCTTCCATCCGTATCCAATACATTGGTTGCAAACTGTGTTTTTTATTTTTTGAGTGCATATCACGCTCCAGTTACTTGTTCAAGCACTGCTGCTTGTACTCTGCTGAGCGTGTCTCAGTGCCTCATCCTTTTCATTTCTCTCCAATTGGTGCTGCTCCATTATATTTGAAAAAAACTAATCTATTAGTGTGACGCGCTTCCATCCGTATCCAATACATTGGTTGCAAACACTATAGAAGTAGACAAAGGAGTAGCCTTTCCCAGATTGTGAACAGTTGTGTTTCAGTGTTCACTTCAGTTTGTGTTTTTTATTTTTTGAGTGCACATCACGCTCCAGTTACTTGTTCAAGCACTGCTGCTTGTACTCTGCTGAGCGTGTCTCAGTGCCTCATCCTTTTCATTTATCTCCAATTGGTTCTGCTCCATTCCATTTAAAATCTAATCTATTAGTGTGACGCGCTTCCATCCGTATACAATACATTGGTTGCAAACACTATAGAAAGTAGACAAAGGAGTAGCCTTTCACAGATTGTGAACAGTTGTGTTTCAGTGTTCACTTCAGTCTGTGTTTTTTATTTTTTGAGTGCACATCACGCTCCAGTTACTTGTTCAAGCACTGCTGCTTGTACTCTGCTGAGCGTGTCTCAGTGCCGCATCCTTTTCATTTATCTCCAATTGGTTCTGCTCCATTCCATTTAAAATCTAATCTATTAGTGTGACGCGCTTCCATCCGTATACAATACATTGGTTGCAAACACTATAGAAGTAGACAAAGGAGTAGCCTTTCACAGATTGTGAACAGTTGTGTTTCAGTGTTCACTTCAGTCTGTGTTTTTTATTTTTTGAGTGCACATCACGCTCCAGTTACTTGTTCAAGCACTGCTGCTTGTACTCTGCTGAGCGTGTCTCAGTGCCGCATCCTTTTCATTTTTCTCCAATTGGTGCTTCTCCATTATATTTGAAAAAAATCTAATCTATTAGTGTGACGCGCTTCCATCCGTATACAATACATTGGTTGCAAACACTATAGAAGTACAGAAAGGAGCCTTTCACAGATAGTGAACAGTTGTCTGCAGTGTTCACTGCAGTCTCTGAGGAATAACCACACTTAGGCCTTATAACTTTTCTGACTTTCTTTATCAATCTACCAAGATGAAGAAGGCAGGGAGTAAGGCACGTGGTCGTGGCCATGGAGTTTCAGCAGGGAGAGGACGTGGGGATTCTGTGGCTGCTGCCGCACCCAGTGACACAGCATCCACCAGTTTTCCCCGTGAGCGTTCCTTTATGCGCACTTTTGTAGGAGCTCAGCGTACCCCCCTGCTGCGGGAAGAACAAATTGAAGCCGTTGTTGGTTGGATGGCAGCCAATGCATCGACTTCAATTCCTTCCACCTCCTCTCAGGACCACAGCACTGTTGAACAACCATCTGTCTCTTCACCGCCTGCCAAATTGCCCAGGCAGTCAGAGAGTTCTGAACTGGAGCCAGCTGAGTCTCTGCTTCTGTTCTCAGAATCTGTTGGCTTGCAAACAGGGGCCCAGCCAAGCAGCATTCTGGAATGTGAAGAAGAGGCAGTATGCAGTGATGCGCAACAGCTGTGTCTCTCTGAATGTGAAGAGGCGGGTGAGCCAGTGCCGATGGTCAGCACACCGCAGAACGCATCTGATGATGATGAGACTCAGGTGCCATTTTCTGTTGAGCATGGTGCTGGCCAGACCACCTAACAGCAGCAGGTGTTGGAAGAGGGTAGTGGAGATGATGAGGTCCAAGACCCAACATGGCGTGAGGAACAGGAAGGTGGTGGTAGCAGCTCTGAGGAAGATATTGCCCCAACGGTCCAAACAGTAGGGAGAGGTAGGCTGCAGACTCGGTTGCCTGTAGCCTCCAGTTTGGCACCCGTTTGTAGCAGTTCTCTTCCAACAGCCAAAACGGGCGCACCCAGGACTTGCACTGCGTGGTCCTTTTTTGACACACTTGCAGATGATATTTGCTATGTCAAATGCAAGCTGTGTAATCAAAAAGTAAAAAGAGGTAAAAATGTCAGTAACCTTAATACCACAAATATGTGGAAACATGTGCGGTCAAAGCACGTGGTTGAGTTCCAAAGACACACTGAAGATGTAGGCCAACCTACAGCAGCACCTACATCTTCAGCTCGTGTTGGAGCCTCTTCCTCCAGCTCACACACAGCTGGTTCGGCTTCCTCACAGGATCGCCATGGAAGAACCTCTGTCACTGTTGTCCAGAGACCCAGTGTTATTCCACCCACAGCTGCAAGTTCCCTGTCATCCTCACACTCCCAGGCCACAAAACAGCCATCGGTAGCACAGGCATGGGATAAAAGACGGCCATACTCCGCAAACCATCCACGAGCACAGGCTCTGAATGCTGGCATTGCAAAACTCCTGTCCCTTGAAATGCTGTAATTCAGGCTGGTGGAGACTGACAGTTTCCGTAACTTAATGGCATTGGCAGTCCCACAATACAATGTGCCCAGCTGATTTTGTTTCAGCAGGCAAGCCGTCCCTGCTCTGCAAAAGCATGTTGAGGGAAAAATTAAACATGCGCTACTAAACGCCGTCAGTAGCAAGGTCCACTTGACCACCGATGCGTGGACCAGTACCCATGGCCAGGGACGATACCTTTCCCTCACTGCCCATTGGGTCAATGTTGTGGAGCCGGGTACAGATCTTGCGAGTGGCGCTGTACGTGTTCTGCCAACTCCAAGGATTGCAGGAATCAAGTCTGTCCACATTGACTCCTCCTCCTACTCCAGTTCCTCAGAATCATCGCTGCAGGAGCCGTCATGGTCTACCTCCACATGGACCCGTGAACGCTTACCTGATGCGACCGATATGAGCACAGCCGTGGCCAAACGTCAACAGGCCGTCCTGAAATTAATTTCCAGGGGGAATCGAAGCCACACAGCGCAGGAGCTCTGGAATGCCATCAAGCAGGAGAGCGACGTGTGGTTTTTGCAGCGAATCTCCAGCAGGCTTGGTAGTGTGTGACAATGGCCGAAATCTGGTGGCAGCTCTGGGCCTTGGCAACCTCACTCACATAGCATGTCTGGCACATGTGCTCAACTTGGTCGTGCAGAGTGTTTTTGAGGGACTATCCGGATCTTGATGCACTGCTGCACAAGGTCCGCCTAGAGTGCGCTCACTTGCGACGTTCCAGCATGGCCAGATTGCGCATTGCAGCTCTGCAACGCAGATTTCGCCTTCCTGAACATCGCATCATATGTGACGTACCCACCAGGTGGAATTCCACGTTACATATGTTGGAGTGGTTGTGTGAGCAGCAGCCAGCAGTAATGGAGTATCAGATGCATCTGGCGCAATCAACTCGCAATTTGCGCCGTTCACACTTCACCACTACTGAGTGGGCCTCTATGAAGGACATCTGCCACGTTTTGCGTGCGTTTGATGAGTCAACGCAGATGGCGAGTGCAGATGATGCACTAGTCAGCCTGACTGTCCCCCTTATCTGCCTGCTTCAAAAAACACTGCAAGCACTAAGGATGAGGTTTTGGAAGAGGTGGAGGATGAGCAGTCACAAATTCCATCACCTTCTGGACAGTCAGCGCAACGTGGTTCCTCACAAAGGGCTGGGCAGGGCTCACTTTGTGAGGAGGATGAGGAGGAGTCAATGGAGGAGGAAGACATCGCTCCAGAGGGAGGTACACAACGCTCTAGTCAGTATGTAGAGCGAGGGTGGGGTGATGCAGAGCAGGCAGAGATGACGCCTCTTGCAGGGGACAGCGTTTGTTGGCCAGTTGGGAGTCTGCAGCACATGGTTGATTTCATGCTGCAGTGCCTGAGAAACGACCGCCGCATCGCCCACATTCTCACCACGTCTGATTATTGGGTGTACACCCTCCTAGACCCTCGCTACCAGGACAACTTACAAAGCCTCATCACACCGTTGAACCGGGAGCGTAAAATGCGGGAGTACCAAGACACACTGGTGCAATCCATAATGTTCTCCATTCCAGCCGAGAGCACTGCTGCTGCTACTGCTTTACAAAGCAGCTCTGTGCGTCGAGGCAGTGGAGACAGCTCTGCAACAAGAGGGAGCACAAGCAGCGCCTCTGCACAGGGCAAGACCAGTATGTTCCAAATGTTGCGAAGTTTTGTGGCAGCGCCACAAATGTCTACACCATCCGAGACGGCTCCAGTCAGCAGGAGGCAACGTTTCCGTAAGATGGTGACAGACTACATGTCTTTCCCTCTCAGTGTACTCCCAGATGGCTCTTCCCCATTCAAGTTTTGGGTCTCTAAGCTGGATACATGGCCAGAGCTTAGCCAGTATGCATTGGAGGTGCTGGCTTGCCCTGCTGCCAGTGTATTATCGGAGCGCGTCTTTAGTGCTGCAGGTGGTGTACTAACAGACCGTCGCATGCGACTATCCTCCGATAATGTAGACCGGCTTACTTTTCTGAAAATGAACAAGGCATGGATCTCGCCAGAATTTGTCTGTCCGTTTTCAGATTAAATAACTGGTTCGCAACGTTATCCATGTCTCCTGTTATGTTCATCTTTCTACCACCTGAACTCTACTCCCTGGGCTACAACACTGGCAGTTGCTGCTCAGAAGTGTCGTGTCCACAGACCAATACACAAGCTATAGTGTTACTGGCGTTCAGTAATGTCAGCTGTTCCCCTGCTGTGTGAACGGCAAAAAGTCATGCTGCCTCCACTCTGTTGTCTTCTCATCCCTGGGCTTCAACACCTCCAGTTGTTGCTCGGAAGTGTCATTGGCACGGGTACTCACTCCTGCCCAGACTGGTTACAGCACGCCATCTGTTTCCTGTCAGTGTAAACGTCACTTAGCCTCCAATAAGTTGTCCTGTCGTGTTGCGGTCGGGTTAGCCGACTCTATGGTGCTTGGAGTTTAGGTGCTTCCTATGTGTCCTGCGGGATATGCAAATAAAGGCTGTTTCCGTTGTGACAATAGGACAATCACCCACTGTAGTACTGTGGGATTCGGTAACTGCGGCCGGCTCGCGGCCTGTCAACTTAAATTTCCATGGGTACCTTCTGCTACCCGTCCGGGTTCCAGTACCGTCAGCTGGTTCTCCGCAGTGCCTTTGCCCTAGGTGCCTCCATCTCGGTATCCGAGTTCCAGCAACGTCTGCTGGTCCTTGGTAGTGCTTTGGAGCACAGGTACCTCCTGCTTAGTAACCGTGTCCCAGTAACGTCAGCTGGTCCTCGGTTGTGCCATTGGCTCTTTTCCTTCTGCTGCCCCTCCGGGTTCCAGCACAGTCAGCTGGTCCTCGTTACTTGCATTGGCTCTTGTACCTTCTGCTACCCGTCCCGGTTCCAGTACCGTCAACTGGTTCTCCGCAGTGCCTTTGGCCTAGGTGCCTCCATCTCGGTATCCGAGTTCCTGCAACGTCTGCTGGTCCTTGGTAGTGCTTTGGAGCACAGGTACCTCCTGCTTAGTAACCGTGTCCCAGTAACATCAGCTGGTACAAGGTTGTGCTACAAATACAAGATACAGAACAAGAGACACAGAACAATAAGCAGAAGATCTAAAAGCAGAAGAACATGAAGTATAAGACCAAAATGAAGAGCAAAATATATGCTCTAAATTATAAGCAGAAGAAGACTAAGCAGTGTATGGGGGTGAGTCCGTTCCTCCTCGTGGTGCCCTGGAAAATGCCTGCTGCTGCTGCAGGCTAAACTGAACACGGACAAATACTGTTGTAATTTAAATCTTTTGTGACAGCAAGAACGGAAGAATGAAAAATTCATACTTTCACAGATTACAAGTACAGGATTCTCTGTCACAAATAAGAATATGATGAAGAAGATGAAGTACAATATGAATTAGAATAATAGTTTAATAAGAAGAATATGAGTAATGTTAACAAAAAGATGAATAGCAAGAAGTTTAAGAAGAAGATAAAGAAGGTGAAGATGAAGAATAATTTGATGAAAAAGATGATGCTGCTGAAGATTATGAAGGAGAAAGTGTGTCAAAAGTTAAAAAGGTGAAGAGCATGGAAGTTGTGAAATATACATATTTGCCAAAATAGAAAAAACGTGAACAACATTGTCAATTTCTTCGTCAATCCGAACATCTTTAAAAAAAAAAAAATTATGCTATTCCATTTGATTGGGTTAAACATCTATGCCTTTAATGTCTCCTCAACCTTCCCCAATACATTCTACATTACTCTTTGTTGTTTTCCTTCATGTACAATTAACCAACAAGGCAAGAATGGGGTTTTTTTAATTCCGATATTTTGTTCCCATAGACTTACATTGGATTTCCGGTATCGGTATCGGGTATCGCCGATATTTTTGGGGTATCGGCAATACCATTCCGATTCCGATACTTTTGGATATCGGAAAGTATCGCTCAACTCTATTGAGAATAGAACAGGTGAGGGTAGAGCTGCTTAGTAGTGCATCAGTGTGGTGGAACAATGGTTACTTTAGGTTGTAGGTTTGTCCGAAGAGGTGGATCTTCAGGTTCCATTTAACCCCTTCCCGACCCATGACGCCTACGTCGACGTCATGAAAACCTGTGCCATCCCGACCCATGACGCCGACGTAGGCGTCATGCTATAAATCATGTTACTGCGGGTCGGGGGTCCGGGGTCACTGAAAGGTCACCCGACCCGCAGTAACAGGACCCTTACTGCATCACCACAGGGGGGTTGGCTTAACCCCCACGTGGCCACGATCGCTCTGATTGGCTGTTAAAAGTGAAACTGCCAATCAGAGCGATTTGTAATATTTCACCAATGAAACTGGTGAAATATTACAATCCAGCCATGGCCGATGCTGCAATAGCAATAGCGATCTGACCCCCCCACACCGAGTCACGGCGGTGATCGGCCGCCGCCATCGAAAGATGGCAGCGATCGGTCACCGCCGTCGCTGTCTGCTCCCCTGCTCCTGCGATCACCCCCCCTCACCTTTCGATCCCCCCCCTCACCTTCCGACGTCCCCTACTCACCTCTCCCGGTCCACCGATTTCCCTGGATCCGTCCCGGCGGCTGCCCAGGATTCTTCATGGGCGCCGCCATCTTGGAAAATGGCGGGCGCATGCGCAGTGCGCCCGCCGGCCGGCGCATGCGCAGTGCGCCCTCCATTGTAAAAAAAATTATTTTGATCACTGTGATAAACTGTCACAGTGATCAAAATAAAAAAAAGTAAATGAACCCCCCCCGTCATAGGTAGGGACAAATAATAAAAAAAATATATATATTTTTTTTTCCTAGCAGATTTTGCTGCTGATCCGCAGCTGATTTTGCTGCGGATCCGCGGCGGATTTCGCGGCGGATCCGCGGCTGATTTCGCTGCTGATCCGCGGCGGATTTCGCTGCGGATCCGCGGCGGATTTCGCTGAGGATCCGCGGCGGATATCGCTGCTAATCCGCGGCTGATTTCGCTGCTGATCCGCGGCGGATTTCGCTGCTGATCCGCGGCGGATTTCGCTGCTGATCCGCGGCGGATTTCGCTGCTGATCCGCGGCTGATTTCGCTGCTGATCCGCGGCGGATTTCGCTGCTGATCCGCGGCGGATTTCGCTGAGGATCCGCGGCGGATATCGCTGCTGATCCGCGGCTGATTTCGCTGCTGATCCGCGGCGGATTTCGCTGCTGATCCGCGGCTGATTTCGCTGCTGATCCACGGCTGATTTCGCTGCGGATCCACGGCTGATTTCGCTGCTGATCCGCGGCGGATTTCGCTGCTGATCCGCGGCGGATTTCGCTGCTGATCCGGGCGGATTTCACTGCTGATCCGCGGCGGATTTCGCTGCGGATCCGCTACTGATTTCGCTGCGGATCCGCAACTGATTTCGCTGCGGATCCGCGACTGATTTCGCTGCTGATCCGCTGCGGATTTTGCTGCTGATCCGCGACTGATTTTGCTGCTGATTCTCTGCGGATCCGCGGCGGATTTCGCTGCTGATTCGCGGCGGATTTCGCTGCTGATCCGCGGCTGATTTCGCTGCTGATCCGCGGCTGATTTCGCTGCGGATCCGCGGCTGATTTCGCTGCTGATCCGCGGCGGATTTCGCTGCTGATCCGCGGGGGATTTCGCTGCTGATCCGCGGCGGATTTCACTGCTGATCCGCGGCGGATTTCGCTGCGGATCCGCTACTGATTTCGCTGCGGATCCGCAACTGATTTCGCTGCGGATCCGCGACTGATTTCGCTGCTGATCCGCTGCGGATTTTGCTGCTGATCCGCGACTGATTTGCTGCTGATTCGCTGCGGATCCGCGGCGGATTTCGCTGCTGATTCGCGGCGGATTTCGCTGCTGATCCGCGGCTGATTTCGCTGCTGATCCGCGGCGGATTTTGCTGCTGATCCGCGGCGGATTTTGCTGCTGATCCGCGGCGGATTTTGCTGCTGATCCGCGCGGATTTTTTTGCTGATCCGCGACTGATTTTGCTGCGGATCCGCGGCTGATTATCTGCTGATTCATCTGCGCTAGCGGGTATAGCATAACGCGATCGCGTTATGCTATACCGTTACCAGCCGGTCAACGCTACGTGTTGAACGGGCTGGTAAAACGCAATATGAACCCAGCCTTAGGGTTAGAACTAGGGTTAGGGTTAGCATTAGGGCTAAGGTTAGAATTACGGTTAGGGTTGGAATTTGAGTTAGGGTTGGAATTAGGGTTAGGGTTGGAATTAGGGTTAGGCTTGTAGTTAGGTTTATGGTTAGAGTTGGGATTAGGGTTAGGGGTGTGTTGGGGTTAGGGTTATGATTAGGGTTTGTATTAGGGTTAGGTGTGTGTAGGGGTTAGGGTTGGGGTTAGGGGTGTGTTGGGGTTAGTGTTGGAGTTAGAATTGAGGGGTTTCCACTATTTAGGCACATCAGGGGGTCTCCATACGCGACATGGCGCCACCATTGATTCCTGCAAATTTTGCGTTCAAAAAGTCAAACAGTGCTCCCTTTATTCCAAGCCCCGACGTATGCCCAAACAGTGGTTTATCCCCACATATGAGGTATCAGCGTACTCGGGAAAAATTGCACAACAACTTTGGGGGTTCTAATTTCTCCTGTTAACATTGAGAAAAAAAATTGGGGACTAAAAATTATTTTTGTGGAAAAAAAATGATTTTATTTTCACGGCTCTGCGTTATAAACTTCTGTGAAGGACTTGGAGATTCAAAGTGCTTATCACACATCTATAGGAGTTCCTTGGGGATCTAGTTTCTAAAATGGGGTCACTTGTGGGGAGTTTCTACTGTTTAGGCACATCAGGGACTCTGCAAACGTAACATGACGCCCGAAGACCATTCCATCAAGTGGGCATTTCAAAACGTCAATACTTCCCATCCGAGCCCCGACGTGTGCCCATACAGTAGTTTTCTCCCACATATGGGATATCAGCATACTCAGGACAAATTAGACAACAACTTTTTGGGGTCTAATTTCTCATGTTACCCTTGGGAAAATAAAAAAATTGGGGACTAAAAGATCCTGATTGTGGAAAAAATATGATTTTTTTATTTTCATGCCCGGGCGTTATAAACTTCTGTGTAGCCCTTGGGGGTTCAAAGTGCTCACCACACATCTAGATAAGTTCTTTGCGGGGTCTAGTTTCCTAAATGGGGTCACTTGTGGGGAGTTTCTACTGTTTAGGCACATCAGGGGCTCTGCAAACGTAACAAGATGCCCGCAGACCATTCCATCAAGTCGGCATTTCAAAGCGTCACCACATCCCTTCCGAGCCCTGACGTGTGCCCAAACAGTGGTTCACCCCCACATACGGGGTACTAGCGTACTCAGGACAAACTGGACAACAACTTTTGGGGTCCAATTTCTCCTGTAACCATTGTGAAAATAAAAAATAGTGGGCTAAAAAATCATTTTTTGAGAAAAAAATGATTTTTTTATTTTCACGGCTCTGCGTTATAAACTTCTGTGAAGCACCTGGGGGTTCAAAGTTCTCACTATGCATCTAGATAAGTTCCTTAGGGCGTCTAGTTTCCAAAATGGGGTCACTTGTGGGGGAGCTCCAATGTTTAGGCACACAGGGACTCTCCAAATGCGACATGGCAATCGCTAAATATTCCAGCATATTTTCCATTCAAAAAGTCAAATGGCGCTCCTTCCCTTCTGAGCCCTGCCATGCGCTCAAACAGTGGTTTATGACCACATATGAGGTATCTGTGTACTCAGGAGAAATTGCCCAACAAATTTTAGGATCCAATTTATACTGTTGCCCATGTGAAAATGAAAAAAACTGAGGCTAAAAGAACATTTTTGTGAAAAAAAAGTACTTTCTTTTTTTTACGGATCAATTTGTGAAGCACCTGGAGGTTCAAAGTGCTCACTATGCATCTGGATAAGTTCCTTAGGGGGTCTAGTTTCCAAAATGGGTCACTTGTGGGGAGCTCCAATGTTTAGGCACACAGGGACTCTCCAAATGCGACATGGCAACCGCTAAATATTCCAGCATATTTTCCATTCAAAAAGTCAAATGGCGCTCCTTCCCTTCTGAGCCCTGCCGTGCGCCCAAACAGTGGTTTATGACCACATATGAGGTATCTGTGTACTCAGGAGAAATTGCCGAACAAATTTTAGGATCCAATTTATACTGTTGCCCATGTGAAAATGAAAAAAACTGAGGCTAAAAGAAAATTTTTGTGAAAAAAAAGTACTTTCTTTTATTTACGGATCAATTTGTGAAGCACCTGGGGGTTCAAAGTGATCACTATGCATCTAGATAAGTTCCTTAGGGGTCTAGTTTCCAAAATGGGGTCACTTGTGGGGGAGCTCCAATGTTTAGGCACACAGGGACTCTCCAAATGCGACATGGCAACCGCTAAATATTCCAGCATATTTTCCATTCAAAAAGTCAAATGGCGCTCCTTCCCTTCTGAGCCCTGCCGTGCGCCCAAACAGTGGTTTATGACCACATATGAGGTATCTGTGTACTCAGGAGGAATTGCCCAACAAATTTTAGGATCCAATTTATACTGTTGCCCATGTGAAAATGAAAAAAACTGAGGCTAAAAGAAAATTTTTGTGATAAAAAAGTACTTTCTTTTTTTTACGGATCAATTTGTGAAGCAACTGGGGGTTCAAAGTGCTCACTATGCATCTAGATAAGTTCCTTAGGGGGTCTAGTTTCCAAAATGGGGTCACTTGTGGGGGAGCTCCAATGTTTAGGCACACAGGGACTCTCCAAATGCGACATGGCAACCGCTAAATATTCCAGCATATTTTCTATTCAAAAAGTCAAATGGCGCTCCTTCCCTTCTGAGCCCTGCCGTGCGCCCAAACAGTGGTTTATGACCACATATGAGGTATCTGTGTACTCAGGAGAAATTGCCCAACAAATTTTAGGATCCAATTTATACTGTTGCCCATGTGAAAATGAAAAAAACTGAGGCTAAAAGAAAATTTTTGTGAAAAAAAAGTACTTTCTTTTTTTACAGATCAATTTGTGAAGCACCTTGGGGTTCAAAGTGATCACTATGCATCTAGATAAGTTCCTTAGGAGGTCTAGTTTCCAAAATGGGGTCACTTGTGGGGGAGCTCCAATGTTTAGGCACACAGGGACTGTCCAAATGTGACATGGCAACCGCTAAATATTCCAGCATATTTTCTATTCAAAAAGTCAAATGGCGCTCCTTCCCTTCTGAGCCCTGCTGTGCGCCCATACAGTGGTTTATGACCACATATGAGGTATCTGTGTACTCAGGAGAAATTGCCCAACAAATTTTAGGATCCATTTTATCCTGATGCAAATGTAAAAATGAAAAAATTGATGCTAAAAGAAAATTTTTGTTGGAAAAATTAAAATGTCCATTTTTTCCTTCCACATTGCTTTAGTTCCTGTGGAGCACCTGAAGGGTTAATAATCTTCTTGAATGTAGTTTTGAGTAGCTTGAGGGGTGCAGTTTTTATAAAGGTGTCACTTTTGGGTATTTTCTGCCATATAGACCCCTCAAAGTGACTTCAAATGTGAGGTGGTCCCTAAAAAAATGGTTTTGTAAATTTTGATGTAAAAAGGAGAAATCGCTGGTCAACTTTTAACCCTTATAAATTCCTAACAAAAAAAAATGTTGTTCCCAAAATTTTGCTGATGTAAAGTAGACATGTGGGAAATGTTATTTATTAACTATTTTGTGCCACATAACTCTCTGGTTTAACAGAATAAAAATTAAAAATTTGAAAATTACAAAATTTTCAGAATTTTCGCCAAATTTCCATTTTTTTCACAAATAAACGCAAAAATTATCGACCTTAATTTACCACTAACATGAAGCCCAATATGTCATGAAAAAACAATCTCAGAATCGCTAGGATCCGTTGAAGCGTTCCTGAGTTATTACCTCATAAAGGGACACTGGTCAGAATTGCAAAAAATGGCAAGGTATTTAAGGTCAAAATAGGCTGGGTCATGAAGGGGTTAATGGCTCCCATGGTAGGTAAGAGCATGATATGTTGGGGTAGAGAATTCCAGAGTAGTGGGGATGCAGCGAAAATGATTTTGATTAGGAAATGGGTAATTGTGTCTGCCCCACATTATCCAAAACTATTTTGATTAGGAAATGAGGTCTGATGCTTTCACCACAATGTTTGCCCAGGTGATTTTGATTAAGAAATGTTGACACCTGCCTGCACAACAATATTAGCCAATACAATATTGATTAGGAAAAGTCGACTCCCGTCTGCCCCAAATATTAGCACAATTTTGATTAGTTAATGTGACCTCCTGACTGCAACACATTATTATCCCAAAAAGATTTTAATTAGGAAATGTTGACTCCTGCCTGCAACTCAATATTAGCCCAAACAATTTTGATTATGAAATGTGACCTCTTGACTGCAACACTGTATTAGCCCAAATGATTTTGATTAAGAAATGTGGACTCCTGCCTTCACAACACTATTAGCACAAACTAGTTAGATGCTAGAAGGTCAATGTCACACAGGAGTCTATCAAACTATATGACAACTTGCAGGAGCAGCCTCTCTGCACTGTTGCACTGACAATATGGTGCAAAAACAACATGTACACTTTTTACATGTGACTTCTGCAGCTATTGACGCAAGCCTTTGTGTCTGGAAATTGTAGTTGTGGTTTCTGCACCCTGATTGGCTGCCAGAATGTACACACATTAAGTTAATTAAAAAAAAAATATTAATAACAGTCCGCCACTCCTCTGACCTATACCCACCACCTCCCCTCATAAAACACATCCCCCCAGCTCATCATACAGCACCACTATCCTAGCCAAAGTCCTAACAAAAGCATTTGTGGGAACGTGATCATTTACAGAACTGAGCCCGAATTTAGCCATCTTTAAGGAAAATGTTTGTGAATCAGAACACAAATCTTAAAAGGCTACGTTTGTGCCGAATTTGAGATTGGCGAACATTTTCCGAACAAGTTCGTTCATCTCTAGTGAGGACTGCTGGTGGAGCCACTGAAACAGAAAACTGCCACCTGAGTTGAGATGCTAATCCAACATTATGGCAAGCTTTCATATTTGCAAGAGTACGCAAGTCAAAAGAAATTAATGCATATTTGCTATATGTTCTTGTTTCCTGTTTTTCGTAGTTCAAAGAGATTAGATTATAATTAATGTGGATCTGTTATCAAATTTTTCATTAAAAATTGCAAACATTAATAAATAGATCTATTATGCCAGTTAGGGCTGGTTATTTATTTGTTCAGATATCCCAAATATTTTTTTTCTTTATATCTTTGACATTCATAGCTATGACATCATTTTTTTTAAATATCAGCATTTTTCTATGAGGTTTCATTTTTAATTTTAATTTTTTGGCTGGAAAAAAATGTAATTTATTCTGGGCATATTTTGACCCATACAATACTTCTGCAAATACACATAGGAACAAGTGACACAGCAAAAAAGGACCTGGAAACTATATGTAGAGACTTTGAAGACCTAGGCCAGAAAGTCATGAAACTAGGCGCGCAGGTCGTCTACTCATCCATTTTTCCAGTAGATGAACATGGACCAAGGAAATTAACAGGATTCTGCAGGTGAACAACTGGCTATGTCAATAGTGCCGTGAGGAATGTTTTGGGTTTCTTGACCATGGAGTGAATTACCTGTATGATGGACTCCTTGCTAGAGATGGAATGCATCTTACGAAAACAGGAAAGCACATATTTGGTAGACGCCTTGCTACACTCATCAGGATATCTTAAAACTAGAGCATTATGGTATGGGAATTAAATGGCCAAGAAAATGTATACAGCTAGTGCATTCTTTTGAGAACCCTGCTATTAGAAGTGGAAATAAAAAACAAACAAAAAAAGATTTGAATGAAAATAGAGGAGCAAGAGAAACCGAACACAAGCAAAAATGTGTCCATTCAAATTCACAGAGCAAGGGAAACAAACAAGGAGTATTGGAGCTGCTAGCACAGGAAGAGAGATATGATGTCATAGGCCTCACTGAAACTTGGTGGGATGATACACATGATTGGAATACAAAACTTGAAAGCTACAACTTATTTTTCATAAACAGGATTAACAAGAGGGGAGGAGATGTTGCATTATATGTTAGGAAAATGTTTATCTCCACAGAGAAGCAAGCTTCAGAGCTTAATAGCTCTGTAGAAATGGGCTAAGAATACAATGAATACAAAAATAAGATCGACCAAACAAGGCAAACCTTTACTGTTCCACCACCCCAACCACTCCATATACCAGACCTCTGTCCTTCCCTACTAACCTCCCTATCCAACATCACTGAAGGAGAGCTTACTCACCTCCTTTTCAAATCTCACCTCACCACCTGTGCACTTGACCCCATCCCTTCCCACCTGCTCCCCAACCTCACTAACACGCTCATCCCAGCCCTAACCCATCTCTTCAACCTATCGCTATCTTCTGGTACCTTTCCCTCTGCCTTCAAACATGCCACCATCACACCCATCCTCAAAAAAACAAACCTTGACCCAACTGCTATGCCCAGCTATCGCCCAATATCATTGCTCCCGTTTGCTTCTAAACTCCTTGAGCAGCATGTCCACGCTCAACTTTCCTCCCACCTCTCATCTAACTCTCTCCTTGACAACCTCCAATCTGGCTTCCGCCCCCACCACTCCACTGAAACTGCCCTGACCAAAATTACTAATGACTTACTCACAGCTAAAGCTAACAGACAGTTCTCCATCCTCCTCCTTCTTGACCTGTCATCTGCCTTTGACACAGTCGACCACTGCCTACTGCTACAGATTCTTTCTTCCCTTGGCATCAAAGACCTTGCCCTGTCCTGGATCGCCTCTTACCTTTCCGACCGCACATTTAGCGTCTCCCACTCCCACACTACCTCCTCATCCCGCCCTCTCTCTGTTGGAGTCCCTCAAGGCTCTGTCCTGGGGCCCCTACTTTTTTCCATCTATACCCTTGGCCTAGGACAACTCATAAAGTCCCCAGGCTTCCAGTACCACCTGTATGCGGACGACACTCAGATCTACCTCTCTGGCCCAGATGTCACCTCTCTGCTGTCCAGAATCCCAGAGTGTCTATCAGCCATATCCTCCTTCTTCACCTCTCGCTTCCTAAAACTCAATGTTGACAAAACCGAACTCATCATCTTTCCTCCATCTCTTGTATTTTCCCTACCCGATCTATCTATTATGGTAAATGGCATCACGATCTCTCCTGCACCTGAAATCCGCTGCCTCTGAGTAACTCTCGACTCTGCCCTGTCCTTCAAACCACACATCCAAACTCTTTCCACCTCCTGTCGCCTCCAACTTAAAAACATTTCCAGAATCCGTCCCTTCGTCAGCCCTCAATCTACTAAAACTCTTGTGCATGCCCTCATCATCTCCCGCCTCGATTACTGCAACATCCTCCTCTGTGGCCTCCCAGTCAACTCTCTTGCACCACTCCAGTCTGTCCTCAACTCTGCTGCCCGACTAATCCTCCTCTCCCCTCGCTACTCCCCTGCTTCTCCCCTCTGCAAATCCCTCCACTGACTCCCAATTCCCCAACGAATCCAGTTCAAACTACTAACACTGACTTACAAAGCCGTCCACAACCTGTCTCCTCCCTATATCTCTGAACTAATCTCCCAATATCTTCCTTCACGTAATCTTCGATCCTCCCAAGACCTCCTACTATCCTCCACACTTATTCGTTCCTCACACAACCGCCTCCAAGATTTCTCACGAATATCCCCCATCCTCTGGAATTCCACACCTCAACATGTACGATTATCCACCACCCTTGGATCCGTCAAACGGAACCTGAAAACCCATCTCTTCAGGAAAGCCTACAGCCTGCAATAACCATTCCGCCTCGCCGCCACCACCCGAGCTTCCGCCTCGCTGCCACCACCAGAGCTGCCGCCTCGCCGCCACCACTACCAGAGCTGCCGCCACCACCAGAGCTGCCGCCTCGCCACCACCAGAGCTGCCGCACCCCCGACCTTCTGTTTCTTCCCCATTATCCCGTAGAATGTAAGTCCGCAAGGACAGGGTCCTTTCCCCTTTGTACCAGTCTGTCATTGTAAATTTGTTTACTGTAAACGATATCTATAACTTTGTATGTAACCCCTCTCATGTACAGCACCATGGAATTAATGGCGCTATATAAATAAATAATAATAATAATAATAATAATGAGAGAAAAACAGAAAGGACACTATTGTAGGCTTTTACTAAAGGCCACCTGGACAGACTAAAGATATAGATGAGAGACGTGGGATAGACAGTCTGTATTAGCGTCAGCCAGGTGTAAGTGTTGCATGCAATTAAGAAATCTAATGTTGCTCCAGCCAGGTACCTCGAGTGGGATTACTATTAGCAAGATTCTTGAAAACCCTGTCAGCAGGGCGCAAAAGACAGGAATCTTCTTAGTAAATGACAATCTTCACTTATTAAAAATTATTAAAAATTATGGTAAAACAATGAATCCACAACGCGTTTCAACGGAGTGAGTCCGTCTTCCTCAGATGCCACCTTTAATAATTTTTAATAAATGAAGATTGTCATTTACTAAGAAGATTCTTGTCTTTTGTGCCTTGCTGACAGGGTTTTCAAGAATCTTGTAAAGATATAGATGAACTCTTTTAACATCAGATGTCCATGACATAGTGATCATGAGAGATTTTAACTATCAAAATATTTATTGGATCCAGAAAATTCTTATCTTCTCTTCCTGACAACTTTATTTTTCAAAAGGTAGAAAATAGAATAAAAGGATGTTCAATCTTGGATCTATTTCTTACCAACAGGGAGGAAATGGTTGAGGAAGTAAAGGTGGCTGGGAATTAAGGAGGCAGCGATCATGCTATCCTCAAGGAGGAAGACCAGCGAGGACTCAGACATTACGGTTGGACTTCAGAAAAGCAGATTTTTGTGGACTCGTAAAGAGGGTTGTAAGTAGTGTTGAGCATTCCGATACTGCAAATATCGGGTATCGGCCGATATTAGCTGTATCGGAATTCCGATTCCGAGTTCCGATATTTTCGTCTTATCGGATACCGGAATCGGGATGTCACTGTCACTGTCAGTGTCCGTCTGTCGGGTCTGTCAGGAGTCAGCGGCACTTACCTGGCAGAAGATCTCCGGCGGTCACGTCCTGCACTGCTTCATGGCCGCCATCCTCTTCTCCCCGGCGGTCACATGCAGTTTCTCGCGATAACTGCAGTGACTGCTGGGTAATCCCGGCCGTAAAGCAGTCAGTCCGATGACGTCACCGCCGGGGAAGCAGGTAATCAGCTGTGCTGCGTTGCAATGACAGGCTCTGCCTGTCATTGCGATGTAGCAGAGTTGGATCGTCGTGGGACTATCGTTACTATGGACTGCGTCGGACAGGTGGTATACTGTTGGTTTGTTTTTTTTCTTTTTTTACAGGAGATCGATGGCGTCTCAGGAATGAGAGAGTAATAAAAGAAATGAAAACTGTGTTGTCTCTTTTATTTCATTAAAAGACTTTTTTCTTGCTGTGTCTTTTTTTTACACATTTAATAACTTTGGGATTAATAATGGATCGGTGTCTTATTGACACCTCTCCATTATTAACCGGGCTTATTGTCACCGTGCAATCAACGGTGACATTAACCCCTTATTACCCCGCTTGCCACCGCTACAGGGCAAGTGGGAAGAGCCGGGTAAAGTGCCACAATTGGCACATCTTTTGATGCGCCAAATGTGGGGCTGCTGTAGCCTGGTATTATCAGGCTGTTGAGGGCCAAAATCCATGGGCCTTGACAGTCTTTTAATACCAGGCCGCAGCAGTCTGCATTTTACTTGGCTGGTTAACAAAAATAGGGGGATCCCCACGCCGTTTTTTTTTCGAGGGGATCCCCTATTTTTGTTAACCAGCCAAGCTAAGCAGACTGCTGTGGCCTGGTATTATCAGGCTTGCAAGGTCCATGGATATTGGATCCTTACCAGCCTGAAAAACCAGGCCTCAGCGGTCTGCTTCATCTGGCTGGTTAACAAAAATAGGGGGACCCCACGCCAATTTTTTTCCAGGGGATCCCCTATTTTTGTTAATCAGCCAAGATATGCAGACTGCTGTGGCCTGGTATTATCAGGCTGGCAAGGTCCATGGATCTTGGCTCCTTAACAGCCTGAAAATCCAGGCCTCAGCGGTCTGCTTCATCTGGCTGGTTAAAAAAATAGGGGGGACCCCACGCCAATTTTTTTCGAGGGGATCCCCTATTTTTGTTAATCAGCCAAGATATGCAGACTGCTGTGGCCTGGTATTATCAGGCTGGCAAGGTCCATGGATCTTGGCTCCTTAACAGCCTGAAAATCCAGGCCTCAGCGGTCTGCTTCATCTGGCTGGTTAACAAAAATAGGGGGGACCCCACGCCATTTTTTTTTCGAAGGGAACCCTATTTTTGTTAATCAGTTCCCTCTGACGTCACTGATTGTGTCCCTGGCTGACCTGAAGTGAAAGTGGAAAGCAATCAATTAAGCTTTCCACTTAAGGGCTCGTCTCACATAGCGATATCGCTACCGAGATCGCTGCTGAGTCACTAGTTTTGTGACGCAGCAGCGAGCTCACCAGCGATATCGCTGTGTGTGACATTCAGCGACGATCAGCCCCCCTGCCGGGTATCGCTGATCGTCGCTGAAATGTCAGGACCTTTGATCGCTGGTTTCCCGCCTGTCACACGCAGCGATGCGTGCCTGTCAGAGGGAAACCAGCGATCAAAAAAAGGTTCTGACATTTCTGCGACGATCAGCGATACCCGGCAGGGGGGATGATCGTCGCTGAATGTCACACACAGCGATATCGCTGGTGAGCTCGCTGCTGCGTCACAAAACTAGTGACTCAGCAGCGATCTCGGTAGCGATATCGCTATGTGAGACGGGCCCTTAACCGATGTTACCCGCAGTGTCGCTGTCCCAGATCGCTGCCTGAGCTGCCTGTTTGGCAGCTCAGCAGCGATCATGTAGCGATACACCAGCGATCCTGACAAGTGCATATCGTTGTCGGGATCGCTGGTGTATCGTTATGTGACACCCAGCCTTTACTCTCCTGTCAGGCAGGAGAGGAACTCATTCATTTGGGGTTTACTGTGAGGCTGCAGCATTAGCTGCGGTCCCTGCAGTAAACATTAACCCTTTCTGAAGGATTACACCGTGGGACCTGACTGTGCATGGGATAGGTAAGAATAATTTTGCTTTTTTATTTTATTTTTATTACAGGAAATGGTTTTTGCAGTAAAATAAAAGATGGTCAAAAACATGTGTCTTTATTTCATTAAAATGATTTTTAATTAAAGTGTGTGTGTTTATATTTTTATTTCATGCAATAGGATTAATAATTGATAGTTGTCTAATTGACAGCTCTCAATTATTAACCTGGCTTAAGGTCACCTTTCAATAGCAAGGTGGCTTTAACCCCATATTAACCCATTCGCCACCGCTACAGGGCAATGGGAATAGACGGGCAAAGTGCCAGAAAGGGCGAATCTAATTATAGATTTGTCTTTCCTGGGGTGTCTGGGGGCAGATGTTAGTAGCCGGGGGGGGCAAAAATAATGGTCCCTCTCTGGGCTATTATTATCTGCCCCCACTCACTGGCTTTGTCTGTCTGGTTGCGAAAATAGGGCGGGAGCCCACGCATTTTTTTTCAGCAATTTTACACCTCATATATATATATATATATGTCATTGAATTTGTGACACATATATATATATATTTATATTTGTAGTTCATACACTTCTACATAGTATAATAGCCGCTAATTCAATTGCCGGCTTTTGTGAAAATGCAGAACCCGACATGAAATGACACTTGGTGTACATAGGGTTAACCATGTCTTTTCATGTCCTTTGCTATCTAATTTGCACAAACAATTAAATCAGACTATGTGTGCAAAATTTCACACCTGTAGGGGTTAATTAAAGGTGTAAATTCGTAGCAAAAAAGTCCGTTTTTTTTACAACGAATTTACACCTTTAATTAACCCCTACAGGTGTGAAATTTTGCACACATAGTCTGATTTAATTGTTTGTGCAAATTAGATAGCAAAGGACATGAAAAGAAATGTTTAACCCTATGTACACCAAGTGTCATTTCATGTCGGGTGCTTCTGTCTTTTCACTGAAGCCGGCTTTACCCGGCAATTGAATCAAAGGATATTTTACTATGTAGAAGTGTATAAACTATACATATATGTATATATATATATATGTCACAATGACATGTATATATATATATATGTATTCTATGTGTGTATATTTAGTGTTTACAAGGAAAGAATGGGTTTTTTTTAGTTGCGATATTTTGTTCCCATAGACTTACATTGTATTTCCGGTATCGGTATCGGGTATCGCCGATATTTTAGTGATATCGGCGATACCATTCCGATTCCGATACTTTAGCATATCGGAAAGTATCGCTCAACTCTAGTTGTAAGTGTCCAATGGGTGGATGTTCTAAAGGACAGAAATGTCCAAGAAGGATGGGAATTTTTGCTAAATGAAATTCTCACTGCACAATCTATAATAATCCCAAAAAGAAGGCAGAATTGGAAATATTTAAAGAGACCAGGATGAATAAATACAGAACTTAATCACTTGTTAAAAAGTAAGATCTAAAGAAGGCATATCTAAAGAAGAATATAATGCTGTTTGCATTGTATGCAGGGCAAGTGTTAGAAGAGCTAAAGCCAGTAATGAAGTGAGCCTTGCAATGGAGATCAAAAGCAGTAAAAAAGGAATTTGGGAGTTATGTCAAAAGCAAAGGAAAAGTTAACGATGCTTTAGGATTTCTACAGGATGAAAAGGTTGTTGAAGTGGTCAAAAATGATGTCGAGAAGGCTGCCAAACTTTTAAATTCCTATTTGCATCTATGTTCTCTAAGAAAGCAATTGTAACATCCACTGATCTTCATGGTCAAATCAAATGAATGAAAGAATCCACACTATCTATAAACAGAGAGCTGTGAGAGAACACTTAGCTAATTTAGCTTAATTTAAATCTCCTGTTACAGATGAATTACATCCTAGGGTACTGAAAGTTAGCAGAGAAAATTGCAGAACCACTAGCAAGAATCTTTGAAAAATGCTGGCAAACAGAAGAATTTGCAGAAGATTGGAGATGGGCAAATATTCCTATCTTCAAAAAAAGAAAAGGAGATGGAGCCAGGAAACTACAGACTAGTGAGCCTTACCTGCATACATGGAAAGATCTTTGATCAAATTATTAAAAGCATGTATGTAAGTACTTGGATAAGAATACAGTAAATAACTAGAACCAGCATAGGTTTGTAGAAAACTAGTCTTGCCAGACAAATCTAATTTCTTTCTATGGTGTAATCTCTGACTGTGTGGATCAGGGAAATGCGGTAGATATACTGTATCTCGACTTCAGCAAAACATTTGATTAAGTATTTCATACTATTATTATTGCAAAAATGGCCAAGTATGCAATTGACAAGGCTATGTTAAGGTGTATTCATAACAGGATCAGTGATTGTACTCAAAGAGAGGTAATAAATGGTTGCGCATCCAATTGGAACAGTGTTTCATGTGGGGTACCACAAAGCTCTGTCCTGGCCCCAGTGTTGTTCAACATTTCTATAAATGATCTAGATAAAGAAACTGAAGGTAAACTAATCAAATTTACAGAAGATGCAAAGCTAGGAGGGATAGCTAACATTAGAGATGAGAGAAAAAATGATTCAGAAGGATCTAGATAAGCTTGAACAATGGGCGGTGACTAATAGAATGGTATTTAACAGGGAAAAATGCAAGATTCTACATCTGAGGAAGAAAAACAAAATTACATCTACAGAATGGGAAGGATACAACTAAGCAACAGCATGTGTGAAAAAGACCTGAGTATGCTAATAGAATACAGACTGCCCATGAGTCAATAGTGTGATTCAGCAGTAAAAAAGGCAAACACAGTTCTGGGATGTATTAAGAGAAGCATAGAGTCTAGATTACAAGCAGTAATTATCCATCTCTTCTCCTTCTTGGTCAGGCCTCATCTGGTACCCTGCGTACAGTTCTGAACACCACATTTTAAAAAAGACATTGAAAACTGGAGCAAGTACAGATAAGAGCTACCAGGATGATGAGTGGACTGCAAAGTATGTCCTGCAAGGAAAGGTTAAAGGATCTTGTAATGTTTATCTTGCAAAAAAGAGGAGACTTAATACCAGTCTAAAAATATCTGAAGGGATTTCACACTGTAGAGGGATCATCCTTATTCCCATTTGCAAATGGAAACATGAGAAGCAATAGAATGAAACTGAAAGGGAGAAGATACAGATTATATACTAGAAAAAACTTTTTGACAGTAAGGGTGATCAATGAGTGGAACAGGCTGCTGAGCGGAGATGTAAAAAATCCCCTCTGCCGAGCACTTAACCGCATACAAGCAGTCCCTCACCAGCTTCAAGTCCACGCTCACTGCTGCAAAACAAACTTACCTCTCATCTCTCATATCCTCACTGTCTCACAACCCTAAACAGCTCTTCAACACTTTCAATTCTCTACTTCGTCCCCCAGCCCTCCTCCTTGTCCTCTCATTTCTGCTGAAGACTTTGCCTCTTTCTTTAAGCAGAAAATCGATACAATCAGAGAAAGCTTTGGCCCACAGCCCCCATTGCCCCTCTTAGCTGCTCAGCCCTCTTCCTCCAAAACCAACTTCTTCACCATGACTGAAGATCAGTTTTCCACCCTTCTATCAAGATCACACCTCACCACTTGCATGCTTGACCCGCTTCCATCCCACCTCATCCCTAGCCTCGCCACAGTCTTCACCCCTACTCTAACACACCTCTTCAACCTTTCACTTACAAATGGTGTCTTCCCTTCATCCTTCAAACATGCCTCAATCACACCCATTCTCAAAAAGACCTCCCTTGACCCATCCTTTGTGTCTAGCTATTGCCTGATTTCTCTTCTCCCTTATGCCTCAAATCTACTGGAACAACGTGTCCATCTTGAACTGTACTCCCACCTCTCCTCCTGCTCCCTCTTTGACCGCTTACAATCAGGCTTCCGACTGCATCACTCAACTGAAACTGCCCTAACTAAAGTCACCAATGACCTACTAACGCCAAGAGCTAGCAACACTACTCTGTCTTCCTTCTCCTGGACCTGTCTACTGCCTTCGACACTGTGGACCACTCCCTCCTGCTACATATTCTCTCATCTCTTGGCATCACAGGCTTGGCCCTATCCTGGATCTCATCATATCTAACAAACCGAACATTCAGTGTCTCCCTCTCCCACACTAACTCCTCACCTCACCCCCTGTCTGTCGGTGTTCCTCAAGGCTCAGTTCTAGGACCCCTACTCTTCTCCATCTAGACCCTCGGCCTGGGACAGCTCATAGAATCCCATGGTTTGCATTATCATCTCTACGCCGACAACACGCAGATCTACCTATCTGGACCTGACGTCACCTCCATACTGACCAAAATCCCACAATGTCTGTCTGCTATTTCTGCTTTCTTCTCTGCTCGCTTTCTAAAACTAAACATGGACAAAACAGAATTCATCATCTCTCCCCCATCTCATTCTACCCCCCACCAGACCTGTCCATCAATGTCAATGGCTGCTCATTTTCCCTAGTCCCGCATGCTCGGTGCCTCGGGGTGATCCTCGATTCTGCCCTCTCTTTCAAGCCACATGTCCAAACCCTTACCTCCTTCTGCCTTCTCAAACTCAAAAAAATTTCCTGGATCCATGCATTCCTTGACCAGGAAACTACAAAAACACTAGTGCATGCCCTCATCATCTCCTGTCTCGACTACTGCAACCTCCTACTCTCTGGCCTCCCCTCTAGCACTCTGGCACCACTCCAATCCATCATGCACTCTGCTGCCTGACTAATACACCTGTCTCCCCGTTATTCCCCAGCCACTCCTCTCTGCCAAGCCCTTCATTGACTTCCTATCATCCAGAGTCTCCAGTTCAAAACCCTAACTATGACACACAAAGCCATCCACAAGCTGTCTCCTCCATACATCTGTGACATGGTCTCCCGGTACATACCCACACGCAACCTTTGATCCTCTCAAGATCTCCTCCTCTACTCCCTCTTATCTCTTCTTCCCACAACCGCATACAAAACTTCTCCCGTGCCTCTCCCATGCTCTGGAACTCTCTACCCCAACACATCAGACTCGCGCCTACCATGGAAACCTTCAAAAAGAGCCTGAAGACCCACCTCTTCCGACAAGCCTACAACCTGCAGTGATCCTCAGTCTGCTGAACCACCACACAACCAGCTCTACCCTCTCCTAGTGTATCCTCACCCATCCCTGTAGACTGTAAGCCCTTGCGGGCAGGGTCCTCTCTCCTTCTGTACTTGTGTGTGCCTTGTATTGCTCAAGTTTATTGTACTTGTCTATATTTGCCGCTTTTCACATGTAAAGCGCCATGGAATAAATGGCGCTATAAAAATGTATAATAAATAATAATAATGAGAGGTGATGAGTTCTCCTTCATTGGAAGTCTTCAAAGAAAGGCTGGACAGAAATCTGTCTGAGATGGTTTAGTGAATCCAGTGCTGCATTGAACAGAGGGTTGGACACAATGACCGTTGAGGTCCCTTCCAACTCTAACATTCTATGATTCTGTGATACATAATCGTTCAAATGAGTTTTACTTACACCGTTCACTGATCAGCTCATATAATCAGTTTATATTGTTATACAGTTTGTTTAAAGACAGAAATGCTAATTGTACTTATGTTATTTGCATGTTTATCTCATTACTTTAGTAAGACTTTTATCTTTTTTTATATTATATTTTGGCTTACAGATGCAGCATATATCTGTATAGTTCAGCACATTCTGCTGGATCAGAAGTCTATTTTTGCGGTTTTTAGGCAGGGAAAATAGGAAACCACTGCTAAGGACAGGCAACAAGCAGAAGAAACTTGTTTGGGCTAAAGAACACAAGGAATGGACATTAGACCAGTGGAAATCTGTGCTTTGGTCTGATGAGTCCAAATTTGAGATCTTTGGTCCCAACCCAATTTATAAGGCAAGA
>JARQOD010000002.1:215922960-215936837 GCA_033576555.1 Oophaga sylvatica
GTTGAGGAAGTAAATGTGGCTGGGAATTAAGGAGGCAGCGATCATGCTATCCTCAAGGAGGAAGACCAGCGAGGACTCAGACATTACGGTTGGACTTCAGAAAAGCAGATTTTTGTGGACTCATAAAGAGGGTTGTAAGTGTCCAATGGGTGGATGTTCTAAAGGACAGAAATGTCCAAGAAGGATGGGAATTTTTGCTAAATGAAATTCTCACTGCACAATCTATAATAATCCCAAAAAGAAGGCAGAATTGGAAATATTTAAAGAGACCAGGATGAAAAATACAGAACTTAATCACTTGTTAAAAAGTAAGATCTAAAGAAGGCATATCTAAAGAAGAATATAATGCTGTTTGCATTGTATGCAGGGCAAGTGTTAGAAGAGCTAAAGCCAGTAATGAAGTGAGCCTTGCAATGGAGATCAAAAGCAGTAAAAAAGGAATTTGGGAGTTATGTCAAAAGCAAAGGAAAAGTTAACGATGCTTTAGGATTTCTACAGGATGAAAAGGTTGTTGAAGTGGTCAAAAATGATGTTGAGAAGGCTGCCAAACTTTTAAATTCCTATTTGCATCTATGTTCTCTAAGAAAGCAATTGTAACATCCACTGATCTTCATGGTCAAATCAAATGAATGAAAGAATCCACACTATCTATAAACAGAGAGCTGTGAGAGAACACTTAGCTAATTTAGCTTATTTTTAAATCTCCTGTTGCAGATGAATTACATCCTAGGGTACTGAAAGTTAGCAGAGAAAATTGCAGAACCACTAGCAAGAATCTTTGAAAAATGCTGGCAAACAGAAGAATTTGCAGAAGATTGGAGATGGGCAAATATTCCTATCTTCAAAAAAAGAAAAGGAGATGGAGCCAGGAAACTACAGACTAGTGAGCCTTACCTGCATACATGGAAAGATCTTTGATCAAATTATTAAAAGCATGTATGTAAGTACTTGGATAAGAATACAGTAAATAACTAGAACCAGCATAGGTTTGTAGAAAACTAGTCTTGCCAGACAAATCTAATTTCTTTCTATGGTGTAATCTCTGACTGTGTGGATCAGGGAAATGCGGTAGATATACTGTATCTCGACTTCAGCAAAACATTTGATTAAGTATTTCATACTATTATTATTGCAAAAATGGCCAAGTATGCAATTGACAAGGCTATGTTAAGGTGTATTCATAACAGGATCAGTGATTGTACTCAAAGAGAGGTAATAAATGGTTGCGCATCCAATTGGAACAGTGTTTCATGTGGGGTACCACAAAGCTCTGTCCTGGCCCCAGTGTTGTTCAACATTTCTATAAATGATCTAGATAAAGAAACTGAAGGTAAACTAATCAAATTTACAGAAGATGCAAAGCTAGGAGGGATAGCTAACATTAGAGAAGAGAGAAAAATGATTCAGAAGGATCTAGATAAGCTTGAACAATGGGCGGTGACTAATAGAATGGTATTTAACAGGGAAAAATGCAAGATTCTACATCTGAGGAAGAAAAACAAAATTTCATCTACAGAATGGGAAGGATACAACTAAGCAACAGCATGTGTGAAAAAGACCTGAGTATGCTAATAGAATACAGACTGCCCATGAGTCAATAGTGTGATTCAGCAGTAAAAAAGGCAAACACAGTTCTGGGATGTATTAAGAGAAGCATAGAGTCTAGATTACAAGCAGTAATTATCCATCTCTTCTCCTTCTTGGTCAGGCCTCATCTGGTACCCTGCGTACAGTTCTGAACACCACATTTTAAAAAATACATTGAAAACTGGAGCAAGTACAGATAAGAGCTACCAGGATGATGAGTGGACTGCAAAGTATGTCCTGCAAGGAAAGGTTAAAGGATCTTGTAATGTTTATCTTGCAAAAAAGAGGAGACTTAATACCAGTCTAAAAATATCTGAAGGGATTTCACACTGTAGAGGGATCATCCTTATTCCCATTTGCAAATGGAAACATGAGAAGCAATAGAATGAAACTGAAAGGGAGAAGATACAGATTATATACTAGAAAAAACTTTTTGACAGTAAGGGTGATCAATGAGTGGAACAGGCTGCTGAGCGGAGATGTAAAAAATCCCCCTCTGCCGAGCACTTAACCGCATACAAGCAGTCCCTCACCAGCTTCAAGTCCACGCTCACTGCTGCAAAACAAACTTACCTCTCATCTCTCATATCCTCACTGTCTCACAACCCTAAACAGCTCTTCAACACTTTCAATTCTCTACTTCGTCCCCCAGCACCTCCTCCTTGTCCTCTCATTTCTGCTGAAGACTTTGCCTCTTTCTTTAAGCAGAAAATCGATACAATCAGAGAAAGCTTTGGCCCACAGCCCCCATTGCCCCTCTTAGCTGCTCAGCCCTCTTCCTCCAAAACCAACTTCTTCACCATGACTGAAGATCAGTTTTCCACCCTTCTATCAAGATCACACCTCACCACTTGCATGCTTGACCCGCTTCCATCCCACCTCATCCCTAGCCTCGCCACAGTCTTCACCCCTACTCTAACACACCTCTTCAACCTTTCACTTACAAATGGTGTCTTCCCTTCATCCTTCAAACATGCCTCAATCACACCCATTCTCAAAAAGACCTCCCTTGACCCATCCTTTGTGTCTAGCTATTGCCTGATTTCTCTTCTCCCTTATGCCTCAAATCTACTGGAACAACGTGTCCATCTTGAACTGTACTCCCACCTCTCCTCCTGCTCCCTCTTTGACCGCTTACAATCAGGCTTCCGACTGCATCACTCAACTGAAACTGCCCTAACTAAAGTCACCAATGACCTACTAACCGCCAAGAGCTAGCAACACTACTCTGTCTTCCTTCTCCTGGACCTGTCTACTGCCTTCGACACTGTGGACCACTCCCTCCTGCTACATATTCTCTCATCTCTTGGCATCACAGGCTTGGCCCTATCCTGGATCTCATCATATCTAACAAACCGAACATTCAGTGTCTCCCTCTCCCACACTAACTCCTCACCTCACCCCCTGTCTGTCGGTGTTCCTCAAGGCTCAGTTCTAGGACCCCTACTCTTCTCCATCTAGACCCTCGGCCTGGGACAGCTCATAGAATCCCATGGTTTGCATTATCATCTCTACGCCGACAACACGCAGATCTACCTATCTGGACCTGACGTCACCTCCATACTGACCAAAATCCCACAATGTCTGTCTGCTATTTCTGCTTTCTTCTCTGCTCGCTTTCTAAAACTAAACATGGACAAAACAGAATTCATCATCTCTCCCCCATCTCATTCTACCCCCCACCAGACCTGTCCATCAATGTCAATGGCTGCTCATTTTCCCTAGTCCCGCATGCTCGGTGCCTCGGGGTGATCCTCGATTCTGCCCTCTCTTTCAAGCCACATGTCCAAACCCTTACCTCCTTCTGCCTTCTCAAACTCAAAAAAATTTCCTGGATCCATGCATTCCTTGACCAGGAAACTACAAAAACACTAGTGCATGCCCTCATCATCTCCTGTCTCGACTACTGCAACCTCCTACTCTCTGGCCTCCCCTCTAGCACTCTGGCACCACTCCAATCCATCATGCACTCTGCTGCCTGACTAATACACCTGTCTCCCCGTTATTCCCCAGCCACTCCTCTCTGCCAAGCCCTTCATTGACTTCCTATCATCCAGAGTCTCCAGTTCAAAACCCTAACTATGACACACAAAGCCATCCACAAGCTGTCTCCTCCATACATCTGTGACATGGTCTCCCGGTACATACCCACACGCAACCTTTGATCCTCTCAAGATCTCCTCCTCTACTCCCCTCTTATCTCTTCTTCCCACAACCGCATACAAAACTTCTCCCGTGCCTCTCCCATGCTCTGGAACTCTCTACCCCAACACATCAGACTCGCGCCTACCATGGAAACCTTCAAAAAGAGCCTGAAGACCCACCTCTTCCGACAAGCCTACAACCTGCAGTGATCCTCAGTCTGCTGAACCACCACACAACCAGCTCTACCCTCTCCTAGTGTATCCTCACCCATCCCTGTAGACTGTAAGCCCTTGCGGGCAGGGTCCTCTCTCCTTCTGTACTTGTGTGTGCCTTGTATTGCTCAAGTTTATTGTACTTGTCTATATTTGCCGCTTTTCACATGTAAAGCGCCATGGAATAAATGGCGCTATAAAAATGTATAATAATAATAATAATAATGAGAGGTGATGAGTTCTCCTTCATTGGAAGTCTTCAAAGAAAGGCTGGACAGAAATCTGTCTGAGATGGTTTAGTGAATCCAGTGCTGCATTGAACAGAGGGTTGGACACAATGACCCTTGAGGTCCCTTCCAACTCTAACATTCTATGATTCTGTGATACATAATCGTTCAAATGAGTTTTACTTACACCGTTCACTGATCAGCTCATATAATCAGTTTATATTGTTATACAGTTTGTTTAAAGACAGAAATGCTAATTGTACTTATGTTATTTGCATGTTTATCTCATTACTTTAGTAAGACTTTTATCTTTTTTTATATTATATTTTGGCTTACAGATGCAGCATATATCTGTATAGTTCAGCACATTCTGCTGGATCAGAAGTCTATTTTTGCGGTTTTTAGGCAGGGAAAATAGGAAACCACTGCTAAGGACAGGCAACAAGCAGAAGAAACTTGTTTGGGCTAAAGAACACAAGGAATGGACATTAGACCAGTGGAAATCTGTGCTTTGGTCTGATGAGTCCAAATTTGAGATCTTTGGTCCCAACCCAATTTATAAGGCAAGAAATCACACTTATTAAACCTAAAAGGGCACACCTGTGAAGTGAAAACCATTTCCGGTGACTACCTCTTGAAGCTCATCAAGAGAATGCCAAGAGTGTGCAAAGCAGTAATCAAAGCAAAAGGTGGCTACTTTGAAGAACCTAGAATATAAGACATATTTTCAGTTGTTTCACACGTTTTTGTTAAGTATATAATTCCACATGTGTTAATTCATAGTTTTGATGCCTTCAGTGTGAGTGTACAATTTTCATAGTCATGAAAATACAGAAAAATCTTTGAATGAGAAGGTGTGTCCAAACTTTTGGTCTTTTCTGTATATCAAAACAGATACCAAGAGGAATGAGGGCCCTGCTCGCAAGCTTACAATTTATGAGGAAAAAGGGGAGATACGAAAGGTGGATGGTAACAATTGCTTTAGTTGTTGGGACCAGCAATAGTGTAAGAATCCGGTGTTCATGTAGCACTGTATGAACCGGTTATCAGCCTAAATATGTAACAGTACAGACACAGAGGGCTATTAAATGCATAAAGCATGTGAGGACATGATGTGAGGAACGGGGTTATGGTAAAAATTTTCAATGGGCAACACAGGGATAGTTAGGTTAATGCGTTGAGGCTGTAGACCAATCTGAGCAAATGCATTTTTAGGGCACTCTTAAAATTGTGGGGATTGGGGATTAATCATATTAACCAGGGTAGTGCAATCCAAAGAATTGACACAGCATGTGAAAAGTCTTGGAGACGGGATTTTGAGGTTCTCATTGTTAACAATGTTAGCCTCAGGTCATTAGCAGAATGTAGGGCACGGGTAGGGTGGTAGGCTGAGACGAGGGAGGAGATGTAGGATGGTGCTAAGCCATGGAGTGCTTTGTGAATGAGGGTAGTAAGTTTATACTGGTTTCTGGAGTGGCTGGGTAACCAGTGTAATGACTGGCACAAGGCAGAGGCATCGGTATAACAATTGGTGAGGAATATGATCCTGGTTGCAGCATTCAAGACAGATTGGAGAGGGGAGAGTTTGGTAAGAGGGAGACCGATTAGTAGAGAGTTAAAATGGTCCAGATGAGAATGAATAAGTGAAATAGTAAGAGTTTTTGCAGAGTAGAAAGTAAGAAAGGGTTGAATTTTAGAAATGTTTTTGAGGTGCAAATAACAAGAGCAAGCCAGTGATCGGATGTGGGGGGGGGTGGGGGTGAATGAAAGCTCGGAATCAAGTATGACCCCAAGTCAGCAGGCATGTTGCTGGGGAGTAATGGTGGAACCACACATGGAAATGGCAATATCGGGTATAGGTAGAATAGTAGAGGGAGGAAACACAAGGAGTTCAGTTTTTGACAGGTTTAGTTTCAGATAGAGGGAGGACATGATGTTAGAGCACAGTTTTGGTTGAAGGATGGTTTTTTAAGTAATGGATGTATGATGGCATGCTTAAATGAGGAGGGAAAAAAACTGGAAGAGAGAGAGATGTTGAATAATTTTGTTAGGTGAGTGGTGAACAGCAGGGGAAAGGGACTGAAGGAGTTGTGAGGGAATAGGGTCACTTGTGCAAGTATTAGGGCAAGAAGATGCAAGGAGCCGGATTACTTCTTCTGTGACTGGTTCAAAATCAGAGAGTGAGCTAGATGCAATTGGGAGGGAGGACAGTGCATGGTATGAGGGGATTTGGAGATAAGTTCCTGTCGGATATGGTCAATTTTTTCATTGAAATAATTGGCCAGATCGTCAGCATGGAGATCCATGGTTGGAGCCTGCACTCTTGGGTGGAGTAGGGAATGAAAAGTGTGAAAGAGACATTTCGGGTTATTGGATAGTGAGGTGATGAGGGTGTTGAAATAGGTTTGTTTGGAGAGGTTTAAGGGCAATGTTGAATATTTTAAGTATAATGGATGAAATCTTCAGTTAGATTGGATTTTCTCCACAGATGTTCAGCGCACCTGGAGCACCGCTGTAGGAAAACTGCATGTGTGAACACATGGCTGAGCTTGTGCAAAGTCCCAAAAAGTCAATAAGGCTCTGTGTTTGTGTTTTTTTTAATGTAGATAAGAATCCAGCAGTAAAAAACAACATAAGATTAGCCCCATATGAAATTGGAGGCATATCAGAGTACACTTTGGCTCCATAAGCTATTTTGGGTGCTATAGTGCAGCTTTTTATAATGCAGAGGCTAAAAGACACAAACACACAGCATATGCTTGAGACCTATGGAACACTTCTATGTCTTTGCAATTATACAGCTGTCTTTTATTCAGACAGAAAAAAGAAAGACAAACAATCTAAACCTCTCTCAGAAACCTCAAAAACTTAGTAACCTTTACTGATAAAGTAAAATCTTATCTAGACTACATCTGTAAGAAAGAATATTACAGCTCTCCAATATTTTATTGAACACCACTTAAATAAGGTGAGAATTTCATGGTGTGAGTCTGTGAATTTACCACATGTTCAGTATTTGTATGCAGGTGTCAATTTTAGTTATACCAAATGGAGAGACTAAAAATAATGTCCCACTCTGTCTGAGGGTATTTAAATGAAAATAAGAAGATCTTGTCTTTCCAGATGAATAAGAAAAGATAATTATGTTGATATGAAGTCTGTCTCTGAGCTATGCAAGGAGTTAAACAGATTCAGATATTCTTGCCACATAACTTTCATTGCTGTCAGTGGGGATTAAGATGAAAACAACAGCTGACTGAATTTTCATAGAAGGACTTTTGTACTCAATTCAAATAATAAAGAATCTCACTCTAAATTGATAGTATAATCATACACCAAATATTAAGAAAATGTAGTAATATAAAATATGTGCAAATTCCTATTGGTGTTACATATTTTAATAATCATTTTGATATAGTTCTACATTAACATGGTCTCCAACATGTTAAACTGATTATGGAGTTTCCTAAAAATGGGACCCCAAACAATTGTGTAATATGTTTGGAACCTTGGCACAAAGTGTGTAACAGTTTGAAATTAGACAAGTCCTTTGAATAATTTGGCCAAATATTAAACATATGTTATCAGGGAAACCTTGACTAAGCATTTGTGAAACGCGCATCAGGTGTTTGGTAGGTAAGGGTCCCTTCACACTCTTCAATGTTCCAGTGATCCCACCAACGATCCGATATGGTGGGATCGCTGGGACATCGTTAGCTGATCGCTGGTGAGCTGTCACATGGGTAGACTCACTAGCGGTCAGGACCAGCGAGCACGCTGGCATTCAGTGTACACATCGGGTAACTAAGAGCTGCGCCGCGCTTAGTTACCCGATGTGTACCCTAGATAACAGCTTCCAGCTTCTGCTGTACGCGCTGGGAGCTCGATGATCGTTGGTCTCCCGCTGTCACACGCAGCGATGCGCGCTGGCCAGCGGGAGACCAATGATGAAAAAGTGGTCCTGGCCATTCGATGACAATCAGCGATACCCAGCAGGGGGGCTGGTCATCGATGAGTGTCACACTAAGCAAGATCGCTGGCTAGGTCGCTGTTGAGTCACAAAATCGGTGACGCTTTAGCGATCTTGCTTAGTGTGACGGGGGTTTTAGTCTGATACTCATCTGATATCATTATTTTTGATACCCCCTAGTACCTTATGTACTTTGTATGTTGTAAAATTCTCCTTTACACATTAATCTAAACTAGCTTAGGTATTGTGTACGCTCAGTAGTTGCATATATTTATTCATTATATGCATATTTATTTTCAGCATATGAAAAAAACACATCTTTTTATAATTAGGGGCAGGGCCGGCTCCAGGTTTTTATGGGCCCCGGGCGAAAGAGCCTCAGTGGGCCCCTTTAACAGAGACCACGATTCATGATGCACAGATACAGCAGAGAAATATGGGTACAGTACAATGCCAAACACTTCACTTCTTCCATTACATGAGTGATATCTATTGTAAATTGTACAATAGCTCAAAAACCACCAAATCCTCACAGCGCACAGAACAGACTGGACAGTACAGTCCTCCATACAATATTATGGGCACCACAGTCTCCCCCTCATCACCCATATAATACCCAATGAAGGATGTCACCCCCCATATAATGCTCCATACAGAATACTGGACCCAAAATAATGCTCCATACAGAATACTGGACCCAATATAATGCTCCATACAGGATACTGGTCCCCATATAATGCTCCATACAGGATACTGGTCCCCATATAATGCTCCATACAAAATATGGAGCTCTCCTCTGCCTGTACTGCATTCTGCACTGTTACGGCTCAGGAAAGGGCGCTGTGGAAAGACTCCCCATTATCATCATGATTGCCTCCCATCATCATGATTGCCTCCTTATCATCATCATTGCCTCCCCATCATCATCATGGCCTCCCCATTATCATCAATGCCTGCCCATCATCATCATCTCCTCCCCATCATCATCAATGCCTGCCCATCATCATCATCTCCTCCCCATCATCAATGCCTGCCCATTATCATCATGGCCTCCCCATCATCATCATGTCCTCCCCATTATCATCAATGCCTGCCCATCATCATCATCATTGCCTCCCCATCATCATTATCGCCTCCCTATCATCATCAATGCCTGCCCATCATCATCTTCTCCCCATCATCAATGCCTGCCCATTATCATCAATGCCTGCCCATTATCATCATCTTCTCCCCATCATCATCAATGCCTCCCCATTATCAGCAATGCCTGCCCATCATCACACACAGACAGCACCACAGCACACAAGCACTCTCTCACATACATACACACACACAAAGCACCGCACTACATACACACAGAGACACACACACACGTCTTACCTGTCCAGGGTCCGCGCTCTCTGCCACAGCCGGCCGCTGAATGATGACGTCATTCAGCGGCGCTGCTGTGAGAGGAAGCGCCAGCGCCCCCTGGAGCCCGGAGCTGCGGCAGCGGAGGCACGGGAGAGGTAAGTATTGTGCCAGCTGATGCCGGGGCCCTGAGCAAGCGGGGGGGGGCCCAGTGGCGGTGCTGACACCGCTCTCCTCCGCTAACGGGCGCGGGGGTGCCAGACGCGAGTGGGCCCCCCCGCCTGCTCAGGGCCCCGGCACTTACCCGGGTGTGCCGGGTGCTGGCGCCGGCCCTGATTAGGGGCCTCCCTTTTGACTCACCCATCAATTTCTTGCTGTGTTTGTTCTACTATATATTTATAGCAGAACAAACAGAGCAAGAATTTGATAAACGAACCGAAAGGGAGGCCTCTAAGGATAAAAATGGTATACATATATACACTTTTTAACTCTAATAAAAGTTAATTTTAACTTATTGCAAATAACTTAATTCTTGCACTTTTTTTGCTCAATTGGTTCTTGTTTCCTGACTTCTTTTGCACCCCCCTCCCTCCACTTTGCCTGGAGTAACAGTTTTTTATTTTAGTTTCATATGAGTTCAAATTGATATTTTTGCAGCTTTGTGGGCAATTTTTCTTCAGTCTGTGTACACTTATTTTTTTTCCAGAAAGGTAATTTCTGGTTTTAAAAGTAAAATAAGTATTAGAAAACGTTTTAGAAAAAAAAGTTTTAACTTTGTAATCAAAATTGTGAAATATATGAATAATTATTATATGTGAAGCAAGAGATCAGCCTCTAGTAGTGTTGAGCATTCCGATACCGCAAGTATCGGGTATCGGCCGATATTCGCTGTATCGGAATTCCGATACTTAGTTCCGATATTTTTCCTATATCGTATACCGGAATCGGAAGTTCTCATAATTCTTTGAGAGGCAGTGTGATTTTAGTCAGCCAATAGGAATCCTACGAAGTGTGGGCACATCCTGTAATGCTGCGGTCATCTTAACTAATGGCATGGCTGTGATTGGCTGCTGAAATGATGTCAGAATGCACTATAAAAGGCGCCGCCGCCATTTTAGCGTCACTGTGCTGTGAATTCAGATAGGGACAGAACGCTGCTCTGCTGACTCTGAGGGACAGTTAGAGATTGCGATTTTGTGTACTTTGCTTTAGGCAGGCTAGTTTACCAACCGCTGTTAAAGCTTCCTTTTGCCTTGCAGTGTTGTTTTAACAGCTCTGTGCAAGGTGTGTGTGAGAGTACAGGTGACGCTGCAGTTTGCTCTGCATCCAACGCTGTCTGTAGGCATCTGCACGTGTCACTCACAGACTCTTTTTTTTTTTCTTTAGTGTAATTCTAGCTGCTCCATTCAATAGAAATTATAGTGTGATGCGCTTCCATCCGTATACAATACATTGGTTGCAAACACTATAGAAGTACAGAAAGGAGCCTTTCACAGATAGTGAACAGTTGTGTTTCAGTGTTCACTGCAGTCTGTGAGGTATTTTTTTTTTTTTAAATGCAGGTCACGCTCCAGTTACTTCTTCAACCACCGCTGCGTGTACTCTGCTGAGTGTCTGTCACTGGCTCATCCTTGTCATTTTTCTAAAATTGATGCTGCTTTATTCTATTTTCAATTTACTAAAATCTATTAGTGTGACGCTCTTCCATCAAAATACAATACATTGCTTGCAAACATAATAGAAGTCCACAAAAAGGCCTTTCACAGCAAGTGAACAGTTGTGTTCACTGTTCACTCTAGCCTGAGGTTTAAATTTTTGGTAGGAGTGTAGATCCCGCTCCACTTACTTCAACCACCGCTGCGTGTACTCTGCTGAGTGTCTGTCACTGGCTCATCCTTGTCATTTTTCTAAAATTGGTGCTGCTTTATTCTATTTTCAATTTAATAAAATCTATTAGTGTGACGTTCTTCCATCAAAATATATACATTGCTTGCAAACATAATAGAAGTCCACAAAAAGGCCTTTCACAGCAAGTGAACAGTTGTGTTCACTGTTCACTCTAGTCTGAGGTTTAAATTTTTGGTAGGAGTGTAGATCCCGATCCACTTACTTCAACCACCGCTGCGTGTACTCTGCTGAGTGTCTGTCACTGGCTCATCCTTGTCATTTTTCTAAAATTGGTGCTGCTTTATTCTATTTTCAATTTACTAAAATCTATTAGTGTGACGCTCTTCCATCAAAATACAATACATTGCTTGCAAACATAATAGAAGTCCACAAAAAGGCCTTTCACAGCAAGTGAACAGTTGTGTTCACTGTTCACTCTAGTCTGAGGTTTAAATTTTTGGTAGGAGTGTAGATCCCGCTCCACTTACTTCAACCACCGCTGCGTGTACTCTGCTGAGTGTCTGTCACTGGCTCATCCTTGTCATTTTTCTAAAATTGGTGCTGCTTTATTCTATTTTCAATTTACTAAAATCTGTTAGTGTGACGCTCTTCCATCAAAATACAATACATTGCTTGCAAACATAATAGAAGTCCACAAAAAGGCCTTTCACAGCAAGTGAACAGTTGTGTTCACTGTTCACTCTAGTCTGAGGTTTAAATTTTGGTAGGAGTGTAGATCTGCTCCACTTACTTCAACCACCGCTGCGTGTACTCTGCTGAGTGTCTGTCACTGGCTCATCCTTGTCTTTTTCTAAAATTGGTGCTGCTTTATTCTATTTTCAATTTACTAAAATCTATTAGTGTGAAGCTCTTCCATCAAAATACAATACATTGCTTGCAAACATAATAGAAGTCCACAAAAGGCCTTTCACAGCAAGTGAACAGTTGTGTTCACTGTTCACTCTAGTCTGAGGTTTAAATTTTTGGTAGGAGTGTAGATCCCGCTCCACTTACTTCAAACACCGCTGCGTGTACTCTGCTGAGCGTGTCTCACTGCCTCATCCTTCACATTTTTCTCGAATTGGTGCTGCTACATTCTATTTCAAATAATTCAAATCTATTACTGTGACGTGCTTCCATCCGTATACAATACATTGGTTGCAAACAATATAGAAGTACACAAACGGGCCTTTCACAGCTACTGAACAGTTGTGTGCACATTTTACTGTAGTCAGAGGTTTTCATTTTTGGAGTGCAGATCCCACTCCAGTTAGTTCTTCAACCACTGTTGCTTGTACTCTGCTGAGCGTGTCTCACTGCCTCATCCTTTACATTTTTCTCGAATTGGTGCTGCTAAATTCTATTTCAAATAATTCAAATCTATTACTGTGACGTGCTTCCATCCGTATACAATACATTGGTTTCAAACACTATAGAAGTACACAAAGGGGCCTTTCACAGCTAGTGAACATGGGTTTTTAATTTTTGACTAAAATATGTATTTTTTCAAATGACACAAATATAAGTAATGTTGAAGAGGAATAGTCCTACATCCATTGTTTGCACAATATTACAGGTGTACATTACGTCCCTTAATCAACAATGTATTATTATATTTACTTGTATGCTTTTATTTAAAAGCCAAGAACACAGAAGGATAACCTTCGCACTGCAGCTGTTGTCAAAGTTCAACCCACATTATGCACTTCCAACATTGCAGCATTTGAGGCATGATGTGAGTTGGATTTGTCAAAGTTATGGAGTGAGAAGGTTCACCATCAGTACCCTATAGCATAAGTATGCTTTTGTGTTAGCATTTGTGTTAGACATGTGGATATCTGCCATAATATGTCACAATTATTTAGTTACAGATTTGTTACCAACACTAATCACTGAATGGTTTTAAATGTGACGTTTCACTTGTTTACAGCTTAGAAATAAGGGTGTAGTTTGATATCTATGTGTAGCACTAGCCACTTTAACATGTCATATTTTTTTCAACATGTGTAGCTAGGTAGCAGTAATTTTTGCCGGACACACAGCAGGGGAACAGCAGGCATTACTGAACCCCACAAACACATCATCGATTGTTTTGATCTGTGCATCCAACACTTCTGAGCCCAGGGTCAAGGAAGGTGTAGCCTGAGGCCTAGTATGAGATGTTTGAACTTTAATTTGAACTTTAATTTGGAGTTAGCAGCATTAATTTTTGTCAGACACACAGCAGGGGAACAGCAGGCGTTACTGAACCCCACTATCACTATAGCTTGTGTATTGGTCTGTGGACACGACACTTCTGAGCAGCAACTGGCAGTGTTGTAGCCCAGGGAGTATAGCTCAGGTGGTAGAAAGATGAACATAACAGGAGACATGGAAAACGTTGCCAAACAGTTATTTAACCCCTTCACCCCCAAGGGTGGTTTGCACGTTAATGACCGGGACAATTTTTACAATTCTGACCACTGTCTCTTTATGAGGTTATAACTCCGGAACGCTTCA